>OX155980.1:72772279-72832279 GCA_944548615.1 Micropterix aruncella
TATATATATATATTGTGCCTTTTTGTGATTTTATTATTTAGGAAGGACGGTTGCTTAGTTTAGAGATTGGTTGTTTGAAGGGTGAGTGTTTCTAGATTAAAAAGGCCTTGTAAACCTACATCTCTGTTCGCAAGTCAAAGACAACCAACCAATCTCGTTTAAATATAAAGCAATCCCTAATTCAAACAAGGGACCCCTTTCTCCACTATGTACTATGTATGTAAGTGGCTTTTATTATTATTTTCTTCATAATCATCCCTCTAATCAATTCTATAAAGAATATACACAACAAAACTATCAAATATTTTTAAAATATTTACTTTTTACATATTTTACTTTTTTTTCGCTGTAAATACACCATTTAGGTTAATATAAACTTTCCAAATAATTGGAAAGAGCTGAGTGCTTCCTTTCATAAAGATAAGGTCATATCACGCTATTAATTTTAAGGTTTTCGCTGACTACTTTTGATCGCAGCTTCTTTATAACCACTTTTTGAAAATAATAAAGAAAATTCGAAATTTTACATTCTTCTACCTGTCACCTGTCATCTAGTTTTTAAGAAGACGGCATAAGCCGACAAAAAACAAGTATTTCATTGTTTTTTTGCTCGAATTAAGATCCAATTGAGTGATTTTATTACTTAGGAATGATGGTTGCTTAGTTTAGAGATTGGTTGTTTGAAGGGGGAGTGTTTCTAGATTAAAAAGGCCTTGTAAACCTACATCTCTGCTCGCAAGTCAAAGACAACCAACCAATCTCGTTTAAATATAAAGCAATCCCTATTTCAAACAAGGGACCCCTTTCTCCACTATGTACTATGTATGTAAGTGGCTTTTATTATTATTTTCTATGTTGCGTTTGGATTAATAACATTGCCAGTTTACACTTTAAGTATTTAAAATGTAAGAAATCATTTACTACACCGACCCAAATAGTACAGCAGGCAACGTTCTGAAATAAAAATAAACTTCACGTTCTCTTTCTAGAACTTGTTCATTTATATAACTCTGAGTTATTTATGTGCTTGAAAGATATAAATATAAATACGAAATTATGTCTCAGCCAATCCGTCGCAGGGTTTGTTAGCATTGCCGAATTATAAATTAAGCGAGTAACGCGTATGAAGGATTTGGCAGTGCCATTTTACAAAATCTTACTAGCAACGCTCTGTTACGGAATGGGCTAAGCTTCCTTTCACAGTCGCCAATGCCTTGAAGCATTCAGGCAGACACAGTCGTCAGTCGGCCGCCAGGCGTGCGCTCGCCGCTTTACAAGGTTACCTCGTCAGTGGCAACGACAGGCACACGATAAGCCCGGACATAAACATCCTCGCTTAGATGCTTATTTTTAATTGCGTCATGGCCAACAGGTCCCATTGATTCATATACCCCTCGGTATATGAATCAATATGTAGGTGAGGCTATAGAAACAGACCTTGGTGATATTGGTGACATTGGTTTTATGTCTGCGGCGATTTAATTACCGAGCGGTAGATTTTTTGCAATATTTACTTCAAAAAGAGTTTTTTATCCTCTTTTAAATCGGCCATTATACTTAAATTAAAATCCAGCATTGATAGCAATCAGCCCGTTACGGACGGGCCCATTTTCTATTAATTAATATTGCGAGCCATCTCTGGAGCACTACTAATACTACGGAACTCATATTTGAAAACAACGCGAATTTTTAACATCAGATTTGTATTTGTAATTGTATTTTTTTTTACCCACAAGAACGGTCTTAGCATGGAAATCTTCTAGGTGGGCATTTATAGCATAACGCAGTCAAATACTCAGGCGGTCACCCATACAAGTATTGACCGGGCCCAACGCTGCTTAACTTCGGTAACAACCTGTAGAACCAGTGTCAACGTGGCTATGGACGCTACTATGTCGGCAATGCAAATGCATAAACGAACATATCAGAGCAATAACAAACATTACACTGACAAAAAATAATAAGTTTTGAAAAGCTGTAACATTGTCTTGAGATAAAATTTATTTCAAGTTTAAATTCCAACCTTAAGCGATTTATACTAGTTTAAAGTGGCCATTGATCGGTGTCAATTACTACGGTCTCAGGGAATCACCAGCATAAGAAATGAATCTTACCGCACGAAAAAACAAAACCCTAAACTTTCGTCTGAATTATATTTTTGGTCGTCAAGGGGAAAGTGGTGGAGGTCACATCGTTTCTCATTGCTGTTATTATATCTAACAACGACAAAGGTTATGTAGTTAAAATTAATTTTGTATATTTATATTTTCTTATAACTTATTTGTAATTTTTATGATATTATAATTATGTACTCGCCGAAACGATTACTTTAAAACTAGAGATCTTTGAAACTTGGAACAAATCATGGCACTTAGTTTGGCGGCAGCAATACACATATGCTATCAGTCGAGCTAATTTCGTTTAATAAGATGAATAAATGTAAATAAATATAAAGTGATATTAGTAAGAGAAATGTTTTCTAATTACGTTAATAAAATAAATAAATCAAATAAATAAATAAATACATACTAATAAATTTTGACATAGAGAACTAGTTTACTATCAAGACAGGAAAGTATAGTGAACGCGCTAAAAATATCGAGATGAAAACGGAAATATCCATTTTGACCGCCCTCCCCTCCCCTCGAGACGATTAGGAACATTTCCAGAATGAAGTCTGCTGCGAGTCTGTGTGGCTGTGCGTATTCCTCTACGATAGCGCCTAAACGCTTTATCCGATTGAGCTAAAATTTTGCATGTAGGCATCATTAGGTCATGGTACGAGTGTCGACTACAACGGGCGAACCCGTCACCCCAGGCTGGTATAATGATATATGATTGTTCTTTCAGCCGTGGGATGTGAGTAGAAGACTTGCAGACAATACACATCTATAGTCTAGCTATATCAACATGCCCGTCTGAGACCAACACCTTACGGCGAGGCACCGGAAACGGTACACAACGGGCAGCCTCGCCCCTGACTACCAATTTTGGAAGGATATCTCCCGTCTGGAATTAACCATCAGGATACCTCCAACCTCCCGACTGGTTATAGGTTCAAAGTCGCTTGCGCGTTCCTCTCCCTAGTGTAGCGGTGATCGGTGTATACAGAACATATCGCGGACCACGGCACATTTGCCCGACATTCACCCGGTATCGGGTTGCCGAGTGGTCGTTTCAAGAGCGTCTTACACGAGGTAAACAACTGCCTCCGCTCTATAGGCTCTTTGCACGTTAGGCAAACCGTCCAGGGGCCCTTGAAGGTTGACTCCTAGGGGAAAATAGCCCGCATGCCAGAGCCCTACCCGGGCTCGTACTTCTGCTTGGAGGCCGCCGGATGATCGGACTTTAAAAATATGTTTTGAAACATCTACTTAGTGTACGAATAAATCCCCACCCCCCTCACTCTCCTAGCTTTGCCTTATATCCTTTTCCTCCCTTCGATATTAGGTTTACAATATTATGTTATTATTTTCCGTTTTATTTTCTTCATTATATAATATTACTCTTTTCCTATCACCACTACTTAACAAAAATTATACTTGTTCTTTATTAATTTTCCAACATAAACATGTAGTCACAATAACCCTTAGGCCTCTTGTCCACGGCACGTCTCTTAAAACGTACGGCACGTTAGCCGCGTCCGAGAACAAAACGTGAGCGTCCACTGCACGGTTTTTCGCCGTACGACGCGTTAGGTACATTCGCTGTACGACGCGGTAGGTTCATTTTGTAAACACTTTCAAGGTGACGTAATAATTGTCCGCCGTGAAAACGTCCGTTTTTTACTACTCGATACGTCAAGGTTTTTTTATCACCAGCGTCAAACTAACAAATGTGGTTTTGAGAAAAACGCGTAAAGAAATGTAGTAAGTTTTTTACACTTTCAGCAATCTGAGATTATCAGCTATTCCAGAGGTAAAATATTTCAACGTAAAGATAAAAAAAAAACGAAAAACATATTTTTTTGGCCGTCTAAACCAGGCTCCCTCCTTAATATAATAACAATCAAATAAACACACTAAAAGAAAGAACAGGGGAATAGTGATCTTAAAAAAAGCCTTATTTATGGGTTTTTAAAAAAGATAAAGATAGTGCCGCTCTTGGTTGATGCCAAGTAATCGCTAAGCGAGAATTTCCCGGATGAAAGATGACTAGGTGCTCATGTAAAGTGAAAGAGCATATCGCCATACCATCACATCCAAAACTAAATAATTAGGAGCTTTAAGCTGCCTAATATTTAATTAAAAATCTTGCTTGAGAAATTGGGAGACATCATGTCAAAGATGCCACAGGCGCTTTGAAGTCTGCAATCTCCGATCAGTTTTTATACAGACGCGGCCCACAAACTCGGTCTCCATAGTCCAATAACGACATGAGCAATGCTCCTAGGATTCGAACCTTACCCTGAGAGAATCCCTTATTCAATATAAGGCTATGAGACGAGAAAATACCTCTTTTGCTGATCCCCAAATCGAAGATTTGAGATCAAATAATAATAAATGTTTTTAAATTAATTGTATCACTATGTCTATGATATTAATAAACAAACCTTTGATTTTTGTCCGTAGATTTTAATCATCAGCTGAGACGAGACTCCTTTAAGAAACACTCACAGAATTGTCACAATTATTACTCACTCAACACTGAAAAAACTTTACCAGAGTAATGTAACTTGAATCGATTTTCCTAGTTCCATTATTTTGAAATATATAGCAGCCTTGCAAATTACTTTAGAATAAAGAAAATTATTTCGAAAAATATCTTCCGGCAATTTTATTGCGAAAATGGTATCAGTTTGTCAAAATGTCTGACGAATTTTTTAGATAATAAAAATGCATGGCTTAACGTCACCAGTACATACCATTGGGATCGCCAGAGGCTAATTTTTCGTAGACAACGAATTTTTAGAACTCTAATATATTCTAAAATTATGAAAACAGTCTGAAAATGAAGCGTTGCAAATCGCCAAAAGCGATCACTGACAGATGATCAGCTGATGTTTGTTGTGATGTGTCTCTTCAGGCATGTGGCGGCGCGGCGGCGCGGCGTCACGGGACACAAAGCACTCGCAAAATCACCCACTATAATAATAGCCTACTGTAATCACTTAATCAACACTCAAACACCGAAGGAAACGAGGGTCGGTGATCGGTTATCACTCACTCGCGAGTGCGCACGTGTTGGCATTCAAAAGCGCGCGATCGCGCGGTGACTGAATGTTGGGCGTACGCAAAGCCAGCGATTCACTCTCGCCGCGTCCGCGTCCATCCCCACTCATCGCGGACATTTTAAAACGGGAATAAACTCGGCCGAGCGGGTGATTTAGTGATGGGTGTTCCTCGCAATATGCGGTGCATGTGACATCAAGATCAAGCGAGTTAGTCATCACACCGCGGGAACTAGCCACACACATCAAACTAGGCCAAACGGGACGCGCCGCCGCCTTTGACCGGCAATGGCATTCAGGCAAATGGCCAGGTCCGGATTCAAGGGTTGTCTGGCAAGGCTCGTAGTCCTCACGAAGTCGTCCAAGGGGGTTTCAAGCCCAACTTTATTAAGTTCCTTCAGGGGGGGCCCTGAGGGGCTCAGGGATCTCATCTGGGCACTTAATTATTTAAAATATTTATTAATGATATTTCTGAATGTTTTTCTAGGTGTCAATTTATCGCTTATGCTGTTGTCCTTAAGATTTATGACGGTGGAAACCCCTGGAGATTGTCTCTCGATGCAAAGTAACTTCAAGAGATTTTATTTACTAATATCACACAAATAGATTTATTCAAAACACATTTAAAAAAATGTTCTTACTATAACAAATATTATTTTCGAAATTTATGAAAAATACGAAAACAACAAAATAATATACAGCAACCTCAGAACCAACATAATCATAACAACCGATTCACCTAGACGGCAACTTAAAATATACGGAAAAATCCTATTATATAGGACTACAACTCTATAACAAGTTATAAAATCGAAGACTTTCGCGGTTGTTTGACATTATAAATAAGATTAAAACGAATTTAAAAACGTTCAGCGACTATAATCGGTGATCTGATTGGATACCGGAACTGACCACTGGATGCTGTTTCAAAATCCCATTGTGCTATCTAAAGAACATTTTTTCTTACCTCGCATGAGCCCCCCAACTTCAATAAAGACGGCTATTACCTACTATTTTCCACATAGAACCCTTCTTCATAAAATGTTCTCAATGCCCATCGCCGAGCGCAAGGACGTAACGTAAGATACAAGAGTGTTGTGTGCGGGATTTTAAAAATCCCCGCGCTCCGAACGCGTTGACCGACCACCGTTATATTCTACGAAGTAACAGCAGCAGTATTCTGCCTACCTGCAGATGACGATTGGCAGCAATTTAGTCCACCCTTGATAACGGCAGTTGCAACAACGCCGAAACGTCGGGTGTTACAAACTTCACGCGGTAAATTCGTTTTTATGTTATATATTTGTGAATACGACAATCTACCAAAAAATATCAACCAAATAAAATCATTTAAGAAGATATATACCTATTCATTCAAGAAGAAAAATATTTATTTGCAGCTTTTGTTACAAAAAACATATAGGTACAATAAACAAAAACACACATATTAAAAATTGTCAGATATCTAATAAAATCTAAAAAAAAACTAAATAATTGAAATTAAATAAATCCTCAAATCAAAATAATCAAAATCCAAATATTTAACATTTAGTGATATTAAATAAAATCACCAAATCAAATAGGTAAATCTAAAAATATAAATATCAAAATAATCAAAATTAAATAAATCCAGAAATCAAAATATTTAACATCAAATAATCATGAACCAAATTTATAAACAAACGGAAAACCATAGGCATAATGAAATTATTAAATAATTATTTTAAAATAAAATCAAAATATGACATCTCACCATCTTCCTTAACCCTTCAAATGAAAGGCGTCCTTTTGGGGATGCAAGTTTTAATACACTGAAATGAAAGGCGTCCATTTGGGGACGCGATGGGGGCCGTTTGCGAAAAAATCCATTTAAAAATAGAACGGGCTTCTTTATTTTATCGTATGATGCCAGAAAATAGCCAAAGATTCGTTACTATTAAATTCTACGATAGTATCATGCGATAAAAGCTGTATGAGATATTGCAACACTCCAAACGTCGTGGAACTTTCCACTGTTGACAGCGACACAAAGCGCCGAACGAGTGCTAAGCGGCGCGCTACAATTATTGTGATTTTAAGTGTTTTTAGTTGGATTTTACCCGTAAAAGTGAGTTATATGCATTCTAAAATTGTGTAGGAATGATAATTACCGATTGTAGAAGGCCATTTCCTTTTTTTCACTTAGTTTTTAGTAAATTTGTGAAGTGACGTATCGCATTCTCGATGGCGTCGCAGCGAAAATATTTTCGAAACGAATGAAATCAGGCGAATGTAGTAATAATATTGGTTTATTTCGCTTATAAAATCGTTATTATTCAATATAGGAGGTATATACTCAAGGAATTAGATGTATTTTGATATTTACACGTCGTTTACAAATGCAACCACGTTTTCATAGTTTATATCTTGGCGGCAAAAACCGAGATTTTTCAATGTGTGTAGAGAAGGCTTGGATTTCTATCGATATAAAACAACAAAAAAATACGGAAAAAAAATATTTTTTTTCGATATTTTTATTTTTGAGAAATTTGGTTATTTGAATATCGGGTTTTATAGGAAAACTAAAATGCAGCTTAAAATAACATACAACTTTTTTTCAATTTGGGCTTATTTACTGAGGAAATCTGGACTGTGTCTCACCATGCGGTGTAAGATCGTTATACCAGCCTGGGGTGACGGGTTCGCCCGTTGTAGTCGACACCGTCCAACTATGCAGCTTTCCGGTAGCGAACGCTTTCGTTTAGCTCGGGCCAAAAGATCAATTGTAGGTAAACCTCTGATCGGTTCAACACGATTCAACGCCTATTCAGTAGCATCCTCGTGTGAAAGGCTACCCCAGGTAATGCTCTTGCGTCTCAGGCCTCACGGCTAGTGGATCGGTTTCTCCTGGTGGATTTCCCCGGGCGCTACTGGACGGTTTGCGTACCGTTCGACAATTTGAATATTACGATGAATAATTTTACTACATATCTTTTCTACTACTTATGAATAAATTTACTACGTATCAACTGCTTTTATATTCCCTAAGGGGATTCATTTTTCAACGAATACACCAATTCTTCTAAGGACGGTCAGATTATCGACGATCCTACTAAGCAGTATTTTGTTTGTTACCTTTCAGAGATCGCCGCTGCGTTCGCGCTCTGCGTCCCCTGTCTGGCTTTCGCCGCCAAGTACTCTAAGGTCTGTATTTATTAATTTTTCTTTCTTACGGGCATGTGGCGGAGCTTGATGGTGGACTGTTTTGTCCAAGTCTTCTGCGCTCACTTCACGAGAGATACAATGACTATACGTTAAAACTTCCTGAGGTGACGGGCTCGCCCGTTGTAGTTGACGACTCTATTCGACCATTCGGCTACCCGATACCAGGAGATAGCCGGACAAAGGATGCCATGGTCCGCGATAGATTCGGTACACACCGATCACCGCAAGACAAGGGAGAGGATCACTAGAGCGACTTCGAACCTGTAACCAGTCGGGATACTGAATAAATCGGGCAGTAACTGGTAGCGAAGGCGCTCGGTCTGCCCGCTGAGTCAACTGCCCGGTGGGTCTTCTACTGCTGAGTCTTCTACGCTCATCCCGCGGCTGAAAGAACGATCACATATCGTTATACCAGCCTGGGGTGACGGGTTCGCCCGTTGTAGTCGACACCGTCCAACTATGCAGCTTTCCGGTAGCGAACGCTTTCGTTTAGCTCGGGCCAAAAGATCAATTGTAGGTAAACCTCTGATCGGTTCAACACGATTCAACGCCTATTCAGTAGCCTCCTCGTGTGAAAGGCTACCCCAGGTAATGCTCTTGCGTCTCAGGCCTCACGGCTAGTGGATCGGTTTCTCCTGGTGGATTTCCCCGGGCGCTACTGGACGGTTTGCGTACCGTTCGACAATTTGAATATTACGATGAATAATTTTACTACATATCTTTTCTACTACTTATGAATAATTTTACTACGTATCAACTGCTTTTATATTCCCTAAGGGGATTCATTTTTCAACGAATACACCAATTCTTCTAAGGACGGTCAGATTATCGACGATCCTACTAAGCAGTATTTTGTTTGTTACCTTTCAGAGATCGCCGCTGCGTTCGCGCTCTGCGTCCCCTGTCTGGCTTTCGCCGCCAAGTACTCTAAGGTCTGTATTTATTAATTTTTCTTTCTTACGGGCATGTGGCGGAGCTTGATGGTGGACTGTTTTGTCCAAGTCTTCTGCGCTCACTTCACGAGAGATAGAATGACTATACGTTAAAACTTCCTGAGGTGACGGGCTCGCCCGTTGTAGTTGACGACTCTATTCGACCATATAAAATCGAAGAATATCGCGGTTGTTTGACATTATAAATAGGATAGAAAACGAATTTACCGCGTGAAATTTGTAGCAGCCGACGTTTCGGTGACGTTGCAGCCGCCGTTGTCCAGGGTAGACAGGGCAGACTGGTATAACGATCACATATCGTTATACCAGTCTGGGGTGACGGGTTCGCCCGTTGCAGTCGACACCGTCCAACTATGCAGCTTTCCGGTAGCGAACGCTTTCGTTTAGCTCGGGCCAAAAGATCAATTGTAGGTAAACTCTGATTGGTTCAACACGATTCAACACCTATTCAGTTATTTTATTTTATTTTATTAATTTACAATAACTTCATATAATACGTCATATAAACACCATTTACATAATATGGTTGAGTTGGGAGAGATTGAGCACATCCTATGGTGAAAATGTTTAACCGCATTCCTAACTAGGTCAGAGACCCGTATCTAGGGATGCTGATTTTCGTTTAATTGTATCGACGAGCTGACTCTTTTGATATTATGAACTTAAGTTGCATTGCATAATACATAAGAATATATATATATATACATACCTACACATATATATACATAGCAAATAATACACGAGATTTGGTATTAGTTAGTAATTCTGCCGTCGATCATCATCCGATATTGGAAAAGTGACTTAAAACTATTAGCATACATTGATCTGGAAGTCTCTAACTATAGATCACCTTTGATAATCCACTATATAGGAATTGTGTCATAGTACATCAAAAATCAATATTATTCACCGAGACGAGATTTTAAAAGTGTATGTTACCAGCCGATTCTAACTTATAAACCTCAAATTGATTCAAACTAGCTAAAACCAAGTGCATAAGGACCTAACAAATGGGTCTAGACACATAGAATACTCATTATTATTCTTCTTCTTCTTTTGGAGAATACATTTTAGTCAGGATAGGAGAATTTCATATATGAAGGAGTTCGTACAAGAGAAAACAGGGCAATCATCATCCGATATTGGAAAAGTGACTTAAAACTATTAGCATACATTGATCTGGAAGTCTCTAACTATAGAACACCTTTGATAATCCACTATATAGGAATTGTGTCATAGTACATCAAAAATCAATATTATTCACCGAGACGAGATTTTAAAAGTGTATGTTACCAGCCGATTCTAACTTATAAACCTCAAATTGATTCAAACTAGCTAAAACCAAGTGCATAAGGACCTAACAAATGGGTCTAGACACATAGAATACTCATTATTATTCTTCTTCTTCTTTTGGAGAATACATTTTAGTCAGGATAGGAGAATTTCATATATGAAGGAGCTCGTACAAGAGAAAACAGGGCAATCATCATCCGATATTGGAAAAGTGACTTAAAACTATTAGCATACATTGATCTGGAAGTCTCTAACTATAGAACACCTTTGATAATCCACTATATAGGAATTGTGTCATAGTACATCAAAAATCAATATTATTCACCGACACGAGATTTTAAAAGTGTATGTTACCAGCCGATTCTAACTTATAAACCTCAAATTGATTCAAACTAGCTAAAACCAAGTGCATAAGGACCTAACAAATGGGTCTAGACACATAGAATACTCATTATTATTCTTCTTCTTCTTTTGGAGAATACATTTTAGTCAGGATAGGAGAATTTCATATATGAAGGAGCTCGTACAAGAGAAAACAGGGCTATTTCACTTGAAATCTCAATTCTCTGCATACTTTGAATATCTTTATACATATATTAGTACATATATATATTATTACATATATATTAGTACATATAGTAATACATAGCAAATAATACACGAGATTTGGTTTAGTTAGTAATATATAATTTAATAAAACAACTTAAATTATTAGCGAGAGCAATTGAGACTCCGCATACATTGGACCCCTTTCAAGCAGGTACTTCTTTATAAGTATTTTGAATGAATTTAAGTTGTTTGCATTCTTATAACTCTCATTTAAATTATTATAAAATCTCGGCGCAAGGAAGTAAAAATGCCTTTGGGCAAATGAGGACTTTACAATCGGAATATTATAATTCGACCCAGTAGCTTGCCTTGTGTTTTTAGTTTGTTGGCTTCTTGTCTGCTGATCCTTGATTCTGTGAAACTCAATTCAGTAGCCTCCTCGTGTGAAAGGCTACCCCAGGTAAGGCTCTTGCGTCTCAGGCCTCACGGCTAGTGGATCGGTTTCTCCTGGTGGATTTCCCCGGGCGCTACTGGACGGTTTGCGTACCGTTCGACAATTTGAATATTACGATGAATAATTTTACTACATATCTTTTCTACTACTTATGAATAATTTTACTACGTATCAATTGATTTTATATTCCCTAAGGGGATTCATTTTTCACTGGACTGTTACGGGATGACATAACGATTCTAGTAATACCGCAGACTTCTAAATCGGTCTAAGCGTTTAGAAGTTAGGATGGAATAAAGAAACAGAAATTTGCGGTCAGGGGAAATTTTCGATCACTACAACAGAATTAGGTTTTTGAAATTGAATTGAAATTCAGACTTTCAATATTGAAATTCAATATTGTTTTAATTTTCAGGCAACCTCTGGCGGCGGCGGGGCGACTAGCAGCGGGCAGCGGACGCGGGAGAGCCGGCGCGCGACGAAGAGCGACGCGCGGCTTGCCGGGCAGCGCGGCAGGCGGCGAGCCAGGCGGAGCGGCGGCAGGCGGTGAGCCAGGCGGCGAAGGAGGCGGCGCGACGGCCGGCCGAGGAGGCCGCGGACGACGGGGGAGGGTAGCCGGCGGGGCACGGCGGGGCGCGGGCAGAGGTGGGCGGCCGGGGGCATATAGACGCGGTAGGCACGCCGCCATGCGAGCTGTGGTCGGTGAGAATGTCTGGTGTCAAGGTGGTGAAATTGTAGAAGTATGTAAGACCGATGAAGACGTCCCCGCTGTATTGAAAGAGATGGTGGGTGAAACTGAGAGGGTTCGTCGTGATTGTCGCGCTAGGGAGTCAGCAAGACGTCGACAGCGGGACGTCGGCACGAATGCGGACGAAGGCGACGAGAATGAGTTGTCGTTAGACGCGGAATCCGTCATAGCGCGGGAACTGTTCGGTGGCGATAGGGCGGCTATGTACGCGGCTATGTACGCGATAGGGCGGCTTTATTTTTATGACATGTTTTTTTTATTTTTATCAAATGACTGTTACTGTAAAATTTTTGTACTGGAAATTTAGTAAATACTATTTTGTACTAGAAATTTAGTACCAATAAAAAGCATAAGTCGCATAAAAAATAAAGAAACGTATAATTGTATACCTAATATACCTACCAACTAATAAAAGTTTTTATTTTAGTCGGTTCAATTGTTTTGTTTGTTTTTATGACATGTTTGTTTTATTTTTATCAAATGACTGTTACTGTAAAATTTTTGTACTGGAAATTTAGTAAATAAAAAAAAATGGTTTGTTGAGTTTTCTTCTACGAAATTTTAATGATGGATCGGTGTACCGAATCTATCGCGGACCATGGCATCCTTTGTCCGGCTATCTCCTGGTATCGGGTAGCCGAATGGTCGAACAGAAATTTATAGCAGCCGACGTTTCGGTGACGTTGCAGCCGCCGCTGTCCAGTCTACCCTGGACAACGGCGGCTGCAACGTCGCCGAAACGTCGGGTGCTACAAAGTTCACGCGGTAAATTCGTTTATAAAGCTATTTATAATGTCAAACAACCGCGATAATCTTTGATTTCATAATAATTGCAAAGGCATGATACAAATGTGGTTAAAAAACGAATTTACCACGTAAAGTTTGGACACCAACGTTTCGGCGACGTTGCAGCCGCCGCTGTCCAGTCTACCCTGGGCAACGTCGCCGAAACGTCGGGTGCTACACACTTCACGCGGTAAATTCGTTTATAAAGCTATAATGTGAAGCAACCGCGATAGTCTGATTTCATAATAATTGCAAAGGCATACAAAAGTGGTTAGAAGTTTTTCGAATGTATTGAAAACTTGACGCTTATTAGATGTCCAATAACTAATTATTATACTCCAGTCACATTTCATAGAAGAAACTAGAAAATCACACTCCGAATTTGCCTAAACAAATGAGATTGCACCGCGGCGATATTGCATAGACAGGCGCGCTGCCTAATTTTATCGATATTCGCGAAATCGCGGGGTGCGCATACCTATTTGTTTACGTAATTAGTATAGAAGAATTACCATATTTTGAGTGTGATTTCCTATAGTTTTTCTATGAAATGTGACTCTTTAGAGTATAATAATTAGTTATTAGACATATAATAAGCACATAATAACACAATATATTTGAAAAACTTTATCCACTTTTGTATTATGACCTGTCAAAGTTAATGCCAAATTTTCGTCACCGACTCGCAAAAGTTTGGATTTTTCTGTAATATCAGACAAAGCTGAAAGAACTGGTATGATTTTATAAGAAGTGTAGTGTAGTGGAAAAGTTATTATGAAAGAATTTCATATAAATAAAGTCCCTAAGTAGTCAGAAATACAAAATTAAAAAAAAAAAAATTTTACGAGGAGAGAAATTTTTCTTAGTTATTATGACTGAAAAACTAAATATTTTTGTATGCAAAGAAGTAAAACAAAATAATGGTTTTGGTAAAGCATTTAATAAAGAACATAACTGTAAATACAATTTCCGCATAGACTTTCGTATTTTGTGATAAAAACATCGAAATGATAAATAGGCGAGTTTTTTCACTTCGCCAAATTTGTAATTTGTCTCCATTATTATCTTAATTGATTTACGAGATAAGGTTATAATGTTTTATATGTCAAATTTCAATGCGATCATTTTACAGTTCTTCTTTTTATGATCTGTATAGTGGTTTACAAGTTATGGTCGTTTTTATCAAGGTCGTCGATTGTGCGCGCGAAAAGGTCGCGCGCGAATGGGACGGCTGAATTTTATTCCGCGAGGAGAGGGGTTAAACTATTATAGTGGTCTTTAAATACAGCAATTGATTTCGATCGCAATACCATTCCTAATCGATTCCATAGAACAGCAGAATAATGGGAGAAACTGCACTGGAAATATGTAGTTTATGCTTGGGTATTAAAGCAAGTTGTTCGCGTGCCCGTGTTGAATGGATATGCTGGTTACGGGACCACGTCATAATCGAGTAAAGATATCGCGGCTGTTTATTGCGTACTACCTTGAGTACAAGGGTCGCAAGATGGAGCTGCCGTCTTTGACTCATATTTAACATGCAAGCTTTTGCAAGGAATGGTGACAAATGATGACGTGGAGGGATCCTAAAGCAAATCTCTTGCGCAAGCATTTTGCAGTCTCTGAAGTCTCTGCTCAGTCTTCCTATACAGACAGGAGCGTACACACAGTCGCCATATTCCATTAACCCTTCAGGTTTCGGCCCCTCAGCCGATTGACAACTTGATGTCCCAAAAAATTTTAGTAAAAATTAGTAAAAAAATTGAATTATGACACTGTCTCACCAAAACATTAATTAATGCCAAACCACTGTATCCATAATTAAAATAAAACATATGAACATAATAAAATTAAATAAATTAAATTAAAATAAAACTAAAACGGGGTCGTCACGCTCAATCGTGTTTTGGCCGATATCGGCCAACCGGGGCTCTAGGGGTTAAAGACAATATAAGAGCATTTACAAGTAGTATTCTGATTCTGAGGCTGAGCTACTCTCCAATTCCGTAAAAGCCTTTAGACGCGAGAAACCCCACCCAACGCTCCTGCTGACATGTCTTCAAACCGCAATTTTCCAACAAATAGTATTTTAGCCGTATTGGCAGTGGTATTGTCAAACCGTTCACCATTATTTGAACAGAGCCATAGTTGGAAAATTTATTCAGAATCAGTTGAAACGCTACTACACTGTACCTACAGCATTTCCTGGATGACAACCTATCAGATTTTTAAATAAATGGCATATTTACCTACTTTAATCCTATTAAACATCCTATTTTCTTTAAGCATCCTAAAGTATCGCCAAATGTAATCTTAAAAACAACAAATTAATAATAACTGCTGTGTATACCGATATAAAAAAATACAATAATAGGTATTATGTATATGTGAAACCAAAGATTATCGCGGTTATTTGATTTTGTAAATAAATTTAAACGATTTACTACATGAAATTTGTTGCACTCGATATTTCGGCGATGTTGCAACCACCGTTGTCCCAGGGTAGACTGTCTACCCAGTCTTCTCCACCTACCCTCGAACGGGTGACCCTTAAACACACTCGCAAAGGCCTAGGTAGATGCGCGGTAGATGGGGTTGGAGAGATTCCTCCGAGTGCGAGTGTCCCAAACGCTCCATCGACGGCAGTTCGATATAAAACTTTAAAATATGTACCTTAAGTTTTCATTATATTTAGTTTTTAGTTTTATTGATTTTGATCAATTCTTTGTTAGACTGTCTAAATTGTTTAATTTTTTGTAACATTTAGAATTGTTATTAAGTATTATTTTGTTGTCAGTTCAATTTCTATTTTGAGTATGTGGCTCTGCACGCCTCAGGATATACGAGTATATACTCATAAATAACATGCACTTATAGACTTTCGTCTGATCATGAATATAGCTCCTAATGATATCTATTTTTTTTTTACTACTTTGTCGATCTCATCTAAAGCTTCAACTTATCAACTTAAGTATATCTAGTAAAGCTATCTGAATATTTTTTTATGGAAATAGGAAGTAATAATTCCGCATTAAGTTACTTGTGTTAGGTTTAAAGTGCATGACTTGCTAACCTGTAATGTGCAGCAAATTGTGAGTACCTTACAACATGAACATCATGGAATGCTACATTTCAAGCAATATACGATATTCAATTCCATTCTATTAGGTCTTTGCACAACTTCGATTTTTTGTGATATTGAACATTTATTTCGAAGCAAATTGAAAAGTGCATTTCATTCAATGTATTGTCCATCGCTAGCTATGACGTTCTTCCATCTTTCTGGCAAGAGACAGATTACCCGGCGGAAGAAGTCTTCGTCCTTGGAGGCTATCCACGAATCCAGCCATTTTTCAATATCCTCGAAAGACTGGAAGCGCTGCTCGTAAAGGCCATGGGCCATTGACCGAAAGAAATAGTAGTCAAATGGCGCAATATCTGGGGAGTACGGCGGGTAAGGTAGGATGTCCCCCAGCAAAGCGTTTCCAGGAAGTTCTTGACCTGCATCGCGATGTATGGTCGAGCATGGCCGTGCTGGAAGTTTGCCTTGTTGTGCCTTTTATCGTATTCCTGCCATTTTATCTTCACAGCATCGTTTAAATTCTTTAGCTGAGCTCGATAGCGATCGTCCGTGATGCATTCTCCCGGTTTCAGCAGCTCGTAATAGATGACACCCTTTTGGTCCCACCAAATGCAAAGCATTACCTTGGATCCGTGGATGTCTCTCTTCGGCGTAGCTGTTGAGGTCAATGGAAGTGATTCATTGGGGTACGACCGATATTTTTTGCGTTTAGGGTTCTCGTAAAAGATCAACGTTTCGTCGCCGGTGATTATTCGTTGGAGAAAACCTTTTCTTTTTTGACGGCGAAGGAGCATTTCACAAGTCATGAAACGTCTTTCGATGTCTCTTGGCTTCAACTCGTAAGGAACCAAATGCCCTTCATTTTGAATGACTCCTATAGATTTTAAACTGAATGAGTAAACATAGAGTTGCGGGATGAAAATTAAGAGCTTCACTTGTCTTTACCAGCGTCAGATTCGAATCTTTAAGGAATATGGACTCAAATTCGGCTTCTTCAAATTTTTGCTCCTGGCCTGGGCGCTCTTGTCTTGCACGTCGAAATCACCACTTTTGAATCGGAGAAACTAAGTCTCAACAGTCCTTTCTGTCGAAGTAAATTCCACGTAACCTCCTAGCAGCAATCTATGACATTCTGCGGCAGTTTTCTTAAGATGAAAGCAGAAAAGCATTGCTTCCCGCAAGCGACGTTTAGTCGGCTCAAATTTCGACATCTACGAAGCTAACAAAATTATCGTTGTTGACACTTCAACGAAATGACACAGTCTGATAATTGAAGCCTAATGATGACGCTTTGACATAAAGTATTTTGAAATTTGGTAAATGACTAGAAATATCAGTTACCGTATTTCTTAAGAAATCGAAGTTTTCAATGCAAGGTTCTAATTTTATATGACTTTTGACTTATTTGACGTATAATAAACTAATATTAAATGTATCGAAATATGACAAGTCAAACGACAAATCAATTGTTTGCTTATCTCCGCAGTCTACTAAATACTTGACTTAGGACTATAGAGCGAGGCAGTTGGAATGTAAATCCAGCGGGTCAACCTCATACTCTTACTACCAGATTTGGCCGGACTTCCCCGTCTTCCGGTCTGGTCACGAGCTCGAGGTCGCTTGCGCGGCCTCTACCTAACGTAAGCGGAAGTGGTGTAACCCAAAAAAAATGGTCCCCGGTGCAAAATTGAAGAAAAGGCCTCTCCCCCTACTATTTACATTCATTATGGTATATAGGATATACTTACTGTATACCTAGCTATATTACATATTTATATTGGAGGTATATTATAAATCGACGTATTCGTTTTCATTACATCGAAAATGTTGCAGAATAAGTTCCCAAGAAATTCAGCGTGACACTACATTACATTACATTTTCGTCGTGTCCAATTGACGGCTAAAGACCGCTCTTAGACGTGTCAAAATAATTGTGTTAGGTAGTAAGTCTCGTTACTACTATTTACTGAACATACATAGGTAGTCAAGAATTAACTACTAGATTGTCAAACTATAAATATAAATAATCAAAATAGAAGCCTAATATTTGAAGTAGTTAGTAATTTGAAAAGATACGTCGTAAAATTATTGTAAAATTATTGTAAATTATTGTAATATTCAAATTGTCAGTAAAATGTTAAATAATTAAATTAAAGCTACGTTATGCATTTTTAACTGTAAGTAGGTACAGATATAAGACCATATAAAGTAATCATACAGTAAGGCTCTAATTTTTTAAGTAATTTAAATGGGCACAATATTTGAAAAATCATAGCCCTCAAATTCGGCCAGATTATAGAAATGGTGGCCTATCAGCATCTCCTTGATGTTTTTTTTTTATTTTATCTCCTCCAGCTGTATAAATTTTGTAGGGAGTAGATTATGGAATTTAATGCTAAGATAAAAGTAGCTATTCTGTACTTTTTCCAGTCGTATTCGAGGTACGCATAAAAGGGAGCTACCGCGGGTATGATGCAAGTGAATGTCTGCATTAATTGCAGTTTCTGCGAGGTGCTGTCTAGCATACATTAAACACTGGTGAATGAACGCCGAATACATAGTCATTACCCTTGCCTTGCTGAAATATTCTTTGCATGAGGTCCTAGTCGTTACCTGACACATGGTGCGCAGCGTTTTTTTTTCAAAAGAAAGATTCTTGCACTGGTTGCGGCATTTCCCTAAAATAGTAGTCCATAAGTCATTAATGAGTTAAAATACGCAAAGTATACTGATTTGGCTGCCGCAAAACCACAAAGACTTCTGAATTTTTTAATAGAGTATATCGAGCTACATAGCTTACTAGCCAATTGTTGGATGTGCGCATTCCATTGTAATTTACTGTCAATTCTTAATCCTAGAAAATTTATATCTTCTGTGATGTCGATTTCAAAATAGTCGTGTAATTCATTTAAATAGTCAACATTGGCAGGTCTTAAGCGAAAAGGAATTATTTTTGATTTTGTAATATTTAGACGTAATTCATTAGCATTAAACCAAATCAAGAGTTGATCAATCGTATACCTAATTCTATTTATTAATGATTCCTTATTTTTGTCACAGAAGATAAGATATGTGTCAACTGCAAATAGTGTAATGTCATCATTCTCGGATGACACACATCCCGGCAAGTCATTGGTGTACACTAAAAATATAAATGGACCTAGAATGGATCCTTGAGGTACACCCTTTGTTACCAGAATCGCTTGGCTTCTTGTTCCATTTACTTATGTCGTTTGATACCTATTTTGTAGGTATAATTGAATTAGATTTAGCCCTTTGTCTCTGATGCCATAGGGTTCTAATTTGTTCAGTAAAATATTGTGGTTAACGCAGTCAAATGCTTTCATATGTCACAAAATAGATGCTTTCATAGGTCAACCCATTCAATAACTCATGCAGTAGTTTCGATGTAGCATTAACAGTCGATAATCCTGCCCGAAAACCAAACTGTTTACTGGAGTGTCGAAAAATTTAGTAATGCGGTCAATATTAACTTTTCAAAAATTTTGCTAAAGGCCGGTAATATGGATATCGGTCTATAGTTCTATCTATGTTCTATTAATCTATGTTATCACGACACCCTTTTTTTAATACAGGTATAATTTTTGCCAATTTTAATTTGTCCGGAAAGGTGCCTTCTACTATGCATGAATTAAACAGAGCGCAAAGATAATCTGCTAATGCAGGCGTTGATGACTTTAGTAATCGGCTGGGCACATACCACATGTTAGTCGACGACTTAGGCTTAAGTGATTGGGCTACTATTATAATCTCCTCTCTAGTCACCGAGGACAATACACAACACTCTGGGGTTCTGGGTCGGATTTTTTCCAAAATTTCAACAGCTGAAGTCGAACCTGTTGTCTGATTGGAAGATATGATTCTGCCGATAGCCTCAAAATAATTGTTAAACAATTCGGCAACTTTATTGGGATTGTCGTACTTATAAATATTTACATTCAAGGAGACGCTGGAGGCCACCGACATCTGTTGCGAGGTCTTTGACTTAATAACATCCCAAGAAGCCTTAATTTTATTTCTAGAGTTTTTAATAACACCCTCCAAATACATTTGTTTAGCCATCCAAACCACATTTTTATAAATCTTCTTGTATGTTTTAACATATTTTTTCAACTTGGAATCGTTACTATTTAATAAGTTCTCATGTAGGATTAGCATTCGTTGTTTAGATATTTTTATACCCTTTGTTGCCCAGTTATTGAAATTCTTTTTGGCCTTTGGTTTTATCTGCTTTACGGGCATTATATGATTCAGTGAAGCTATATAGTTATTGAGAAATCTATCAAAAGAATAATTAGGGTCAGTAATGTTATTATACTCTAGGGGTGTGTTCATTAAGGCTTCTTGGAGATGGTCCAGACTATTACTTGTAATTCTTATTTTAGTTATCGTGAAAGTTGCAGTCGCTACACATTGTTTATGAGATCAATTTAATTGTTATTTATTAATTTAATGTATATTTATTAATACGATGCTTTAGTGTTAATTTAATTACTGAATTATATTAGTCAAAAAAAAATATGTCAGGTTTTATTACTTTATTTTGAGTTCGAAACTGGTAACTGGAAACTGGAAACCTTAACTTCTAAACGTTTAAACTGATTTAAATGTGGTATTGTTAGAATCGTTACATTAACTGTCCAAATATCAAGTAAGTAGTTGTCTGACTGTCCAAATGTCAATAAATTAACTTAAATATATCGTATTTAGTGTCAAATAAAAGGTCTGATTGAGTACATTTTGGAAATATGCATCTGTATATTACATAAACCACATATATTTCATAAAAAACCGTAATTAAAATAATTATAAATAAAAAGTTCTATTTCTGTAACAGCAGTCGTGTTTTTTATTCTTTTTAATATATTTACTTGTTACAAATGTACATGTTTAAATTAACTACATACTTAAAGTATTATATAAATACGAACAAATGCATTTCTAGAATGGCTTTTGTCTAGAATTGCACCCTGCAAAAACATCGATCAGGTATGAGACATCCATGTTTTTGGCTTGCAGCTCCCTAGCAGAGATAGACGTCGCCTAGGTCGATCGATGAAATAATTTCGATTTTGGGCCCCCCAACTACCGTGGACCCCGGACCGAGACGCCCGTTGCTCGCCATTCGGGATCGGGTAGCCGACGGATCGAAACAAGTGTTGAAAACGTCAGGCCGACAACTACTCTCCACTGCTATATGAAACATACGTCTCCAGACCCCCCTCGCCATTCGCCAGCTGGGGCTTTCTTTATTTTTTCCCTGCAAGTGTAGATAGTACTCCAACCGCCCAGTTCCGCCCGAATAATTCCCTGAATCTGCGATGTCCTAGTTGGCTGTAAGAAATCGCAAAACGATACGCCCGCCGTTTGTACTAAGTTAAAATAGAATTTAAGTTCTCTTTACCAATGTAATTATTTTCTTTTTAGTACAATAAAGGTATTTTTCATTTTTTCATTTCATTTCATGTCCTGATCCCAACCGCCACCGACTGCAGGACTACAGCCGTGGCAGAAGCTCACAAAGGCCCTGGCAGGGGTAAGCTCCTCTTCGAGGAGGCTACCAGATAGGAGTTGAACAGTTAGTTGGGCAGGCCAGATGACCAAGAGTTTATCATAAGCTGCACGGAACCATTAGGAACCACTGGACGGTAACCACTAAACCTCGGCAGTAAAATACCCTTCAATAAGCATAATATGGACTCCGCGGTACCCGGAAAAGCATACAGAATGCTGGGTTTAATCCAAAGAGCTTGCAAACCATGTATGGAATATTTGCTTACGTACGCAATATTAAGGATTTGGTTGTATATTATGGTCACCGAATTAAAGCATATACAATTTCACAGGAAATACTCCAGTGACACAATAAATACTCCTTTGACACCTAAAATTTAAATCGTTCAATATTTTCAGTTACTCCGAGGGACTAAGCAGATAAAAATTGAAACTCTGGAAGACCGTATATCGCAGTTGGAATTAAGTTTTTGTAAAATAATATTAACAAAAACTTAGACAGACCTTTTAGAAATTAAATTTTCGGTCGTATACTATTATTTGACTTGCAAAAATATGAACTTCTTTCTATATGCGTCTTATTGCTTATTTGGCTTATTTATCTTAAATGGATGTGCCCGTTGATGACAGTTCAACACCAGTACATTAGACACCAGACACCTGCCTAATCAGTCGTTTGCGCTGTATTTCCACGACTCGCTCGCCCACCCAAGATACATTATAATAACTGGAACTGGCAGCGTTGTTATATGACCATCTGCACCAGTCAGTTATTTTAAAAACTGCATAAAATGCTGGATTGATTGCTTATTTTTTATTATTAATAACCATTATTGTCATAATATATAATAATATTAAATTATAAACAAGACAGACCTAGATAGAATATTATAAAATTATAACTTTTCTACTTTAAAATATTATATATTTTTTTAATTGACTTTTGATTATTTATTTAAATATGAGTTCTGTTCTGATCCCTTTTATATTTTTCGCATAATGAAAATAAAAGTTGTAGTTAGAAATGCTTTAAATATAAACGTTATACGAATACAAAAAGTACTTTTAAATATGATTAAAGTTTTAATTAGCAATCTTCTATAACTTACGCAGGCAAGCTCTCTCGTATCGGTGAGTGACAAGGCAATCATATCTATCAACATAATACACTGCTGGTACTCCAGCAAGGGATTATCGGTCAATCCTAGCCAGTCCGAACTAGTACTCTTTACGGACATGCGCGACTTGACTGACGTTAGCCACCTTGGAGTAACTTTGGACTAAAACTTAAGTTGGTACCCCCTTACATTGTAACTAAAGAAAGCGAATGCTATCCTATGGGCCTGTCGTAGAATGTTTGAGCGAACATGGGGGCTTTAACTAAAGGGCATTTGGCTTACACATCCAAAGCTATGATAACATACGCCCCAAACATATGGTGGTTGGATCAGCCTGTATGAGGGCCAGAAAAAAATACAGAAATCATGCTCAGGAAATAGCCTGTATCAGGATCACCTGAGTAACCTAGCAGCGCTTCATCGCTTCAACATACAAAAGTTCTGATGTATGCAGATGACTATATATAAAATCAATAAATCTGAAAACGATTATGTTCTCCTCCAGGAGGATTTAGAGTAATTTCGGACTCTTTACAAATATATTGTAACAACAACAGGATAAAAATGAATGTAGCAAAATGTTTCCACATAAGCTTTACGCGAAATAGAAACAAGATTGACTACTCATATCAGATCGAGGACATTCCTATTGCGATGTGTACTTTTGTTAAGGACCTGAGTGTAATTTTAGATGACCGATTAAGCTTTCGGGTACATATTGCAGCAATTGCCGAAAAATCGAGTAAAATGCTTGGCTTTATAATTCACACGTCAAAGTTAAGTTCTTTCGTTCAGACGATCAGTACCAGTATTAGACAACTCCCGGATAAAATACAAAAATCTACGAAAAAAATAAGTTTTTAGGCATATATCGGTAGAAATAAATGAAATATATGAATCGTGAAAGTAAAAACGCAATTTTGTGCTCTGACGTAAGTAGATTCTTTGTTACAAAAGAAGCGTTTTTCTCTAAACCGCAAAATGTTTAAAAAAGAATCGAGTCCGATAAATGATTCGTTCAGTGCTTTGACCCACTCAACAGTGACTCATTTAGCACCATTGACCGTATAACTACTAGACCCAGTGACCAGCCTGAGAATGCGTCAGCCGAATAGAAAGAGATAGCTGCCTATAGTACCCCCTCCATCTTTATCTAGTCTTGCATTCACTGAGACACGTACATATATCACTATGGCAACGCGTTTATATCATTATGGCAATGCTTCGACGCCATAAGTCTGCTATGCTATGGATAAACGCACATGCGCACCTAGACAAGGATAGATGGAGTCTCCTTAATACCCCTATCTCTTTCTATTCGGTGAACACATTCAATCACAGCCCGCCTTCGCACTCCCGTTCTCTATTTTGTTACCCCTATGTTTAGCACTGTGACCCGTTCACTATATGCAAAAGCGCACAGCATTACTGAACACCATACATATATCGACGAGAACACAACCTAAATAGAGAGAACGCATCCAAAATTTAATCGACCTCTATACAATCATAACCACCTGACTCCACATTTTTTAAACATCGCCGAAGAAAGAAAACAAACAAAATGGATACCCTACATAAGCTACAAGTCAAAGTAAAAACGCTGACAAGAGAAAATAAAAAAATATAGAAGAAATCGACAAAGCGGACTCTATTTTAAGCGAAACTCACTTCCAAATCAACACCCTAAAATCAAAGCTGAATAAATCTTAAATCATAGATATTTTAAAAGGGAACTTGGGAGCAAAAATATCCGGTTCTCACCATACATAATTATTTTATTCATATTTTATTGTGGGAAAAATTTGTTTTCCCTGTTTTCCTTTTATTTCTCATTATTTTACTGCTGATATCTTCGCACAGTTTTTTTTCCATATTTTTTTCCAATATAGATTTTTGCGAATCTGCTTTGCAGGTTATAAGGTCGCATTGAAGAGTCGTTAGTTGATGGTTAAGGTTGAAAATTTTGTTTTTCAGATTAAAATTTTTTTGGTTAAACTCCACGTTTTTGTGGAATTTTTAATTTATTTCACTCGTGTCGATATTTACTTGGGCATCAATTTCAAAGTTTAATTGCTGTGATTTTTTGACAGTACTTCTTCCGTCAGTTTTCCATTGCAGCTTTTCAATTTGTGAATAATGCTTAAAAGGGTTTGAATTTTTAATTTCAGTTGAGAGTTGTTGGTGTCAAGCTATTTGCCCCTATACTCTTCTAAGGGCAGTTTTCTAAAAGCGACGGATACCTGTCTGTATCGGTTTCCGTAAAACTGTCGGTTTGCTCAATATACAATACATTTTGCGTTTCAATATGTAACCGATACCGGTGGATCTAGCCGATCGTTTACAACTTACCGAAAACAGTCGGATTCGTTCATACAAAATGTGATAAAAATATAATCGGTCAAATTTCTGCGTTTACTGGGTAGGGGGGGGGGGCGTGTAGGATTATCGGAGGCTAGTAAGGGAATTTCCTGGCTGTCATTAGGATGCTGGAACCAGGCTGACACCTGTATGCTGGCATCAGGCTTCCTCCAGGCACCATTCTGTCATTAGGCTTCCTCCAGGCACCATTCTGGCACCACGAAGCTGTCACCAGGCTATCACCAGAATGCTGGCACTACTTTGGCTCCAAGATGCTGTCTCCTGGGCGGCTTCAGGATGCTGGCATCAGATTAACACCAGAATGCTGGCACTGGGCTGACACCAGGACAACGGTTCTGATCCTCACCAGGATCCTGTTAGCTGGCTGCCTTGAGGGAGGGGGGGTTCAGGCGGGGGTGGTTTAAGGGTGGAAGGTTAGGGGGAGCAGGTGTGCGGCGGGGTGTAAGGGGGTGGGGAAAGGTTTGCAGGGGGGGGGGGTTGGCGGGTGTGCAAGGGGGTAAGGGTTGTGGGAATGGAGGTTGTGGGGAAAGAGTGAATAGGGGGGCTGGTGCGTGGATAGGGGGGGGGGTACAAGTGCAGGAAAAGGGGGAGGGGGGGCGCGGGTGTAGGAATACAGGAGATTGTTGCGGGGGGAGGAGGTAGGAGAGAGTGTTGTGGCGGGAGGGGGGTATTTGCAGAGGAAGGTAGAAGTGCGGGGGGAACGGGGATGTACGGGGTGCGGGTTGCGGGTGGGGTGGGTGGGTTTGCGATGGTAGAGGGGTGCGGGGAAAGGGGGTGCGGGGGGGGAGAGGGGTGTAAGATTTTAGGGGTATGTTTTGCTGGGGGGTGGGGTTGGTTGCGGGGAAGTGTTGCGGGGGAAGTGTTAAGGGGGTATGAATCAAATATTGACGCCGTCTGTTGGCGCTTAGCCGAGAAACGGAACGCGCCGCTTTAGCAACCCAACCGGGTTCTTCCGCGGGCCGAGAGAGGGCAGTCATCGATTTTATTTATGAAATTAATATTCAAATAAAATCCGTCCTTGGCTACTTGCCGGAGTATTTGGGTGACACAACCGATTTTTTAAATTATATGAACTACCCTCTGCTAAGTATAATAATAATTTACGTCATACTATGAAAATCATGAATGAATTTGTCGCTTTTATGAATGACTAATAGTCAACAGAAACCGTTACTGATCGGTATTCGTCTCTTTTAGAAAATGGGCCTTAAAGGCGTGGCTTTACATCTAAAAAATATGTTAAACGAAAAAATATATTTTCCTGCGTTAAGTCGAGAGTTAAGTCGTCAGAAATCCTTCGGCATATTGATAGCATAAAGATCTCTTTAAATAAAGATAATCATGTCTTCTTGACGGTTGGCTCAAACGACACAAATCCATTCGTAGTCATTTCCGAGATCGCAGCGGCTATAAAATTGCTCAAAAACACTAATTTGTATAAACTGCAAATTAAATCCAAAAAAAATAATGAGTACCTACTACATAAACGAGACTATCAAGAATATTGCTCACCAGTATAAGCACTGCCACTTTATTCCTCCTTATCACCAAGTCATTTGTGTTTATAGATCTTGCGAAAGCATTTTTCACCGTCTCCCATCGTATTTTATCTGCTAAACTCGAAAACACTGGAATTCCCAATTTGTCCAACAAATGGTTGATTAGTTACCTTACTGACAAGACTCAGAAGACTAGACTAGGTGAGACGTTAAGTTCTCAAGCCACAATTAAATTTGGCGTTCCACAAGGAAGCGTACTCGGTCTGTTGCTGTTTCTGTTATATATCAATGACTTACCTAACGTCGACTTAGAAGGGAGCGAAGCTTTGATGTTTGCAGATGATACTGTGATTATGTTTAAAGGCAAATCATGGCAAGAGGCATATATTAAGGCTAAACGCGGTCTTTGCCGAGTAAAACACTGGGTCGATCACAACCTACTTATTTTGAATATAGCTTAAACCAAACACTTTATGATATTCGCCATCAGTAACACCAATCGCCTCCAATGTAGTATACCAAACCTTCACTTACGCGACTGTGTACATGCTGACTATAATTGCCCTCATTGTCCATATATGACTATTGAGAACGTTAGTACAATAAAGTACCTTGGAGCTATTGTAGATGATAAGCCCAACTGGAAGGACCACATACAGGATACTGCAGCAAAAGTCCGCCAACTTATTCACATACTACTATCACGTACTAAGGAGTGTAATCTCACAACCCTTAATCGAAACCATCTATTACGCTTTAGTCAAAAGTATACTATCATATGGGATCCTTGGATGGGGTGGCGCGTCACTTTCAGCTCTAGATCCCTTGATTAAGGCTCAAAAGTCAATAATTAGGGTAATCAAAAGCCTTTTAGGTTCTCCAGCGACCACTTATTAAAAGAGTTCCGAGTACTAGAAATACGCCAATTATATGTGAAAGTATCAACAATATTTTATTACACCCACACAGAGCGGCATATGATTAAATTTCACATTACCAGAACACGCCCAGTTACAGACATGCAACATGATGTCCCCCTTAAGAAAACTAAATTCGCCCAACGATATTTTTCTTTTCTAGCTGTCCGATTAAACAATACAATAAATTCAGAATTAAAAGTGAAGTTAGATACCATACGAGGAAGAAAAATTATTACTGAATGGTTTTGAGCTAGGAAGGAACGAAACGGAGAAATTGCTTAATTATAGTGTTGTATAAGAATACCTAACTACACAAAATTACTACTTTTATGTTTATGTATAGATGTAAACCATATGCATATGTATATATTATATGTATAAATGTATATATGTAGATATGTGTATGTACATGTGTAGATGTATATTTATATATGTGTATGTGTATACATTATTATTTATTATTATTATGTATATTATGTTACTAAAATATACTAAGTATATGTAATATTCGTGTAAATATATAGCTACTACATAAATCAATATTACATTATGTCACACTTACCAAATAAAAAAAAAATTAAAAAAAAGGAAAAAGAATACATAAAAGTCTACCTTAGTACAGGCATCACTCCAGCAAGGTAGATTTTAATCTTATTAAACCCGTGTTTTAAATGTATGCATGTCGAATATTCCATAGCAAAGCTATTTTTCATTGCTACCTACTAATCCCTACATAAATGATTGTTTTTGTTAGCTCTAACATCTAATGTATGTATAATATGTATTATAAATTATGTAGCTATCATCATTTGTTAGGAAGTTATTGGCATTGAAAACCGGTGCTCCAATACGCTTGGCATGTGCAGCAATGCCCTCCGAGCCCTGTATACTCGTATATTTAGAACCTATTGTGAATGTTTTTTTGGTGGTCAACTCCACAGTTCCTTTGAGCGTGCCACCTCAAAGCGTAACAAGTGGGTATCCCAGCCAGTATAATTTTCACACTTACATTTAACACAGTCGGTATAACATATAGTAATTTCATAAAACATCCAATGGAAAATAAATGAAGTTATTGAAACATTGTCAGTTAAAAGACCAAAATACATCACTCAATTTATTAGTCGATATATGTATTTTTAATTAGATGCAAAGTTTCCTTTCCTTATTCAAACATTTGACCAGGAATTCTATCGAAAAAAAATCGTCATTTTAACGTCATCCCAAACAGTACATTTAAAATTCTTACTGCGTGAAGCCGTGTTAAGCGAAGCAAATCTACTGTACAATAAAAAAAACTGATAAACATGACAAAAATAGAAAATTAAATAATAATAACATACAAAATATTAAAGTAGGAATTCTGTTGGAAAAACGTTGTAGCAGTTGTAATTAAAAAAATAAATTATATTTATCACTAAATATTATCAGGTACCAAAATATATATTAACCTGTAGCCACAATATTTACGTATAGTTACTTTTAGATGCAGACCTGCTCTTGGCACGACGCAATAGTGCATTGGGCTGAGAGTACGCTGACATCGTTTCATTCATGTTTTTAGATACTAATCAAGGAAAATCATACTGAAGACCGTGTTGAAAAACGGCAAGTAAAAAAGTTTAAGGCTCAGTAATAGTAACGGGAATAGGATCTTTCCGTGAGCATTCTTACAAAGGATTGTGCTTGATATTATATTTAAATAGTAAGCCAAAAAACAAATATAAGAAATATACAAATATTTATATGTAAACAAACACAATATGTTCGACGCAGCGAGTAACACATTGGCGAAATTCGATAAAACGCCCAAGGAGGCTTTTCCTATGAGGCTGGATCATAATAAACGCTAGAGAGTTTAAATAATCGCCTTCATAAATTTCAGACTCAAATTAACTCTTGGAAATTAATCTTTAATTATGCAATATGATTTTTAGTGTGGTACCCCAATTATTTTCATAATAAACGTTTCGTTCGTTCTTAATTATGTAACTGTCCGAGGTGGGTCAATTTACTGAGTCTCATTCTAACATCGCAATGTATGTATATCTTTATATTTACTATTTTGATTTATCCATCGGGTGAATCCACATGCCGTGCTAAAAAGCCGTTACTATCTATTTCAAATTTTACTACCATACTTAACCTTGCAAAATACATAAAATTGCCATAAATTCAACTATTTTTTGAAATACTGACTGATTTTTATGTTAGCTTTCTGATAATAAGGAATATAAACAGAATTGATAAGAAATATTCGAATACACTGCGAATAAAAGCGACTTTTAAATATTGATGACGACAAAAAAATACATCTTGTCATAATGATTTTGTTTTTAATAAATTATGAATGTAAATTGATGTGTTTTGGAATTTTTTAGTAATAAATCTAATTTCAAAATTTTAGGTCAATGTCGACAACAATCCGGCAACCCAGAAATGAAATACTTACTTATATACAACCAGATACTTTTGAAATGTAATGGTATAATAAAGTATATAAAAAATATACATATTACTCGGTCATACCGCCGACAAAGCCAAGACAGCAGGCAAATAAACTATTTTAGAGCTGTTCATTTTAAATATTTCAAAATTATAATATTTTAAAAGATTTAGTTGTTTTATGTAATTAAATTTATTGGTTTCCTCACCGGACACATGACCCTTAGAGCACATCTATTCCACCTTGGCTTGACCAGAAGCAATGACTGCCGAATATGTGGTGAAGAACCTGAAGACAGCATACATATCGTTGGTCGTTGCCTAGGCATCGCCGCAAAAAGACACAGTTTACTGGGACGAGCCTTTCTCGAACCCAGCGATCTGCTCAACTCGAAGGTCAGTGATCTGCTTCGACTGGTAGCAGTACCGGGCTACTAGCTGACCACTGACCCAACCACGAAGTTGGTAGTTACAAAAGATCTTATAGATCCAGGTGACATCAAGAGCTGGAATCAAGCCCCCCACTCTGTTTTTTTTATTTTTTATTTGTTGAGTGGGGCTTTTCTAAGGTCTTTATGAGCCTTGTAACACTGCGACCATTGCTGATCTATTGTGTTCGCCACCTACTATAGTTCTGCGCTAAGCCTCGTGTCATTTAAGAACCGCAGCATGCTTTTGGCGCCAGATTGTTTTACCTCCTCAGGTTGGAGGTAGTGACCACCCAAGTGGGTGTATCTTTTACGCATCAGCGGGCCACACTCGCACATGAGGTGCTGAGGAGTTTCCTCTACCCCATGGCAGATCCTGCACATTTTTGTATCTCTGAGCTTGAGGTTAAACATGTGTTTGTTCATGCCACAATGCCCCGTGAGCGTCCTCACCAGTATGCGTAGATTGTTCCTATTTAGCGATAGGGCCTCACGGGCCGTCTTACGTTCGCAAGCCTTAATAAGCGCTTTGGAATGATTCAACCCTGGCGTGTTGTTCCAGTGGTTGACGGATTGTTCTAAACACATTTGTTTGAGCATTCGGTTTGCAAGGCTTTTTGGTACGCCACAGCAAGGTTCTGGGCCGTATAACGTTCCCTTTGCTCCCTTCCTAGCAAGTTCGTCAGCTTTTTCATTTCCCTCTATTCCTACATGGCCGGGAATCCATCTTAGAATTATCCTGTTCTTTCGCCCAGGGAATTCAGTAGTGATATGCAGTTTTGCACTACCTTTGAATTAATGGTATTCGAGGCTAGTGCCATAAAAGCTGCTTTGCTATACGAGTGGATATAGATACGGTGGTTGGCATAGTCCTTTTGGAGGTTTATATCCGCACATTCGATTGGAATATGTAGGCGTATTTTCCCAAGTTTACACTTCCTTCGAAGTTTGGTCGCTCTCCATATACACAGCCTACGTCAAGTCCCGATTTGGCCCCATCAGTATACCATTTAAGGCTACCGGCCTTCCATTGCTGTTGGCTTTTTAGCCAGTCGCCTCTGGGCGGCAGTTCCACTGTAAATAGTTTTTCAAAGTTTAGGAGTGAGAGCATGGTGTCTGATACCATGTTGAGGGTTGGATTTTCACTCACTGAGTCAAGAACTGATCTTAGTGCTTGTGAGATCCAGTTTACCTTTTCTCGGGCAGATAGCCTGTACACGCTGACTTTCGCCACCTGTTGCAAATGAATGTGTTGGGGCGGTAAGTTCAGCAGTGCATCTAGAGCTGCTCGAGGAGTGGAGGACATTGCGTCAGTTGTCATGAGGCACGCCGTCCTTTGGATATTGTTTAGTTTGGTAATCACAGTTTTCTGGTTGGCTTTGTTGCACCATACCACTGAGGCGTACGAGATTATCGGCCTCACAATGGCAGTGTATAGCCAGTGGGAGATCTTGGGTTTAAGGCCCCAGTTTTTCCCTGCCAGTCTTCTGCTTATACCCAAAGCACTTTTAGCTTTTTGAATTGTTTTGTCTATGTGGCTGTTCCAGGTGAGTCTCTGGTCGAGCGTGACTCCCAGATACTTTACTTCCTTGGAGAAAGGAATCTGCCTGTGGTTTAGGAATGGCATTTTTAGTCCACCTAGTTCACGTTTGTTGGTAAATGGCACGAGGACAGTCTTATCGGCGTTGACCGATAATTCGTTCTCTCTGCACCAATTTCTAACGATTGTTAACGCTTTTTGCATCATGTGTGAGATCGTGTTTTGGCAGAAGCCCCGGACAATGACTACTAGGTCATCAGCATAGCCCAGTGTGTCTATCCTGGCCTTTGCCATCCTATGCAGGAGTTGATCTATTGCAAGAGTCCATAGTAGGGGCGAGAGTACGCCTCCCTGCTGGCAGCCTCTTGTAGTGGAGACTTCAAGGTTTGCTTACTACTACTACTACTACTACTTATAATTAAATTAGTGATTTGTTCTTAAACACATTTTATTTATTAATTTAGTTTCAACACTAAATAATACAAAGCAGATATTAAATGTCAATATCTAAATAGGTGTATCAGATGCAAACAGATAAAATTTCTGAGGGACGCACTTACCTGAATGTCATACAAAAGTTTTCTTTTGAAAAGCATTTTTTATAATTAATCTTCGGATATGCAGTACTTAGTTTCTCAATATTTAGTATAAGTTTCAACTTATGAGGTATCGTATTCTTTATTATCATATAAACATCACTTTTCACTCCAACATGTAAAATAATCTCCTGTGAAGAAAAAATCCCAACATGCAAAAATACTTTTTTTAAAACTACTCCGAAATGATTCCTTTATGACAACCGGTTTAGTTATTGGTGTTTTGCCAATTTCATTTTTCTCATTTTAGTCGCTGCCCCGAATCTGTCACATATATTTTTGATTTAACATTGTACTTGATACCATATAAAACATCCACTAAGCTGTATATTTATTATTGAATATTACTTAGAAGGGTTTTTTCTAATATTATATCTACTTTTGAATTTATATAGACTACATATTTGTTAATTTACTATCTATTCTAAGTGTAGATCTTCGTAAGTTAGTACTCTCTTTCTAACATCACCTGACTATAACTGTAATCTAAGACTAAAATGTTGTCTCTAAATTGTTTCGTTATTTTGGTAAATAGCTATTTTAAAAACTTGGAGAATGCTTGTTTGAATCAGCGCATGAAATAGTTCTATTTTTGTGTCGTAATCTTGGCAGTATCTACGGGGCTTAAAAGGTTTCAGCCCCTTGCCCTGCTCCCCCTTCCCCCCTTCACCAAACCAGTGCAATCGATGTGGGCGGTGGGGGGGGGGGATGATGCATCTAGTTCAATTAAATCATCTGCAGCGCTAAGGAAAAACACTCGCTAGGATTATTTTTAAATTTAATTTCCATGCAAGGAAGAAGATTCAATTTTGAAGCGACACTGAGTTTTCCCAGAGATCCCCATCGATTCGTGCGTCTTTCCGTACTTTAGAATATTCCATAATCAGAGAGGACATTATCTAATTCAACCACTCCTCAAAAGACATATTGTCGATGACGGAATGTAGTTTTTACAAAGAAAATCTTCCGAAATTCTTGAGGTCTAATAAATTTAGTTACTTTGAAGATATCGCAGAAAATTTTATATGCAAATATTTCACTAAAATTTTAAACAATTAATTAATATTCATCATTATCTTCTAACCAATATTCCCGCCTTTCCCTTATTGAATTCACAGAGCCTAAATATTTATTTTCAACTTTGTAACCCCTCTCTAATATATTCTGAATACGAAAGTGGTCGTACCTACGGAGAATATTGACAGTTAAATAAAAAAAAACAAATCGGTACGAATATCTGCACAGCGATTTATTGTAATTTACCGTTGATTTGATTTGAAAAAAGTCAATTTGTTCGTTACAATGCTGACCGATTAGACTTTCTTTTGAGACAAAATACCATCCGATTTGAATCGCTAATGCCTATTTGAATCCGATTTAAATCGCTAATGTCCTCATTTTAATCACTTGCAATCGTGCAAGCAAAATGTTGGACTTTATAATATGCAGATCTAGACAATTTAATAATGTATTATTTTTTTTTTCATTTATTTATTTTTTAAAAACTATTTATTTTTAAAAAACTATTTATATTTATATACACAATGATTTTGCATCACTTTTAAGTAGACAGTGCCTGTTCCAAGGGTATATTATACAATACTCTTGTTAGAGACAATATAGAATAAAACTCCGTTATCTGGTGTAGAAAGGAGGCTAAGTACCTACATCGTGAAGATTTATCGCAAATATACATTTTTATCGCTAGCTTAGTATTCATCGCTAGCTTGGTATCCGTATTTAAATCCACCCAACTTCATTTTAAAAATGATGGCCTTTAATAAAAACCCTTTAATTTCGTAATCATAATGCATTTATCATCTTCGGCTACTACTCTATTGAAGGTAATACTCATCTACCTACAATTTAGAAAAGTTGCCTCTGTACGCGTAGGTTAACTATAAAGCGAAATAGCTTTATATATAATCTAGAAAACCAGCACATCGTACATACATTATGACAGACCGATAGGTAGGTTACCCAAGCTATTGAAGCTACTGCCGCGGGAGATTGACACCTTTAGCGCTTCTCTGTGGCATTTGAAAAGGGTTACCTCTTCGACGTGAAATAGAGTAGACAATATATATTTTTAGTATTTTACTTAATATGTCTTTAGTGTAATAATATGCACCGCATTGACGCTGATAAGGATAGACTCTGATGCTATAAATAATAATGGTAAATAAATTAATAAATATTTCATGTTCCCGTCAAATTCCATATTTAGCAATAATGTAGCCAAGTTGTCGTGTCTGTTACAGCCCTAAGTCATGCTGTGGGGTAATTGGGGTAAGGTATTATTTTTTAAATCAACACGTTTTACTGCAATATCTCGCCACTGAAAAAATTCTGAATTTTCATTCTTTCTGCACAGACATGACAATGAATGCTCTGGGGCACACCCTGATTTTCATGAGATCAGATATTGTGGGATTCTTCTTAGGAGTAGGCGGGGGGGGGGGTAGTCCACGTGTGCCCGTCAGTATCGAGGCTGTTGGATGGTATATCAGCCATGCTTTGTAATTGTTGCCTACCTTTTAGGTTTCCCCCTTTATGATTGGGATTCAAAAATCTCTATGGAGTGTATCGTTGTGATGAACCATGGAGCGATGTCAATTGTGCGGAGCATTTTAATGGAATTTACTGGAGTATCTCTACGTTTGATTTGAAAGCATTGCCCCAGAGTCGAATCGAGTGGGTTCAGATTGGTTTAAGTATACAATCATTTATGTAATTAATTAAATAAAATATTCCAATTAAATTTGCCCAAAAAAAAAAATATTTAATTTTCCAGCAGCAGCTGGGACCCTGGACCAATCAGCAAGTAGATCTTTCGTAACTTCTTTCGTTTTATGAAGAGGTGTTTTGGCCTCATGGGGTGGGGTTTAGGTGAGGGGTGTTGGCCAAAAATCTATGTCATCTGGCCCGGCCAACTCACGGCCTATCTGGTAGCCTCCTAGAAAAGGGGCTATTTTATGCAGTTAGGATCAGAAGATCACGAATTCGGGGAAATACTTTGGGCGGAACTGGGCAGCTGGTGCACCACCCGGTTTAAGAGATGTTTGCCTAGCTGGCAAATAACCAGAGGGGTCTGGAGACGTACTTTTCCTGCAGATGACAGCGGAGGATAGTTGTGGATCTGACGTCTTCAACCCTTAAAAGTTGATCGGTCGGCCACCCGATCCAAAGTGACCATGGCGGGCAAAGGGTGTCGCGGTCCACAAAATATTCAAGCTAAATAACCGCTTACATCAGGTAGAGGATGCGTACGCGACCTCGAACCCCTGAGCAGACCGAAGGACGGAGAAATCAGGCCAAATCTGATAGTAAGGGCGTGAGGTTGGCCCGCTGGAATCACATTCCAATGCCTCGCGGTAAGGCGTCGGCTTCTTACGGGCATGTTGGTGGAGCTAGACTGCGGACTGTGTTGTCCCTGAATCACTAAATAATCACCTCTCAGAAAGAACTATTTATGTATATCGTTAAAACATAGATCAAAAGTGATGTACATAGTGTGGGTCAGATCAAAAAATATTTTTTAACATCGACATCTAGTTACATATCACGATATATGTCAATACGGCCATATTTACCCATTTTTAGTAAGGATAAGGTTCATTTTTTCAATATTAGTAACGTATTCAATTAATAGACTATTTAGATAGGATTTCTTAAAATCAACTATGGTGTTTTTACAAATTAAACCCATAATCCATAAGTATTTTTACTATAAAATAATGTGGATTTGTCAGCGATTTATTTTGGCCTATAAAAGAATGGCAAACTGTACGAAGTGCAAAAGTTCGGAAACGGCGTTGAGCGTTAGGACAACGTCCCTGCCCTAGGCAAGCGAACAGTGCAAAAATAAACAAATCGTTAGCAACACTCGATGTTCGTCGGTCAAAAGTTTGCTCGTGCGTGCCGAGAGGCAGGAAACATCCGTTCATGCTTACAGGTCCATTTAGCGTTGCCAGATAACTAATAAATAAAAATATTTCTTCGTAGTAGAAGTGTATCGGCGATCAGTTCTGTCTGCTTTACGTTTGGGTTTCGCCTTTTAACTTCCTTCCCTTAAGTATTTATTAAGTTGCTGTTTTAAGATAATTATTATAACCTAATAAACATAGTTTCTCGATATGTAATGCGGGAAACCTCACATTTATATTACATTACGGTTGGATATTGTCAGGTGGCAATAAACTCGCCAATTTGTGTAATATATATTTTATTTTTCTGCAAAGAAAAGTGTCTACTTACATGTGAACGGACAGACACAAAATTATTCCTGTAATTTTCTAAATGCAGGCGATTATTCGATATGAATCGACACGAGACACCTCCAATTGTCCGACACTCGTAGATGCCAGTGCACAGCAGCCACATAATCCAGTGCGGTAACTGCTTTTGCGTTCAAGCTTTTTTGTATAGGCACAATACAAGCCTTCATTCTGGTTATGTTTAAATATTAAATCAATCATCCCTTTACTTCCTCATAGTAAAAATTTACTTGCTTCAGTAAAATCATCCTTAAGTAAAAATGTACTTTTCCGGCAGAGAAAAAGTATTTTTAACGAATTTCTTTATGCCTGTGGGTCTCAGACTCTTTGTGTATTCTTTTACGAGCGTCCAAACGCTTCATCCGATTGAGCTGAAATTCGGCATACAGGCATCATATTCAAATTCAAATTTTTCAATATTCAAAATTATTTATTAATCTATAATATTACAAATATTTTTAAAATGTATAGCCATCCTAACTAGGCCTTGCCTGTACTAAGGTAGGCTTAATATAAAAGAAGGTAGAGTGGTTATCGTAACTTGCTGTATTATCTTTGTATATTATTATGTTACATTTAAGAAGATAGATGAAGACGAGTTCAGAAGTTGTGGTTGAAATTTGGGAAGCGCTAGGCAACTTCAATCTCGAAATATTGGACTAAAAGACTTGAAATTCGGAACACAGAGGCCTTGTTGGGCCGAAACGACATTGCAACTTTTGGTTGGAATATCTCATAAACAAACGACACATATAATTACTACACAAACTACTACATCATATTGGAAAAACACCATTTTATTACCACGGAAAATACTACAAATATAGTACGAAAATACTAATAAAATACTATTGTACTAAAAGACTACAAAAATCTTAGAAATACATTCTCCATTTTAATCGAACACATTCACTATCGGGGGAGGGGGGTTGGCGCGCGTGGGCTTGTTGAATGGGGGGGCTGGGCGAAATAGGGGTGGGTGGTCGTCGCGGGGAAGGCGGGGGGAAGGCGGGGGCTCGCCTACTTGCCGTGAAAGTCTTGGGGTGACTTTACCGGCAGGGGACTGACTGACTGACTGATTTATGATTATCTATACTAATATTATAAAGAGGTAAAGTTTGTGACGTTGTAGGAAGTAATCTCTGGATCTACTGAACCGATTTTGAAAATTCTTTTATCAATAGAAAGCCACGTTATTTGTGAGTGTCATAGGCTATGTTTTAATGCGAAAAATAAAAAGACGTTTTCGTGGTAGTCGGATTTCCAAAGTAAGTCGGTAAAAACGGTTGAACGAAAACGTTTCTAACTAACGCTGCCTTAACGATGAGAGATATATGATTAAGTTCTAGAGAAAAGTTGTAGAGCTTGATAATTCCTACAAAAAAGTGAGAGACAAGTCAGTACTGCATAAATGTTTAAAGAGATAAGATACTCACAAATAAGACAGTCTCAAGAAGACACTCACGAATAACGGTAATATAGTTAAATTGGTATGCAAATACATACATACATATGCAGTAAAAATATAACCCTTCTTTTGGTAGTCAGGAAATAAGTCATAGCTCTCAGTACTAACCAAACCACACTCATAATTTCATCACAAGTAAAAAGTTTTACCACCCAACGAAGTGGGCACGGGTCATCTAGTAATTAATATACTAACTAAAAATAATGTTATATTATATACCTAATATTATATACCTAATATTGAATTATATACCTAATATGTTTAATAGATATACAGTATTTTCATCTTCAAAACCAATATTCTACGACATTTTTTTTTGTCCAGCTTTCCAAAACCTTGGGTTGGCAATACTAGAGGGGGGGGGGGTGACACGTGCGGGGAATTGGCCTCCGTTATTTATAGTCCTCAGCGGCTTGTGGCCACTTCGACACATCTTTAGCTATACGTCGACGGTGAATGGTGTAAGTATCTGTATAGCTACTCATTTCTATGTTAATGTACCTATGTCATGATGCAGGTGTCAAGGCGCAAAACATAGAATTTGGAGAATCGCCGGTGGAGGAAGATATACATAGAGCTCAATAACGTGTTGGCCATTCAATCATTCGACGGCGTATGCAATGGCGTAAACCGTTGCAGTCGGTGCGGCCACAGGGTTGCGGGCCCACGGTAGTTCGAGGGCCTAAAATGGAACTTCTACCGAAACAATGGATATTTTTCAAAACTGACGAGGATTTTGCAGATTGCGAATTAGGACTAAAACCATTCTAGAAATGTATTCGTTATAAATATACATTAACATAAATTTACACTATTCTCGTCCTTTTAGACTTCAGCAGCGCGTTTAATTCTGACGATTATGACATTCTCCTTGCTTGATTAGAATCATGTAACTTTGCCAATCCCTTAATAAACTGGTTTAGATCATTTCTGAATAATCGATATCAGTGCGTCAGGAATAAAGATCGGGTCTCTAATTTTCTACCACAAGTCGCCGGCGTCCCCCAATGTAGTGTTTTATCCCCACTCCTCTTTTCTTTCTTCATTAACTCAGTTACCAACTCTATTAAAGCAAAATATCACAGCTATGCCGACGTCGTCCAAATATACTCTCACTTTCGCACGTAAGATATTGATACAACAATTGCTTCTGTAAATGAAGATCTATCGATTATATACGAGTGGTCCAAAGCACATGGACTGCTCTTAAATCCTTCCAAAATGCAGGCGATTATCATTGATAAGCAGTTACTTAACATCGAGGATTAATATAAGTGAAGTCCTAAAGATCTGCATCGGCGCGGAGGAAATGTCCCTTTCAGAATCGAGGTTAAAAACCTTAGTGTTCATATTTTATGTATTTATTTATTTGCTTTAAATTGTTTTTGATTAATTGTTTTAAATTGTTTTTGATTAATTAATCAAAAACAATTTAAAACAATTTTATCTTAGGAACTATGCACAGAAATATTTTAAACATTGAATAAATAGCAGAAAATGAATACATTGCATAGTCCAGTAACAACGCCACTTATCTTTGCTGGGACCTGTTCTAAGGTGAACGTTTAATTTTGTGCGTGCTTGTTCAGTACTGTGATTACTACAAAAACAAAATTAAAATATGTTTGTAACAAAAAAATAAAAAACATTCTAATAATAAACGATGTAAGTGTGCCAACTAGGTCGTGTAATTTATGAATTCGGATTGTGTGATGACTAGATTGAGATATTATTTGTGGCTTACGTGGGACGATGCAATATATATACCTATGTAGAAATATTGGTACTTATAACCTGTATTAAAAATATGTCTTATTACGCAACTAAGATTGATAGAATCTTTAAACTGAGAAAATAATATTACATTAAAAATTATCAAACAAAAATATTGCAAGTGATAAAATAAAAAAAAAATAAAAAAAAAGCAACTTGTAAAATATTTCATCATTAAATGTAAAACTGTCAATCCAAATATTGAGAAACCCAATTAAAATAAATTTAATTAAAAAATCTCAAAGTTGTATAAAATATAACATAAAAAGTTAAAATGTCTAAAACATATTAATTCATAGAAATAGTAAGGTTAAAAAAAAATCATTATAAAGTTAAAAATAAATGTCAAAATAATATAAAAGGGGTGACTTATAGAGATATGACCTAAAATTATATTCAAAAATTTAAATATTTCAATTCTAAAAAAGTTTTCTCATAATTTATTAAAATTATTTTTCGTTGTCTCATCTTTACGTATAAATAATTTTCCAAAATTAACCCAAACAAATGTATAGCCATTTTCTCTGACAAAAGCTTTAGCCTCATGGCGGCCACATATTCAAGAATTGCAACGCAAACTCTTCGGCCGATTTCAATCCCTGAATAGGCTGAAAAATATCCTTCCGGAGCAAAGCAAGATTATTTGGATTGACAGATATTATATAAGGATTTGACAGTCTGCTCTCCTCCCCTTCTAGATTATGGAGATGTCGCATTTCTCGACCTCACAGATGAGTTATCTTACCGACAGATTTGCTGCACTATCAACTCTTTCATCGTGCATGGAGCCCGTCTTTGAAATGCTTCGCAGAAAAATAAATGTGACAACCGCGCCAAGCATAATAAGTTTTAAAAACAGCCTCAGAAATCTTCCAGATAAATTCCCCTTCCCCTCCCATTCCCCTCCTTTTTAAACTTTAGCGTCCTTATAGGTCTTAGATTATTCTGGTGTGGCACATCCTGTGCCCACAAAGAGTTAAATATATAATTCTATCTATCCTCTTTTATTGTATTTGTCATACTCTTTATATAGGTTAAGTTATGTAGTCGACTCGCAAATAATGTTCATACAATAGTATAGGTTAGCTCTAAAATATTGCCTGCAGGTAATAAGCTCGCCTTTTCTTAAGAAGAAAGCGTTTTATCATTATTATTAACTGGATAATTTAAATATGTTTATATGCAAATTTGGTAGATTCGCAACATTTGTAATGTGGGTATTTTTTAGTCTTACCATTTTCGCATTTGGTTGTTCTACTCAAAATAAAATAATAAAAAGTGGCACTACTTTTTTTATTTCATACAACCTTTTTAAGATGGGGAAATATAATTTAGTAATTAAAATGGAAATGGCGGCAAAAAAAATATTGTCAAAAATAGATACTTCATCATTACCGGCAATTTGAGTAAATGGAAAAATTGACGAATATACCAAAAATGTTAAAAACCTTGAAATTATAATAGATCAACATCTTTCTTGGCAAGATCAAGTAAACCAAGTAAGTCGTCGCATCTTCCATGGTTTTCATAGTCTCCGACGCGACGGCTTCAAAGATTTCTCCCCATGTCACATAAAAAAATTATTGTGTCCACACTCTTAACGCCTATACTTAACTACGGTGATGTTTGTTATATAGATGCTAAGGAGGTTATTTTGAATAAGCTGGTGCATCTGCAAAATATCTTCCTTAGGTATGTTTTTAATTTGCGAAAAATTCGACCACGTTAGCTGCTCTCGTGAGCAACTTCATTGGCTTCCTATTCGCGATCGAAGAAATTTGCATACGTTGTCGCTACTTTACAACATACTCAATAACTCCACTTTACTCTCCTATATCAAGGAGAATTTCCATCCTTTGGGAGGCCACGGTCTTCCACTTCGATCAAGGCGGAATAACACACTCGCCATTCCGATACATCATTCTTCTGTTTGCACGTATTCTTTTACAGTCCATGCACCTTCGTTGCATACTTTCAAAAAGTTATTGAAGAAACATTTATTTTTACACAGCCACTAACCAAATACCTCACCTTGTCCTTTCCTTTATCCTTTCCTGAGCAACCTTACCATAAGTTACTGACATATACTTAAGTTTAATTTAAATTTAACTTTACTACTTCTTGTGTATTGTACTGTGAAAATTAGGAATTATTCTATCAAATGGTTGACTGTAAGATATCGCTATAGCGATAAGTCCGCCATTTGTGCATAAATTGTCTTTTTTATAAAACCATTGTAATATTCATTAAGTTATGTTTTTATAGCACAATAAAGTTATTTTATTCTATTCTATTCTATTCTATAAAATGACAGTAAAGCGTCGTATAAAAATGTTTCGAACATTCTCCCGCAACAATGTTTCTATGTGATCTCGCGTGTCTCGCTAAAGTTCCTGGGAACTTGTTCCGCGACATGTTTAAGACAATGCCTCCAAATAAATAGCCCGATTTATAACGTAGGTACAATATAAATATGTAATGTAGCTAGGTATATTGTAATTACATCCTATAAGCCAAAATGAATGTAAGTAAGTAGGGGGAGAGGCCTTTTGTTCTATTTTGCAATAGGAGCCGTTGCTTTTAGTAAGCCACTGGGCGTATGCCGACCGACAGTTTTATTCAGAGGTGAAGAAGTCACTCAGTTTTATAAAAGAAACATGAAAATCAATGTCCCTTTGTTGTGTTGTTTGAATATTTGTTCTCCTTGTTTTTCCAAGTTTCCAATTTACAAAATATCTAGTCCCTCCTCTAAAATAGAGGAGGGACTAGATGTCCCTCCTCTATTTTAGTTATTACACGACTGCCCAACAAAAAGGAGTGTAATATGTTCAGGGTTCATATGTGTATGTTTTCCGTTTCCTTATTCCACGATAACGTATAAATGCTTAAACCGATTTGAAAGTGTGTGGTATTGTTAAAATCGTTACTTTATCCCACCTGTCATATGGTAATTAAAGTTTCCAAGCGTCAAATAAATAACTGTCCAAATGTCCAAATGTCAATAAATTAACATAAATACCTCGTTTTTTTTATCAAATTGAAAGTCTAATTGAGTATCAGATATCTCGTTACGAGTGGCGCGCGATCGTCACGAGATACCTATTGCAGGTGATGCATCCCTTGCGACGCCACTCAGAAAGCCGAGTCAATAGGCTCGGCCCATGTGAAGCTCCGATAAAGGGCAATGGACCAGCGTAAGGCGTCACTGGCCTTGAACAAGGCCTGTCGTTAGACTCACAGAATGCGCATTTGTCATTGAGCGCTGGATGTTTAAATATATAATACGCGTTAATATGAACGTGTCGCAGCTTCAGTAAATTTAATTTTGTATCAACAAAAACTTTACTCTCTTTAAAAACGTGATTTTATGAGGGAATAAACTGTTTCTAATAAATATACAAAAATAAAAATAAATACATTAGTTCCCTTTTTGTATCAAGAGTGGTGTTTTTTTATCTTTTTATTATTGTACTTGTTTTTGGAGTTTAACCATATTTGACCTCAGAATACCGGTAAACGCAGGCACTCTCGGTAGTGAGACTGGTATTTTTTATGTTAGGTATTATATTTTATTGTATTTTATGTTAGGTATTGTTGTTATAAACTTTTGTAACTTAACCTGAATAGACTATACGATTAGTTGCTTCTCAAAAAAAATGATTTTCGCCTACATGTATATTAACCTATCCATCACTTAATATTTAACACGCCATCAAGGTTTCTAGAACTTGGTTTGACGGATCGCATTGAGGTGAAGACTGAAGGTGAGGCTTGCTTACAAGTGCCCCTTTTGATTTGCAGACTATCAGAACTACTGCTATCTAAGAAAGTCCGCACCGACGCGACGCAGCGAAGTTCGCTGGAGACACACCCCTACTTTGCCTATCGTGCCAGATCCGAGGTCTTTAAAAGCTACTGCTATTTGGGGAAATCCGATCTGACACAGCAAATTCTACCAACTCTGTAGATAGTGACCGAGCTGTAAACAACGAACTTACAAGTATTGATTGGGATAAGGAATTTACCTCCAGATCCCTTGAAGATGCTGTCTGTTATTTTTACGACGAATGCTCATCTCTAATCAAGCAGTTTGTACCTTCCAAAGTTATTACCGGCGCTTATTATCCTCTTTGTTACTCCCCTGGCCTTAAAATATGTATTAAAGAAAAACATTAATACTTTAATAAGTTTAGAATGTATGGTAACAAGGCTGCTGAAGAGGCCTTCAAATACCTGCGAAGCCGTATAAAGGACCTGGAAGAGAAATGCCATGCTCGATACATTTCCTCCGTTGAAAACTCCAATACACGTAATCCCAAACAGTTTTGGTCGTATCTCAAAGACTAAACCAAATCGAACTATATGCCTAATAGCATGTATTATGGAGCCAGACAAAGGCGAGCTTATTTGTAATGCCTTCTCTGGTTTCTTTCTGAATAATTTTGTCGCTAGTAATGCCGTTGCCCAAGATGATAACTGTAGTTCCTCGCCTACTAAATCGTCTGCCTCTCTTGTATGTAAAGTCTTAGTCGACGTCAGTGAAGTGGAACAATTGCTTCTAAAATTGAACCCAGCCAAGTCCGCTGGGCCCGACAACCTACCAGCTTCATTTCTTATAAGTTGCGCCGAAACAATCGCTATCCCTATTTCATTAATTTTTGGGAGATCTCTGGAAGAGGGGATCGTTCCTACTGTCTGGAAAAACGCTTATATTACGTTGGTGCACAAAAAGGTCCTAACTATGACATTGAGAACTATCGTCCCATTTCAAAACTGTGTATGAGTTCCAAAAGTCTTCGAAAAAATTGATTATGACGAAGTATACTTTGCGCTTGAACAATCATTTAATACTACTCGACATGGCTTTCTGAAAGGTGGGTCAACAGTCTCTAATCGTATTCTACTAAACACAGCTCTCACCGATGCCATGGATAAATGTCACCAAGTTGATGTGATCTATCTTGACTAATGACTATGGCAAGGCCTTCGATCGTATTCAGCACAGCTTACTTCTAAAAAATGGAGAAGATGGGCATCTGTGGCAATCTGCTCAGATGGTTCACGCCTTACGTCCATAATCGCTCGCAGGCTGTAGTTATTAATAATTATATATCAAGCTGGGTCCCCATTCCATGTGGTGTACCTCAAGGATCTTTACTAGGTCACTTGCTCTTTCTCATTTTCGTCAACGACATCGACGAGTGCTTCGGTTATTCACGCCTCCTTAGCTTCGCCGACTATGTGAAGATATTCAAGTCAATTATATCTCCTGTCGACACTCTACTACTCCAAACCGACCTTGAACGCCTTGAGCGTTTTTAGGCTTTGAATCACTTAGACTTAAATCCATCTAAATGTAGTGTGGTCACTTTTACTTGAAAACGAAATAATGTGCTACATGACTATGTCCTAAAAGTTAATAAACTACAAAGGGACTCTATCATTCGTGACCTCGGCGTGCATCACGACTCCAGGGTGCTTTTTGATACCCATGTAGATAAAATAGTTAAAAAGGCTTCTAGAGCTCTCGGATTCGTTATGCGCAATACCAAAGACTTTGAATGTGTTAAAATTCTCAAAGTTCTCTACTGTACGCTGGTACGTAGCAATTTGGAATACATATCGCAAATATTGAACGTTTCTACTCTAAATACACCAGTCGCATTGACGGCATCCAAAGGAGGTTCCTTAATCCGTTTGAACTGTATTTGTTTCCTTACGAAAGACAAATACAGTTCGGACGACTATATTAAATTATTTTTAAAAAACCATTTGTTTCCTGATTGATCAAACAGAGAGAAATTGCTGACCTTACTTTCTTGCAAAAAATTGCACAAGGTTTTTGTGGCGTGCGAGTAATAACCTCAATAAACTGATTTGCGACAACTGTGATATTGATCTATTTAGCACTAACGTTGTAACAGAGAAAAGTATCCTCAGTAACAACTTCTTTTAATCTTCTTTTTCTCTTGTTTGATGTTATTATTGCTTTGTATTCAATTTCTTGATCTGTTTTGTGTTTTTGCCTCTTTTCCAAGTACGTAATGTAAATCACGTTGTACACTAATCTATAGTGTTTGACCCTGACGTGCGTTTCTGCTGGCATCCCATGTTTTCTAAATTATGTCTACATGTGAGAACCTGTTATTGGTTATCAGTTAGTATTTTGGTTTTTAATTAATAAATAAACAATTTCTAAAAAAAATAAGTAAATAAAATAAATTAATAAGAAGGCTACCAGGGCGGTGGTCGAACGCGGTACGCTATTTTGGATGGCTAGTTTGAAATTAAGTCTCTTTTACCGAAACTTATCGAAGGCCTTCTATAAAGTTTAAACAAAATAAATTTAACATTTTTAATTGCATTGCGTTTTGTTTCCCTAATTTGGATACTATGTATCTCTAGAATCCTAAAAATAATTAATACAAGCTAACATCCTACTTGATTTAAAATGATCACTTAATTGGATACCTAATACTTCTCATTTTCAGTGTAATTAAAGAAAATGATTTTCAATAATTATTAAAGAGAATAAAGGGGACGTTCGAGAGGGGTGGAGTGCGTAAAGCCAATTACAGGTTTCATTATACATTGTATAAGTTATAATTAATTTACACCAGCAAAATAATTATTTAATTCAATATGCCTGTGAGGGAAAATATTTTAAATATGCAAAAAATAGAATCACGGGCAATGTATAATATCAGATAAGATTAGATTAGGAATTAAAACACTAACAGCTAAGAAGTGTATATTTTGCTACGGACGATCTTATATTTTTGACGGGGTCACCATAGTATGCTAATATTTGCAAATCTCCCATCTCTAGTTACAGAAGCATAACATATAATTTAGAAATAATTGAAGAACATTTAAGAGAGGTATAGAGGAATATTGACTATTTGGATATTGTGACAATCTGCAGATGCTTTATTTAATAACGGTATGATTAGTTTTTTAATTCAACATAATACGTAACAGATACAAAATGATAATGAAATAACAACGCTGTCTATAGAGAAATCATGGTGATCTGGTTTTACGATAAAGGCGACAGGACGCTACTGAAGAACTGAAGGCCTATATCTCTTGTTGTTAAATAAACTAAATAGATTCGACAAAATCATTTTTTTATCTGAAAATATTCTCATTAATATGTCTTTTCATAAGTATAAACCATTTTTTATAACATTTACTCCGCTTTTTCGTAGTGACCTCGGAAATATATTACTTACCCGGCACATCTAGGAGAGAAAGTATTGTGAACGCGTTAAAAAATTCGAGATGAAAACGGAAATATCCATTTCGAACGCCACCTGAGACGATTAATACAATTTCCAGACTGAAGTCTGTTGCGCATTTGTGTGTGTCTGTATGTCTGTGTGTATTACTCCACGATATCGCTCAAACGCTTCATACGATTGAACTGAAATGTTTTATGCAGGCATCATTTAGTCACAGCAATTGAAATCGATCCACTATGGGGCGGACTATTCATATATAATCGTCGAAATGTTAGACTTAGGGACTTAAAATTTGGTACTCATGCCTTGTTGGGCCGAAATTACATTGTGAAATTTTAGTTGAAATATCTCGTGGACAAGCTGCACTAATACAATTTAAATTTCGCCATTCAATAATTAAATAGTAAATCCAATAAAAACGGCGATAACTGCGATGCGTGGCTCGTTCAAATTTCGAATTCAAAGGCCCACGGCGACCTGCATATGCAATTTGATGTTTACATTGAATGAGCCGAAATTCTAATTTTCATTGTGTTGCGTCTCATATTAAAAGGAATGTTCTCACTACTCATCGCCTTTATTTATGAAATAAATATTTAGATGAAATAAGCTCCTGGCTACTTGCCGGGAAAGTCATGGGGTGACGCAGCTGAATTTTATTCGTGTTCTTCGACAGCGTCTTCTAGCGACGAAAATCGTTGACCGCGTAAATGTTTTTAAATTTGAGGCTCTGCTGAGCTGTCAAATTACACTTAATATCGTAGAAAATTATACAATAAAAATTTTCGCACTTTAAGTCCATCGTAATGCACACATAATTTTTAAAATGATGCCACAATAAAAAAAGGACACTTTGGAGTTGTCATCTACTCCGGGCGAACCCGCCACTCCAGGAAGGTATGACGATATATAATCATTCTTTCAACCGTGGGGTGAACGTAGAGACTTAGGGACAACACAGTCTACACAACTACGCCACCATAACTACGTGAGAGTCCAATGCATTACCACGCGGCACTGCAAAGCGAATCCAGCGGGCAGCCTCGCGCCGTCACTACCAGATTTGGGCGAATTTCTCCGTCCTCCGGTCTGGTCACGGATCTGAGGTTGCTTGCGCGGCCTGTACGTTTAAATATATGGTGAACCGTGGCGCCCTTTGCCCGTTATGGTCTCTCGGGTTTAAGTGACCAATGGATCGTTCACAGCTACCCCCACTCTGATTGGAACTATGAGGATTCAGGCAGCGTGTCAGGCAAAATTTCGCCCGAGGTGTTCCGCCGAATCCGCAAACTTCTGATCCCAACCGCCTCTGACTGCAGTTTAGAGCCGTGGTAGAAGCTCACACGTTTTCCAATAATTTTACTTCAAACCATTTCGAATTACTGTCGACCAAAATTCAAAACGTATTTTTTTCTTTTAAAATAAATCAATGTTTACACAATAAAATTTACTCGGAAGGGGCGGCCACTTAACAAGCGGTGCCTCGGTCTTAAAATAGTGATGAATTGGACATGTTTCACAAGAACCAATAAACTAGTCTACATCTAACCCCATGTTAATCCACCAACAGTAAGATCTTATAAATATATTGGTGTTTACAATGCTCTGATGTTGCTTATGAAACAAATTCAAAATCTCTCTCTTTAATAACATTGGAATGATGACTACTTTAGCGCCCCATAACAAACATTTATTTTCTACAGAAATTTCATGACTCTTAAGGTAATATTGTCAACAGTCATAGTTAACTTTAATATTTCTCCAACTAGATATAGCAAAAACCTTAGACAATATTACATCTTTCATAAGCTGCTTTTACGATACCTTAAAAGTACATTAAATTAGTAAATAAAATGCAAACGGTGCTGCCATGGAATTCACCGACCGAAGTCGGGCCCATCACATAGTGTTATTACACTTCTGGGGGGTGAGCAGTGGATTCCGGACTAACGACCGGCTGTGGTAGGTTTAGGACAGCTCTCTTGCCACATGTGAGCGTTTACCTTACCACCCATTCACTCCCCATTCGAAGCCATAGAATTTGAGATGCGGAAATCGCGGTTTTTGATAATTTTTCTAAGAAGGAGTTGATTATTTTCCTGGAGAGAACAAGATCTTTAAAAAGCAGAAACAGAGATTTAGCTGACAAGCCACGAGCGCCAACTTCCACCGCGTGAAGGTGAACAGTGAAGCCGTTCCGGGTGACGGCATTTGCGAGATCATGGTATTTATTTAATTTGTACTCGTGGTCTTTTGGGATATTTGATTCCCATGGAACAGTTAATTCTAGGATAAGGGCCATCTTCCGAGACAGACAGTAAAGAGTTATATCTGGACGCAGGGCTGTGCATCCGAAACTTTCAGGGAATTTATACTGCTTAGAGACCGAATCGACCTCCAGAATCCAATCTGAAGCTTTCTCGATTATTGAGAAAGGTTTTGTAATGAAATGTTTTTTGCCTTTAAAGCCATCCCGCACAAACTGTATTGGGGGTTTGGAGGGTACTGTCAAACCCTTGTTGGCACGAGCCACTGAGTGGCTAATTACCTTGCGAATAACAGCAAGGATTTTGTAGTGGCGGTAAGTGTACCATCCTTGATCTAAGGCCACCTTGCAGCCAGCTAGAATATGCCTGGCTATGCAAGAGGTATTGCTACAAAGGGGGCATGAACTATCCTCGGCAAAGCTCCAACGAGCGACGTTACTGGGGTCTGGAAGCGTATGCTGAAAGATATTTAAATAAAATTTCAGCATCTCTGGCGTCCAGTCACACAACATTACTTTCCAGTGCACAAACATTTTTCTTTTCGGATACATTGATTTTATTAGGAATCGGTAAATGAGACAGCGCATCTTTTCTAGAAATACTTAATGCGTTCCTATATTGAATTTCATATTCATAGCCTGGCAAATTATAGTCCATCTGTTATGGGAGACGTTGAGGTCACCAAATAATCTTTTTGTTAACAAATATAAACTGCATAGTTTGGCCATCACTAATCAAGATATATATTCTATCAAAGGTATATTTGAGAAATTTTCGCATAGCAAACATTATTGCTAATCTCTCCCGCTCATTGTTAAAATATAATAATTTTCCGTTGGTGACAAAGCGCTTGATGCAAACAAAACGGGGAGGTCATTGTTATCTACTTTACGACGCAATACCGCTCCAACCGCATATCAACTGGCATCACACGTCTCATAAATAGGTAATAATAAATCATAATGAGCAAGAAAGCTACTTCCTAGCAATAGCTGTATGCCTAAATCTTTTAATCTTTCAGTCCAAATAAATTAAGCATCCAATTTAAATAAATAATACAATAATTTTACTTTTGAAGACAAATTGGTATGAATTTTGCATAATAATTTATTAAACCTAGGAATGACCTAAGCTATGTAATGTTCTGCGGCTCTGGTGTATACTCGTACACTCGACTTTGGATCCACATGGCCTAAGAATGTAAACACTGCCTTTATAAAACAAACATATCATTAAATTAATTTTGACATTAAATTCCAATAAACATTTTAACACATTCCACACACTATTATAACAATTTTCTTTGGAATCAACATACACTAGAATATCATTTAAATGGCAATTAGTAGTTGGTAATCTAGACAATATTGTATTTATAATAACCTTAAAATCCCAGATGCTGATGAAGTACCACTCACCAAAGTGTTATTATATATAAATAGAGTAATATGTGTATTGTTAACAACTATTTCGGCTTTTCACTTACTAACAACTGTTGATAAACACCCTTAAAATAGGATACAAAAGTATTTATTTTCATGGTTTTTCAAAAATGTCCTTGGTAACGATGACACAATGATCCTAGTCGATTATTTTATTAAGATTTTGTTTTTAATCTACACAAATTCTGATGCTTTTATCTTTTTTATACAACCACTATTATGGCTCGCCCATTTAGTGATAATTACTTAATTTAAATTACCTAATTACAATTCTTGTTCTTTCTCTCCACAAACTGCGAAAAGAACTTTTTATGTCATTAATGTAGAACTGATTTGAATCCACGACAACATATTTCGAATTACTCTATTTTATCGGTAACTCTTTATGTACAATCACCTTACCCTCTAGCTTTTCTAAATTATTAAAAAAAACTGATTTTTTAAAATGATTTCACCAAAAAACTATCTCCTCTTTGGATTAAAGAACTAAAGCTAATTCCTACCCATTAATGAAGTGAATTTATTTTTGCCGCTTAGAACGAGTAGGGATAGCTAAAAGTGGCTATTCTGAAGTTTTACTAAAACATTTATCTTATCAAATATTTTTAGCTACTTTCCAGTCACCTACTTTACCTTTAACTTAAATGATGCTGGTTGAAGTCCACACAAGTCCATATTGTTATTTATAATAAAATCAAAAAAAAATCTAACGGTACACTGTTTACAGAGTTTATTTGACTTAAATTGTATTTAGAATCTTATGACTCGATGTTGGGTTCCTCCACTTGACTTCCATCGGACACATAAAACACTTCATAATAGCGTTGGGTGGAAGAGATTGTCGCACATAGTGAAATTTCACAATAAAGAGTATAAGCAAACAAACAAACATCAGACTCTTCAATTTTGTTTACTGACTTTTTTAACGTCGCGCACACAGCACTCGTGTGTCCATGTCATATACGCACCATTTCCAATCGGATGCTTGCTTGCGTCATATTTTCAACCACATCGAAAACAAACCTTTTTTCTTGGACTGCAATTTTCGATGGCTGACTGACTTACTGGACGATCTATTGTGTAACTTTTTTGAGGGACACACTCGTCGATTTCCCGACCTGAACTAATTGGTTCTGGTTCTCAGCTGTTTCCAAGCTCAAGGCAATCTTACAAACATTCACGTAGGTACGTTAATAATTCAGCCTCAAACAATAACTTTTTTTGTGTATTGAAATTGGACACACCACATACCAGTTTATCTCGAAGTGCTTAATCCAGAAACATGTTAAATTTTACTGTACCAATTGTTTAATTTAATAAGTACTTTTAACCCTGACATATACTCTGCATCACGGTCACTTGCGTACTGCAATTAAGTCAGTGATTAATAAATATCAGGAATTTAAATAAAAAATAAAAATGACAAGGAAGCAACTGTCCTTAAAAAATATATAAGTGAAATAGTGTCGACACTAACGGAAAAATAACCAAAATGCGAAAATCTTGAAGAGTAAATATTCGGATAATATACGTGGGGGTATTCTGATAGGTATTTTGGGGGTATTCTGATAACCTCTATTTATTCTACTTTTTCTTGACATCTATTCCCGGGCCATCCTGTATAATAAAATTAACATAATTATATTCATATATTTTAATAATTGTGATTATAAAAAGTGATGTTTTTCGGGTTTACCTAGCGCCGGCCCAAATGGTTTCTATCCCGCCTTTTGTAACGCAAATCTTTTGTGTCCATACCAAGAAAGAATATTCTTCTTCGCTCACACAGCGGAAGCCTCTAAAGCATTTAGAAAGCCGTGCGGTGCGCAGTGTCACGGGACGTCGTTTATTTTTGGATCGTTTCCAGGGATATTATATTTACACCCACTGGAAGGAGACATAGCTACGTGATGCTTTTTAGCAAGCCCCTTCGCCTCTGTTCCGGGTGACCAAGCGGCCAAACCGTATACTCTCAGACTTCACATACATGAAAGTACATACAGACTTCACAGCATGAAAGTATTACACCGAATTCCTGCGTTGAGAATAATTTTAAATGTAGATAAAATAGCTATGACTTTTGACTCCTTAATTGTTTGTATGTTTGTTTGTTTGAAAACTTTATTACAAACAAAATTTAAAACTTTATTGAAAACTTTATTGCAAACACATAGAGTACAACGTGGTGAGCCTAATGTCAATATTTACGACCATACCGCCAGGGTTATTGTGACTTAATGTTTATGTTGGCAAAATAATTTACAACAACTGTATTACTTTTAGGTCTAAAGGAACGTATTGTGAACGTGCTAAAAAAACAGACGAAGACGGAAGTATTTATTTTGACATCCCCATTTTGACAATTTCCAGACTGAAATCTCTCTGTGTGTGCATTTCTGTGTGTGTGTGTATTCCTCCACGATAGCGCATACACTCTTCATTCGATTGCGCTGAAATTTGGCATGGATGCATTATTCCGTCATGGCAAGAGAGAACAAGGTGTATGTAAATATGTTTAAAATGTTTTTTATTTTATTTTAACAGCAATAAAATCGTCTCTAAAAATAAACTTTCTGGTTGAAGTTGCTGAATCAATTAAATTCTTTTCACTACTCCTGGATGAAAAGATATCCTGGAAATTACATATAGAGCATGTTAAGACCAAACTGTCGTAAGCTCAATTGTGCAGCAGAAGTTGTATAGAGAGACCTGAGGTGATATCAGCCTATTAAGCGGTGGTTGAATCACATCGGCGCCACAGTATACCAAACAGTACGTTTACTCTAGAGCTACAGGGGATTGCGGGAAGAGGGTGCGAGATATGTGGGCAGAGGGGTACGTCCCGACGAACGCCCTTGGTTGACGTTACGCGCAAGTAAAGGCTGGCGTCAATTTCTAACGTTAGCAAATGCGGCCGTAACATCTGGTGGCCATATCCGAGCCCTTACGACTAGTCACGTATTCACTTCGATTTAATTTTTGACGTGACAACGTCTTATAATTCGATGGGCCGGCTGCACGCACGAAAAAACATGACTCATGCGGCGTTACCTCACCCTGAGGCGTTCCATTTATTATATTTATTATTCAATATAAATGCTGCCATCTACCGGTTGCGTCAAGAATTATTTACTAACCTCAGTCTAAAATAGTACGAATGAAAATCACTAGATTGATTTAAATTCTTGACATAATTTTATATGTATTCTTGATATACGGAATGTTATTACTGAACGGACAATATTCTTGTGGGTACAACAAAGTGCAACGAAGTAAGCAACTTTTATTAAAAAAAAAAAAGTCATTACGATGCGCTATCTAGCGGTTGGTAAAATGTCGCTGATATTGTTTATTTACGACGTATTACCTACCGCTAGATGGTGCAGCGTGCTCAAACGCTTCTCAAACCGTTATTTAACAGTTTAAGATTTCAAACTTTCAAATTAAAAATCATAACACGTACGACATTTAAATAAAATACAAACTGAGCTGCCATGGAATTCACCGACCGGAGTCGGGCTCATCATAATACTATTATTACACTTCTGGGGGGTGAGCGGTGGATTCCGGACTAACGACCAGCTATGGTAGGTGTAAGAAAGCTGTCTTGCCACATGTGACCTTACCACCCATTCACTGTCCCTTCCAAGCCACAAAATTTGAGATGCGGAAATCGTGGTTTTAGATAATTTATTTCGGAAAGACTTGATTATTTTTCTGGAAAGACCAAGAGGCAAAGCCCTCAGTTGAATATGTCGATTTATTATATAGCTACAATATAAATATATAAAGTATCTAGGTACACAGTAATTACATCATAAATTGCATAATGAATGTAAGTAAGTAGGGAGAGGGGACTTTTTTATAATTTTACTTTGGGGCCCATTTTCTCTAGTTACGCTACTGATTTATCCCTACTTTTTAATTTTAACAAATCCTAGGTAAGGTCTATTAGGAGAAAACACAAAAACATAGCCGATATTTTAAAGGCGGGTATGAGGTACTCCGCAAAACACCGTAATATTGGACTAAGAGACTTGAAAGGTGCCTTGTTGGGCCAAAATCACACAGTGAAATTTTGGTAGGAATATCTCATATACATGTGACACAAATATTATCTAAATTCCGCCATTTATTAATTGAATAGAATGGCCCTTAAAAGCCTCTACTATTGGGATGCGTGGCTCGAATTCAAATTCAAAGGCTCACGGCGAACTGCGTTTGCAATTTGATGTTTAAATTAAATGAGATGACGCGTGGTCGAAATTCAAATTTTCTTTCCGTTGCGTCTCATATTAATAGGAATTTTGGCCAACTGCTCATCGACTTTATTGTCCCTGGCTACTTTCCGGGAAAGTCTTGGGTGACACAACAGTTTTTTTTTCTATTAATGAAAATTAATTATAATACTGGTATTATAACCTAACCTAACCTACCGCCTAAATAGGCCGATATTCTGGTCTGTTTCGGAGCTTCGTTGAGACGCCCGACGCCGGCGACCGTCTCCATCGGCGTCGCGGCGAAAGCGCGTGAAATCGCGGGAAATTAAATTTTAAAATTATGCAAATAAGCCGAATGTAAAAAGGGGCGAGTGGGCATAAAAACCTCTCTGGTTTTCCGCTCGGCGCGACACAAGCGCCCCCTTATCGTATTGTCATTCAAATGGATCCTTTTAGAGGGCGCGGAGCCCGTAATGAACATTATGAGGACTACTGCGCTTCCGGGCCGCGCCGCACGGTGGGTATATGAGCTCACTATATTATTTCAAACGTTAAAAAAAAAATCTCAAATATATTATGCGGTAAACATTATATACATATATGTATATATATATATATATATATATATATATATATATATATATATATATATATATATATATATATATATATATATATATATATATATATATATATATATATATATATATATATATATATATATATATATATATATATATATATATATATATATATATATATATATATATATATATATATATGAATATATATATATATATATATATATATATATATATATATATATATATATATATATATATATATATATATATATATATATATATATATATATATATATATATATATATATATATATATATATATATATATATATATATATATATATATATATATATATATATATATATATATATATATATATATATATATATATATATATATATATATATATATATATATATATATATATATATATATTTAAAGAATTCGTTTAAAGGATGACACTTTGATGAAAAAATAAAAATAATAAAATCCACTTACATAGCTGGAAAAACCTTCCAGCTATGTAAGTGGCTTTTATTATTTTTATTTTTTCATCAAAGTGTCATCCTTTAAACGAATTCTTTAAAAAAAGATTTTACACAAAACCAATCATATATATATATATATATATATATATATATATATATATATATATATATATATATATATATATATATATATATATATATATATATATATATATATATATATATATATATATATATATATATATATATATATATATATATATATATATATATATATATATATATATATATATATATATATACATATATACATATATATATATATAAATATATACATATATATATATATATATATATATATATATATATATATATATATATATATATATATATATATATATATATATATATATATATATATATATATATATATATATATATATATATATATATATATATATATATATATATATATATATATATATATATATATATATATATATATATATATATATATATATTTATTTTTTTATTTAATTACGTAATTTAAAAACATTTACAGTTCATGGACATGTAGGTACAATGTAATAGACAAAATAACCAGTAGCAAAAAACTGAAACCTGATATGCCAGAAACTGTTGCCAGATATTCCATTTCAATGTCGCCTAACTAGGCTATAGCCTGTTCTAAGGCAGACATTTAAATTAACATAATTTTATAAAAATATAGTAAGGTAATCGCCGTAATTTTAAGAAATAAAATTTTTGTAAATAAAAATAAATATTTTTTTACACAGAAACATGAAAATAATCCTAAAAATTTCAATATAAATTAAAATAAAATAATTGAAAGGCCTACAATTCCTACAATTTAATAGAATAAAGAAATGGTTTGGAAATATAAATAATATAAAAGTCATTGTTTATATACATTTTCATTTAATAACTACAAACTGTCAATCAAACATCCATACAAACTGTCATAAAAATAAACTGTCAATTTAATAACTATCACATATATAAATACCATTCCATATATACCATTTAGACATTTATACTCAATGCTCTATCTATATTAATCCTCCCTTCCTTCATCAACCAAGACGTGACAGATTTTTTAAATGTTGTCATAGTGTTGATAGCCTTAATTGATTCAGGAAGGTGATTATAAATCCTAGGAGCGATGAATGAGTAGTGGCGCTGTCCATATGTGGTATTTTTACGTGGTATCAGCATATCTCCTGAGTGCACTGCTCTCGTAAATATCACTCCCTCATTAAAAGTTGGTTGACTTTTAAACCGCTCATGCAGTAAGGCCAATTTAATGTACAGCTGTCTGATGTCCAGGACGTTGCAATGACTAAAAAGTTCATTGGTGGGGTAGCGATACGGTTTACGCGCTATAATCTTTAAGATACATTTTTGAGCCACTTCTAATGGGCGGAGGATGGTCGCCGCACAACCTCCCCATCCTATTATTCCATAACAGAGAATAGACTGAACTAATGCGTAGTATGTACTTTTCAGTAATCCCGGATCTAAAATATTTCTCATCTCTCGGAACATATATGCCAGTTTTCGTATTTTAATCGCCAGTATATCAATATGGGTCTGCCAGCGGAGCCTATTATCGATTGTGATCCCTAAATATTTGATGTATTGTGTTCTTTCCACTATTGGACAGCTACATTGCTTTGCATTATTGCATGTATGAATTTTCAAATTGTGGCGTGTAGGCGGTTGCCCTTTGGCATTATTGCTGAAAGTAAGGTATTTAGTTTTTCCTATATTCAAATTGAGTAGGGAATCATCCAACCATTCTTGTACTTTTTTCATACCTATATTTGCCTTATTGAAAGCTTCAGTCCACTTGTCACCCTCAAAAATAATGACAGTATCGTCAGCAAATGTAGTTATCTGGCCTACTAAGTTACACAGGTTATTTATGTAGATGAGAAATAGAATAGGTCCGAGAACACTACCCTGGGGGACACCGAATGACAAGTATTCAGGCATACTTTTTAAGCCGTCTATGATTACTACTTGTTTCCTATCTGTTAAATAGCTGGCAAACCAGGAAAGAGTGACATGCTCGAGTCCCACCCCCGCCAATCTTTGAAGTAACTTATCGTGCGAAACCGTATCGAATGCCTTAGCAAGGTCCAAGAAGACCGCCATACACTTTCTACCCTTATCAACGTAACCATTAATTAAGGTAGTAACATTCACTATTGCATCCGTAGTGCCCATTCCCTCTCTAAATCCAAACTGATTTTCTGAAAGAATATTGTTATTCGTCAGATACTTGACGAGTCTTTTTTTAACGACCTTTTCTATAATTTTAGATAACGTACTAAGTAGGGAGATAGGCCTATAATTATTAATGTCAAGTCTGTCACCGTTTTTAAATATTGGGATGACTTTAGCGCATTTCAATGCACTAGGAAATATACCCGTTTTAAAACTGCAGTTAACTATGTGAGTTATCGGGTTACTTAGCTCCATTTTTGATGACTTAAAAATGCGTGAATTCAGATCGTCAATACCCGCAGACGAGCTATCTTTCAGTGAATATATAATTTGGGAAATTTCCTGTGGCGTTGTTGGTGTCAAGAAAAGGGATACTGGAAAATTGACAGTTGGAGGGGTGCTTCCTGAATTTAAAGTTCTGTTCTGTATTTGTTTTGCCATTTTTTTGCCGACATTAGCGAAATATTTATTAACATGATCAACAAGCCTTTGAGGAGAAGAATCTCTTGTGACCGTTCCGCTTCCAATATTTAGCTTATCGACTGAGCTGCTACCTCTCGTTCTATTTGAGACCTCGTTTATAATTTTCCAAACCTCCTTAACATCTCCATTTGCTTTACTTAATTTATTTTTATAATACCTGATTTTAGTTTGACGGATTATTGTATTGCATATATTTCTATATTCTTTTGACTTTTCTCTCAAATCTAGATTATCAGGGTTGTGTCGACTTGCTAGATGAAGTTTGTCTCGTCTATGTATGCAGAAGAGGAGACCTTTTGTAATCCATGGCTTGTATTTTTTCTCTTTATGTTTTAGCCCAACAGTTTTTATTGAGCTATTCGACTGAACAATATTTTGAAGCTTACTAACAAAATTATCAGTTGCATTATTCACGTCAAATTTCTCGTAGACTGCTGTCCAATCAGCATCTGCGATGTCTCTACATATTTTGTCGTAATCAAATGTTTGTTTTAAGAAAGGTCTGTTCTTTTTATTCCTACAATTATGAAACATTTTGAATAAAAGGACATGGTGATCAGTAATTGATGTTTTGTAAACTACTGTGGTTGTTGGACTAGGTGTTCGACACATGATGTGGTCTATACAGTTGCTGGAGCTTTCAGTTTCTCGCGCCGGGGAGTCCACTAAACATTTCAAGCCATGAAGCGTAAGAAGCTCAAGATAATCAGGCGCCTGTGGATGTACCTTTCCACTTATTGGTATGTTAAGATCCCCAGTTAAAATTAGGTTATTTTTTTTAGAATTCTTTGCCAACAAATC
>OX155980.1:72836531-72871531 GCA_944548615.1 Micropterix aruncella
GGTACACAGATGGGTACACAGATGCCTTGGTTGGACCGTGATCATTTAATAAATAATTTTGGTTGCAATATCTCTTATACAAGCGACGCAATTAATATTTAGGTCCGCAATATTTAGGAAAATACTATATATTATTTGTAAAACTACCATTTTATTACCACGAAAATTACTATAAATATACTACAAATTGGAGCGCGGTGGGAAGTTGGGTTGGCGCAGAGGGGGGGGGGTCGGCGGGGGGGAGGGGCTAGTCAACTTGCCGGGAAAGTCTCGAGGTAACAATCGTCAGTTAAAAGGCACAAAGGTAACAATTTATTTATTTTTTGCGGATATCAACCTCCATAAGAACTAAGCCAACCACTGTATCTATATTCACTCGGATAGCAAGACAGCTCTTATGGCACTAGCCTCGAATACCATTAATTCAAAGCTAGTGCAAAACTACATATCACTACTGAATTCCCTGGGCGAAAAGAACAGGGTAATTCTAAGATGGGTTCTTGACCATGCAGGAATCGAGGAAAATGAAAAAGCCGACGAACTTGCTAAGACGGGAGCAAAGGGAACGTTATACGGCCCTGAACCTTGCTATGGCGTACCAAAAAGCCTTACAAACCCAATGCTCAAACAATTCGTCATCCACTGGAATAACACGCCAGGGTTGAATCATTCCAAAGCGCTAATTAAGGCTTACGACCGTAAGACCGTGAGGCCTTATTGCTAAATAGGAAATATCTACGCATACTGGTGAGGACGCGCACAGGGCATTGTGGCCTGAACGAACACATGTTCAACCTCAAGCTCCGAGACACAAAAATGTGCAAGTAACTCCCCTGCACCTCAGGTGTGAGTGTGGCCCGCTGATGCGTAAATGATACACCCCACTTGGGTGGTCAATACCACCAACTTGAGGAGGTAAAACAATCTGGTGCCAAAAGCCTGTTGCGGTTCTTAAATGACACGAGGCTTAGCGCAGAACTATAGTAGGTGGCGAACACAATAGATCAGCAATGGTCGCATTGTTACAAGGCTCGTAAAGACCTTAGAAAATCCCCACTCATCAAATAAAAAACAAAATAAAAAACAATTTATATAGCATGCAGAGTACAATAATATATTATGCTCTAATAAGTAACTATGTGAAAATATTAGTAATCATTATGTATTTGTTAAAGGATTGTTTGTTTACCTATTAATCTAAATAAATGAAAAAAGGTATTCCTAGTAGTTTATCTTCAAAAACAGATCAAGTTATAAAGTCGTACAGAAATGTAGAATATTGTCATCCAATGATTTATTTCGAACCCACAAAAGTCCAATTACGCAAGTCTTTCGTGAAATTGAAACGAACCTCCCACTGATTTTTTTAACCCCTTAAGACAGTAACGTCCCGAATCGGGTACGATGTATTGTAGTCAATGCTCAGTAACGTCCCAAAACGGGTACGAGCGCGGCGCGACAAACCGCGCTCTCAACGAACTGAATTTACACCAAAATCACAGTGCAACCATGTGTGATATATGTGATAGATATGTGTGAAAAAGACGGAAAAATTCTGTATTGTACGATTATTCAGTCGTGCTTCTCGCAGTTTAGAATCCCATATATAATTGTTTGTATTCTGGGGGCACTTATTGGAGTGCTGCCATTGCTTGGATCTGTGCTTCTCTTCGGATATATGTATGAAAATATATAAAACGAACTAATAGATTTGGTAAAGCATGTAATAACGTACCCAAATGTGTTTATAATTTCTAGATAGGGTTTCGTATTTTGAAATAAAACGTCGATGTCGCTGAATAAGTGAGTTTTTCAGTTCTCCAACTTTCTAATAATTATTCATATTTATCTAATTGTTTTACAAAATGAGGTTTTAATGTTTTATATTTCGAATTTCAATGCGATCATTCTACAATTGTTCTTTTGTAGAATGATCCATCAATTTCTTTTTTATGATCATTTTTCTAAAGTGCTATATTTTTGACCTTTAACTCTCAGAAATGACAGGTGTCTGCCAACATTTACACCCGCCGCTTGAGGGGTTAAGAAATTAATTTCTGGGAATATACACTCATAGCCTAACCTAAGTCCCACCTTTTTACAACAGGTATTTTATGTTTATAAAGTCTTTCTACATTTGTTTATATTTTAAAAGTTCTGTTGAGATAAAAAAGTCTCTGAATCTGAAAAAAAGAAAAAAATCCCCTTTGAAAAATGGATTTTAGGTCTCGAACACTCTATAGTAAAATACTCAAGATTTACCTGTAGGTAAAGTTGGTATTATACAAGATTTTGTCGCGATCCTATCCTTCGCGAAGAACCCAGCATATTTATTGTACGCGTTGGCGCAAAGTGTAAGTGGCTACGGATCGATGTCCTAGTGGCAAAGTGGAGTGAAATTATAATCCGGCCTTTTATCGAGGCATTTGCTCTCGTGCCGCGAAGAATCCTCTCGGATTCTATAAAACCATCCCTCTTGTAAACTGCCCTCGCTGACCAAACACATTTTCTTTTCGCGCGCAACCCCCGCTTTACAACAACGGATCCACAAATATAAAATGTTTTCTAGCTGATCCCCTGACATTATGTGGGTATTTATTTTATTCTAGAAATATCATTCGTATTCTATGCATTTCTATAATAGACAGGTTCTTATATTAGGCCACGCAAATATTCATTTTCACGGCCTTCTAGTAAGCCCTCAAAGAATCTACAAAATTCTATTCGGTTTCATAATCTTTTGGAAGATTCTACTAGGATTTAATCGTTTAAAAAAATCATCAGTACGTTTTTCAGATTTCTATTTGCTTTATTTTACTAAACTTGGTCTTAATTGTTATTGTGACTATCATCAATCAGCTTAGCGACCCCTAAAACTATAGTCGGTTATTTGACATTTTATTTTTCACATATTCTCATCCCAGATGCCGAATGGGGCAGAATTTGAAATTAAACGGCATCAGAAGTATCACTATTCATCTCAGCGGCGCCCAAAACTACTAATTAAGCACTAATATCGGTCGTTTTAGATTATTTTTATGTCACCCCTTTACCACCCCCACCTCTAGCCAACGGGGGCTGAACTTGAACTCTGAGATAGATACCGAAATTAATAAGGGGGAAACACGCAAAAATACATATTTTTATAAAATTTAAATAAATATTTCTAAAACATTATTATATATTTTAAATAAAGTGGAGCGTCTTCCTACTTCTTTTAGACATCGAATTAACCCCCCTTCAGAATCTTTGAGGCAGACTGATATATCAGTCCGAGATTCCAAGCTTTGCGCTTTACTCACCTGGGGTAGTTTCGTTTTTTAATTCGATATTTCATATTCAGGAAGGAGTTGGCAATAAGTCACCACACTTGCCAGACGTGTTGGTCCTCGGGGATTATTTTATTCATCCCTACCTATTAATAAAGTAATTTAATAAATATATAAATAAATAAATACACAACATGGGCTAATAATTGTAATAATAAAAGGTTTAATTACAATCGTTTCAACTATAAATATTATGCGAATAGTTAGATAAATGTAAATCGTTTTTCATATGTTTAAAGTTTTATTTAGTAATTTTTACTTGTATTTTACAGATACAATACTTGTCATTGGTTCTAATTCTAATGAACAATACACAGATTAGTATCGATAAATAAGAGCCAAAATGGCGACATGTTATTTAGATAACGATTTTTATAATAACTTTCCCACTGTCAATTAATAAATAAACAAATTGATGAATCCTATAAATGAGTTGTAAATCGATCTAAATTCATTAGTTTTCGTGAAATTCAGCAAATGAAATAAAATTGGACAAAAATTAAACAATTCTTCGACCTAGACTCTGAGATTAAATCAGTTACTTTTATCCACAAATATTTTAAACGACCAAGAATATGATCCCAGCAAAAGAATTTGGAAGTTTAAGAAATTAATAGTTTAGACCTTTTTTTACCTATCCGCATATATTAAAAAGATAAAAAATATAATGTACCACGAAGATATATTTTAAAGTTAACATGGTGCTAGAGCCAAAACTAATTGAAATATGTAAGAGCTCGTGTAATTCGGGGTGTAGCGGTCTGGTGTGGGTATCGGTTAGACTAGTTTGGAAAAGAGGAAGGGGAGAGGGGAGATTATGGGTAAGAATGGAGCAGGGGAGGGGTTTTTAAAGCCCCAAGATGCTATGCCAGGATGACTGTGATAGATTCTGCGGCGTGGGGCTGCCATTACTACGCGATAACGCGGGGAGGCGACTATACGCGTGACGCCACTCATACCCAACCGGCCTATTGGTTCCATTTTAACCTTTAATCGGTCCTATAATGACGTCTACTCGACGGGTACGAACAAAATTCGGCCGATAGTTTGGCGGGGGGAGTACGTTACCGCCCAGCGTACGTCTATAGCGTATTCGAAATCAGTCGACAATATTTGTCAACAAACCTACACAGATAAAAATATTGGATTGATTATTTCACTACCATTTTGTTATTACGGTTTTATATACATAGAATAACGATGTTTCTATCGTAAATTTTTGAATTACAAGATTTTGTTTTTAAACTCTATTACTCGATTAAATGTATCGACATTTTCCGTAGAGTTAATTCGTAAATGACAGTATACTGTAGTTTCAATATTAGTCATGCATCCGAATATAACCGTACATATACTACTACATGCTCTTATGTTAGAAGCGAGATCCCAGGTCGCGACGTAATAAAATAACATTATGTTTTAACTGTAGTCACACCAACACCGTTACGCGTATTTCAATTCATACGTATGGACCACGGTCCGTTATATATTTAACACAGTTATATACGTAATCCTTGTCGAAACATGCGTATTTTCGTGTATAACATCGTTATATTTTTCTCAGTGTAAGTACTTCTGTTTGCGTGACCGCCGCCGAGCCAACTTTAGGGCGCTGTGAGTAAGAAAGTAAGCCAATCAGAGGTTGTCATGTAACTCCCGTTACTGTAATTACAAATACGCATATTTTATTATTATAAAGATTATATTTTTATTCATCAAGCGGTAGGTCCAAGCGGTTTTTTTTTACGTTTATGAAAACTGTTAATTTTCTGTTTTATTTTATTTTAGAAATGTGTAATCCTAACATCTCAAAAGGCGGCAAAGATATATATTGTTATTAAAAATAGAATAAATTATTGTTTTTTATGTGATAAATTCAGCCGGATCTTTTCTTTCTGAAAAGATTGGAAAATTGTGCCTACCTATTGAATTTGGTCGATGTTTTGGTAGTTGTATTTGTTGCCTGGGCTCGTCGCATGGTTCCGTTTTGTTGCAAAGTCCCTCATAACCCACCAACATCATATCTGTTTGCAATAGATTGAAAATAAGAACGATTGTATGGACGAATATGAACGTCTTGTGGTACAAGAACTTTATTTTAACGTATTGAAAATTATAATAATATACCATTCTTTCTGTGCCACCCGTAGACGACACAACATTTCAGTTTGCCATAAATAATGGTGCTTCGACGAGATAATGTGTTGAAATTGAGTACAACGGCTTTACTGTCATGTCATTGTATAGAATTGTGTTATGTCAAATGGAAAAATTGACTGACTGTGTCTTTCCGGCGTAATCGAGTCGTAACATATATGTTTAAGTGTGCAACGCAATTAGTCTGGCATTTCTCCGTTCCATAATTGCGACTGCTGGAAGTTTTTTTTCTTAGTGCAGTACTACTATTACGCTCTTCCCAGTAGCATTTTCTCGATTCCACGTGGCAAATCATCATAGATATTTCCCTTTGTTTCCTATTGAACGCCAAGTCTACATATTTATAAATCAGTGTCCATAACATATTCAATATGCCTAATACCTAATCAGAATCAATTTATTTATTCGGAATGTACAATAAAAACATGCTATAATTATTGTCACATAAAGCTAATTATCGAGTAATAGTATTTGTCAGTTACGGAAATATAATTCGAATTATACAAAATATTAATTTGATGCTGACAATATGAATATTAGGCATTAAACAGAATATCCAATAAAATATTACTACCTCGGATTCGATAACCACTGGTTATCTATCCGTGGAATCTACGTACTAAATAGCAGAAGGTATAGTTGATATAATTACAAATGAGGTCTACTAAGTATGTACAATGATAACAAAGCGACAATGTTGTTGAATAAATAATGTTGTTGGCTTTACATAATAGATAACTAGAAAATGATCCATTAAACATGTAATACACATAGAAAATATTTGTACTATAAACACCATATTTTATCACATATTAATTATTCAACTAGATTTGCAAATACAGTTAAACTTTATTTATATCGACTATGATTTCATTGGTCATTTCAAAAATTGTTGGCCATTTCGGTCATCTCTTTTAAGTTGCTAGATTTCGTTATTTGTATCCTAAATCATTTTAACGATATTCGGGTCATGCATAAATTGTATAATTCGATTGCGAGAAGTACATTGGGTATAAATGTGGTTATATGGAATCCACATCAGGATCTTTGTCACTATGTCAGAAAAAATGAAAAAAAAATTGTTACGTTTGGTGTCTCATAAGCAATACGGTTACTATTCTTATTTATACCCTAATAGTTTTTAACTAGCATGGTGTGCTAAACTTACCTTAAATTGCGCAGAGAAATGCTTACCACGGCCCACCTTTTTTTAAGCTGCTACGGGCAGAGTTGATAATTCTAATATGCTAGCGAAAGTTTGTCTCTTTGTTCTGAATAATTATAATCGAGCTCGGTCCCATAATCTATTTGCGGAGCCGTTCTCATGAACCAACCAAGTTGACAGAGTCTGCCTACCCGTGCCTTACAATACATAAATGCGCTATATTCGACAGTGTTAGATCTGGATGTTTTTATTGCGAGCCGGCTCTCTCACTTTTTTTTACAACTATATATTGACTTAAGGGGGATATTCTGGTCTAGAAGCTTAAATTTTAGGCATTTTTTCGAGTAGGATTAAAAAATAAACATCTTTTCACACAATGTTCATTGACGTTTCAAGAATACAAAAAAAAAATACCAAAAACAAAATAAAATTCAAAGAGTTAAAAGCTAGTGAAGCGGGGACTAAAAAAAAGTGCGTCCTGGTTAACATGTTTCAACCCTTGTAGTGTTATGAAATAAAGAAACAAAGAATCTTGATTAGTAAAGACGTCGCTAAGGAAGGAATTACTAAGGAAAAAAGATATTCTTTTTTTCCGCAAAATGGCGACGATTTAAAGAAAAATTCCACTTTTTTTCTCCTTTTTTATTGCAATTTTAATCTATGGTCCCGGATATAAACGGGTTAGCAAAGATGATGTCAAGTAAATTTCAAATAAATCTTTTAAGCACAACTTGAGATATCATGTCAACTAGGTCGAAAAAAGTAGTTTCGAAAAAAAAGCGTTTAAAGTTTGAGACAAAGTTTTCGGGATCGTAACTCAGATAATGGTACCTACCCAATTCTCACAATCTTCACATTATTTTCTAATAAATTCCCTGGCAGTTAAGCCAGGGGATTTATTAGAAAATGAAATGTTTTCTTAAATACCTCTTTGCAGTAGGAGAGCAGGCTTCCTCGTTTGACATTTATTTTTGATGCAGCTAATACAATTGTTAGGCTGCATGAATGAGAAAGACAAAGCAACATGTTTTTGAGTGTTATTAAAATAGGAATTAAGTTTGTCCTTCTGAATTGATCGAAGCGAAAATAGTATAACTACGAACGAAGCTAGTAGAAATAAATCTCACTCTTATTACATACAGTCTCCCCAATACAGATATTTCAGCTTTTATTACATCAGCGTTCTTCAGAATTCTAAAAATTTTGTTTATCTCTTTTGACATTATGTAGATGTTAATGAAAGTGACTAAAGTTTCAAAACTGTAGTGAAATTCGTGTATAACGGTGTCTGAATGCAATGTCGACAGTAACGAGAATATAATTCAAAACCTAATGAGTCACAAAAAAAATCATAAAAGAAATCGGGTGTGAACGGAACTATCCCCCATTAGAATGATTATAAAACGATCCCTATCGGATTTTTAGTTATTCAATGTTTTCTTATTGCTATGAAAACTTTACCTTAAGGTTTCTGAAAGGCCACTAATATCTGACGTGAGCTTTTAACGTATTTACGTCAAAAATTCTTCAATTATTCATTAACGCAGAAAAATTCCTGTTACTTATTTTTGTTAATGTCCTCAATAAATATAAAGGCAGTTTCTGCACTCGTATTAGCTTATTAATGTCTGATTGATCCGCTGGCTACCGATTGAAAGAGCATTTCTGCCGCAATTTCTGAAATATTAGAATATAGTTGGGATACATAATATGTCCCCTCTTTACGATGCCTAGACGGAGTAATATGGCGTTTATTATGTAACTCTATGTTTCAGATTATTCTTATTGGAGGAAGTCAATTGCTATCAAAATTATATAAAGGTAGTCAACGGTGTAATTATTTCCTCTCGAATAAATTTACAGATCGCCTCACCATCGATGCACACCTCTCCAGATAACCAAGAGACTGGTTTTTACGCTGCTTTCGCTATTTTCTACTAAAATAATCCTTGCGTGCGCAATCACTCCTTTTGCCAATACTGAACTATGCGGATGTAGTTTACTTCGGTCTGACCGAAGAACTGCTGGATAAACTTGCTGCTGGAAAAAACTGCAAAAGTTTCCATAGCAACAAAAAAAAACATTGAATAACTCAGATACTAAAAATCCGATAGGGATTGTTTTATAATCATTCTAATGGGGGATAGTTATGTTCTCCGCTGCAAGAGTAAGGGGACAATAAGAGGGGGATAGTTCTCAATAGTAGGAAGTTATATTAAAAAGTGGAGTAGAAATATAACAATTACTGGATTGTGGATGTATTTTATTCCAGTTATTCGGAATCCTTGTTGACATATAACAAACGATAAAAAAAATTGGGGTCATATATCTGGGGAAAAACGACAGTAGGGTAAAATTAAAGTTGGTTAAAAATTAAAATTATTATCATAAATAAAAAAGGAAGTTGCTCTCTATATTATAAGAAACCTGGCTCCGATGATTATAAAAGAGAGGTAAGTGAGTAAATGAAATGTTGGTATACAAGAGAGTAAATGAAATGTTGTTGTGACCAGGTTATTTCTTTATCTTAATTGAAGTGGATGGAAGTTAGGAGGAAGGGGCTTTATATTGAATAGGTAAAGATTGCTTTCCTTGAAAATTTACATTTTCCTTTTCCAAGATAAAGTGTAGGCAAGACATATAGAAAGAGTTTGCTGAAGCAAGATGCGATTTGACAAAACAAAATGTCCCAAAATCCAATTCGGTGTCCTAAAATATTTTTTTAATCGTCTTCTTTCTCTATGAAATATAAGGGACTACAGATGTTTTGTTGTCCTATAATAATGTCTAGTCTTTTGTTTAAATTTCTGTATTTTCGGGTGTTATTCTTTGCGAAGGTGAGTCGGAAGGCGGCTCCGCGACCGATATTACGGCTATGACTACACAAATCATACAATGAGCCAATTTTTAAAAATTCAACTACTTCTTTAAGCTGTTTCGTTTTGTTTCGGGAAATAGGAGATTTAAAAAACCATATAAACGCAGCAACTGACATTTAACACAACTCAATAAAATAAAGGATTAAGAGGATATGTAATATTAAAAAAAAATGGAGAAACCTTCAGCTATGGAAGAAGTTAATTACAACATTTATGCACTTTTACAAATCTACGTTTTATTTATTTCTTGGAACTCCCTGTCTTTTTCGACCTGAAAAAGACTATTTGTGGTGGCATGTTACAGTGGTGGCAGGTCGAACTATCAGTCGACAAAATACCATTAGATTTAAATAGCTAATACCTACGAGACTAACCGTGAGTGAGCAATGGTTAAACATACAATGGATAGTTCATATGTCTACGTGTTTTTCGCGTAGGATATGGTTTTTATGTGACGTCATCGCTCTTGTGTAAATACGAATTATCTTGGTGAAGAAATTTAAGTCAGCTCACCGCGGAAACGCGTTGAAGGGCTGTTGATTGTGATGTCGTAAAGAGCTCGCGGAACACTACTAGAACCTAAAATAAGATAGTCGCAAAAATATAAGCAGAAATTGATATGTAATTGATAATTACAATATAAATAGAAATGTAGTCTCATATTTCTCATAAATATGATCGAAATTACAGAAAACGCCAGTCAGAGTACAGATCGCATCTAAAGAAAAACAATAAGAGAAAAAATCAATTAGCGGAAAAGTTGATATAGTCGCTAAAATATAATATAAGCAGAAATTAATAATGGAATTGAAAATTATAGTTTTAATAAAATATGTCGTAGCATATGTCTCATAAATATGATCGGAATTACAGAAAGCGCTAGTCAGAGGAAAGATAGCATCTAAAGGATTACAATAAACGAAAAAATCAGTTAGCGAAAAATGTAATCGCCAAAATACAGGCACAAATTGATATGGAATTTAATTAAAAATGTCGTCGCATACGTCTTATAAATATAATCGGAATTACAGAAAACTCCAGTATGATGAAAGATCGCATCTAAAATAATGCAAAAAATGAGTTACCGAAAAAGGTGAGAAAGTCGCCAGAATATATAAGCAGAAATCGAAATTTATTTGAAAATAACAATATAATTAAAGATATCGTCTCGTGTGTCTTATAAATATTATCGGCATTACAAAAAACGCCAGTCAGACGAAAGATCGCATCCAAAGGAATACAATAAGCTTAAAATATCAGTTAGCGAAAAAAGTGAGATAATCGCCAAAATATAAGCAAAAATTGATACGGATTCGAAAATTACAAAATAATTAAAGATGACGCCGCATATGTCTGATTGATATGATCAAAATTACATGAAACGCCAGTTAAAGGATAGATCGCACCTAAGACAATACAATAAGCGTATAAAAATGTATTAGTGAAAATGTAGATAGTCGCCAGAATATAAACAGAAACTGATATGGAATTGAAAATTATATTATATTTAAGGAGGTCATCTAATACCTCTTATAAATATAGTCGGAATGACAGAAAACGCCAGTCAAAGAAAATATCGCATCTAAAAGAATGCAATAAGCTTAAAAATGTAAATGGCTTAGCGAAAAAAGTGAGATAGTCGCCAGAATATAAGCAGAAATTGATATGGAATTTAAAATTACAACTCAATTAAAGATGTCGAGTCATATATATCATAAATATGAGTTGCAGAAAGACCCAGTCAGAGATCGAATATAAAACAATGCAATAAGCGTTTAAAAAACTTGTTATTTTGATTTCATCACGACCAAAAATTTACGGAGTAGACCCAAAATGGTTTGAATATTACATTAATGATGTGTTCCGGTTTTATTTTTTTTCCTAGATAATATTTTGTGCAGTCTCTTCCGCAGGAGATGCGCACACAATTCTCCGAGAAAGACAATAGCAGAAAAGGCATGAATTAGTGATAAGAGTGTGAAAGCTCCTAGCAAATGTTTCATTCCTAGCGGCGCAATGTCACTCGAGTCGCCGGTTGCTTTGGACGTCATGATCACCTCGTTATACCATTTCCATATGAGGCCATTCTCCGTGATACTGCGCAGGATGCCGTTGAAGCGGTTCACCATCGGGTACCACTTGCGCGCGAGTATCACCACCGCATACTTATAAATGATGTTGCCTTCTTCGAAGCAGTACATGACGGAAGCGCCGCGGCCGAGCACGCCGCTCTGGTAGTCCGCCTGCCGCCGTGACGAAGCCACCGCGAAGTCCTTCCCGAATGCCGTCTTCTTCATGCAGTCCGTGTAATCGCAAGTTACGTACTGCTTGTATAGCGGCGACGTACTGTTCCCCGTCTCGTTGCGGAAGTTCTCCCGTATCGACTTCACGCCGCCCCACTGCAACGCCGACTGCAAGAGTTCTGCTTCCGTCGTGATTTGCTTCTCAAAGCGCGGGTGAATGAGAAAACTTCTCAAAAGGCTCTCGTACGAGGTGCTTAGATTAATACTAAAGAGGAGCCAAGTGATAATTACTATTCTGAACGCCGTGTTGCGCGGTTTGAATAGAGCGCCCCAGCCGATCAGCATCGAGAACGTCATAAGGAGGGAGTTCGTAGGCCATTTCGTGCGTTTTCGGTTCTCTATCACGAAGCAAGTATGCAAAATAAACGACACGAATATTAATGCCGCAAACGTGGTCGCCCACGTTGACCACTCAAAAATGATCACCAAGTTCGACCAAGTCGAAGCCGTCGCGGGTTTCGGCACGCACCACGTAGTCTCATCCTGCATATAAGGACTGGAAGGATCGAACCACTTTCTTATCACTCGATCCACCTGCATATTCCCTATTAAAACATCAGCTCTTTCTTGTCGCAACAAATCGTACAATCCGGTCGCGTTCCCGTCCGCAAAAATCTCCCCTTTTTCATACGATAAATTCGCTAATCGTATCTGCAGTGTCATATTGGTAAAGTGCGCTATTATCTTCATAATGTTCACCTCTATACCGTAATCAAATTGATATTCATCCGAGTAAATGGAATTATCGATTTTAGCCCTCGGTGGCATTACGTACGGCTCGCATACCTCCGTGTAGACAACCAGCGGACACCCTCTCATATCCAGTGGAAACATATCCGCAGCCTGGTTTATCTGAATTACCCGCTGATCCTTACACCTGTCTAAAATATAAATGAAATCACAGGCGCCCCCACAATTCGTCCCACTGTAAGGCTTCCAAGTATATGAAACCACCTCATTATCATCTGAAAACGACAAGATAACAATCGTCTTCAACAATTTATAAAAAGCCAATTTATCAATCATGTTTCTCACAATATCCTCTGCCTCTTCGCCTGGTTTGATTTCATAGAAAACCACCGCCTTCGCAAGTGGATTCCAGGTCGGTAGCTTATTCAACTGAAGTATATTCCTCTCGAGTTCACTCTTGTCTTCGAGGATCATCATGTAATTCTTTGCCTTCTCTGGAAAATGCGAAGCATTCTTATGCTTGAAATAAGAGTCTTTAACCATTACAGAGTACTTCATCCCGGAGTGAATAGTGTACAATATAGTCTTCTGAGTGGTGGAATTCCAGGAGTTAATATTGATAATGACGATGCTCCCGCTCAGGGCTTTCTTCTCGACGAAGTATTTGGCCGACATCGACAGCAGGCAATTAGCCGTGTACTTATTCACTTCTCCTTTGCCCAGGAGTAGGGAGCTGTAATTTTCCGACCGAGCGCCGCTCAGTAATATCAGCACTGTAATAGCCTCGATATTCATTTTCAAATAGTGCGCGACAGCCTTCGACAGCCTCGCTCTCGAATACTGACGTATCGTAAAGCGGAAAGCGGCTGAACACTACGGTGATGCATATCGATGAAAGTCAGGGATCGTGAAACCTTTTTTAAATGAACGTGATAAAATATATTTAAAGAAGACGTTTTCGAGCGCCTAACAAGCAGACCCGCATTGATCTGCATTTAAAAGTCTACTAATGGGTTACTTCTTCATATAAAACCCCAATGCAAATTACTCGGAAAAAAAAACGCATGGTCACGAAACTCAAAATCGTATTTTAATTGTGACATAAATCAGAACTACCTGACCTTTTGCATGTAACTTTTAAAAACTGTTCAAGATAATCTGTTGCAGAATTTCACCGTTTGTTTTAAGTAACATTTAATTTTAAATTGTTTTATTGCTAATATTGTTAGTTATTCTTTGATTTTCTGTTTTTAATTCACATAAAATATTTTGATTTTCATATCTAATGTAGGTACATTGATTTCAAGTAATTCTCAATTGTGTTTTATCTACCGTGTGTTTTATCTTTCGATTATTGATTATGTTTTATTGAAAATTTAATTCTGAGGTAATATTTACTGTTGTTTATTTTCTTGTTAAATTTTAACTTTTTTAGTAAAATAATTTTTATACGTCCCCAATTTAACTTTTTGATACCTAGTCTAACTGATTTTGTATTATTATTATAAATGTTTGTTTTATTGTGGAATCCATACCTCTATGAAATCATGTTTTTAAAAATGTACGTCTGAAAGGCAGGTTGGGCGGCACTGAATAATTGTAAAACTCCATATTACTACGCCACAATCGCAATAAAATAAAATTAAGATAATGAATTTTGATCCTTATACGGATTTACGGAAAAGCGATGTCTCAGCAAAAGAGCTCCGTTTTAATAATTTGGATAGAATCGTAACAAATATCCCTAGTTTAATACCCTCTAACTTCTCATTGAGCCGTTGGTCAAAAATATAAGGAAGCAGATACCATTCGCAGGGCAAGACTTTCAAACCACTATCTGCACAAATTTCCCGGGCAACTGTAATTTATCATAACACTAGCGCACCCGGCGAACTTCGTACCGCCTAACGGTCAATGAATGTCGTGTTACAGATTAGCTGAACTTAATTTATGATTTTATGGAAGTAATACAATGAATACAAAATAAATATTAAGTTCACTACTTTATTAGGATAATAACACAAATAGAAATATAAAAGTACAAAAATTAAGTATATCAATGGGGTGTCATGGCATGACATGATTGAATTAAACTATGTAATAATTGTGGTTCGAATATTGTGGATATATCTTGTCGATTCGACACCTTTATTTAAATTCTTTCTTTAATTTGAGGGGAGAGTTTACCGTATCGACGGGATGAACATTAAATGTTTAACAGTTACGAAACCCATGAACATTTTGTATGGGAAAATGTTTTTTCTTTTATTTTGTTTTTTCCTTAATTTTCCAATGTTTTAATGGTTATTCTGCTATTCGGGACGGAGACAAATACAACAAATCAAAAACCATGAAAATCGGTCCAGACGTTCTCGAGTTATACGTGTTCGAACAAACCCGACTTTGTTTTATATACAATATATAGATAGATATTTTTTTTTTAAAAACGCTTTATTAGCGTATCTTTTTAACCAGACTGCCATCTTTCAATATTCAATAGCTCATCTTTGGTATATCGACGAGCGTAAACAGAATAGCAATATACAAGAATAACAGTGGCGTAACTAAGCCGGTGCAGCCGGTGCGGCGCACTCGGTCCCAAGGTAGTACGGGGGCCCAAAATGGAAATTCTGTCTACGATCGACGTTTCATCCAACTCTGCTAGGAAGCTAAGAAAACCGAAAAAACGGATTTCTCAAATCTGATTTTGCAGAGTGCAAATCGAGACGAAAACGACGAAAAATGTTTTTATTTATTTATTTATTATTTTTATTTATTTAAGTCCATAAAATATATTTAATTACAAAAACATTCTCTTAGCCTAATATTTCATAATTAATTAAACAGATTTCCAATTTACTTCCTAACTCGGAAAGAGATTCAGAAATGATTGTTTGTGGTTTACCACCTCACTAGGAATAACCTGTATCGAGGTGGTACCAACAGAAATCAACAATCAACAACCGAGGTGGTATATTACCTGCCTAAAGAGCATGATATATCCGCTCTAAGGTTTTTATTTTATTTTATTATTTTTTTTAACTTTATACTGCAATGGTATTTACATTTAATAATTACAAGGATGGAGGTAGTTACTTTATTCTAAAATTTAAAATAGTCTTAGCCGTTTCGCACTTGGTAGTAAAATAAAGTAATTAAATAATTCAGTAATTTAATTAACAGTAAAGCGTCGCGTATATGGACAAAAGTTTCAAACATTCTCCCGCAACATTGTTTCTATTTGTCCCGCTGTATTCTTGGGAACTTGTGAACGTAGCTAGAACGTAGCTTGGGAACGTAGCTATAATATAAATATGTAATTTGGTATGTAATATAAGTATGCTAGGTATATAGTAATTTACTTTCATCCTTTATGCCACAATGAATGTAAGTAAGTAGGGGGAGGGGCGTTTTGTCCAATTTTGCATTGTTTTTAGTTACGCCACTAAAAAATACTATACTGTTATCGTCGATTTATGCGAGTGGAGGTTAAGAAAACTATAGTTTAAACACTGGTATTACCTATACTAGACTATGCTGATGTTTGCTACCTTTACGTGAGTGAAGCTTTCCTCGACATATTAGAGCGGTTGTAAAATGTATGCATTAGTAATATCCGATGCGAAAAAATATCACTTTTCTGCGTATAGAATCAGATTTTATTGGCTTCAAATACGTGAAACCTGCATATTATTTCCCTTCTTTATAATATCCTCAACAATCCTACCGCTCCCTCCTACCTAGCCGAAAAATTCAATCACTTAGGAAGTCATGGTCTTACACTCTGTTCCAGTCAGGGTAGCAAAATTGCGATTCCTGCTCATAATACACCTTTTTTTACATATTCTTTCATGTTCATGCATGATCATGCAGCTAGACTATGGAACCAGCTTCCGTCAAATATCAGATACTCGCCAACGGTTTCTACTTTTTAAGTGACTCTAAAAAGTAATGATGTCCCTAAATTCCTAATTACCCTACATCTCATCCCATCTTCTCCTATTCTCCGCTTCTTGCGAATATTCTCCAAATTCTAATCATATATGATTTTAATTGCCATTTTTGTTTTGTGCTCTATTGGCACCTAAATTCTTACACTTTCACAAAGGTTGGCTGTAAAAGATTGTACTTTAGGCAATAAGTCCGCCTATTGTATGTTTTTTTAAAGTGTGTAATAAAGAATTTTTATCTATCTATAACTAAAAACATAATAATATTATAGTTAAAGTAATAATTTATGCCCACGAGGAGGAAGTTTGAAAAGAAGGAACGATGGAAAAAGGGAAAGAACTGTTTACATACATCTTAAAGAGACAGATCTTTAAAAAATCCTCCCCCCCCCCCCCCCTGACGCCGTCGGCCCACCACTAAGCACGATTTACGCCCGCCGGCGTATCAATCTACACGATGAGCTAATAGGCCCAGTGCAGTTGGGCCATTATGACCCACATGTTAGGATCGGCCCAACTCACAGCTAAGCACCGGTAGCCTCCACGCAGAAGTGCGAGCCCGGGTAGGACACTGTGCATACGGCCAGTTCCCCCTGGAAATCGCTCTTCGGCGGTTTGTGCGCCGTGCGGCGTCAGCCAATAGACTATGCATCCCGCGTGATAGCCGTGGGCGCCTGGAAACGGCTTTGTTTCCTAAAGAGCGGGGATGGTTGTTAACCTTACGGTAACTGCATTTTAAACGACCAATTCAGCCACCCTATCCCGAGTGGTAGGCGGGCAATGGACGCCGTGGTCCGCGATAGATTCGATAGATAATGAATCTTCGCTATGCAAGGGAGAGTATTGCGCAAGCGACCTTGAACCCGCAATCAGTCGGGAGGCCGAAGAAGTATTAAGGTAGTAAGGGCCCAAGGCCACCCGCTGGGTGCAAACCCAATGTCTCGCGGTAAGGCGTTGGCTACTGTTTGGTCCCAAAGTCTTCTACGCTCGCCTCACGGGAGACGGAACGATCAATATCGTAAAAACTTCCTGGGGTGACGTGTTCGCCCGTTGTAGTTGACACCTCAAAGTATCTATATATATGCAAATTATTCATCAGTTGAATAATTGTACTTGCATAGGTAGCATGTTAGCCTTTGCATGTGACGATGATGTGTTATTACACTTATAGCTCAGGATGTCTTTTAGCGCCCCTTTGAGTTTTTTCTGTATCCACAGCTGTAGAAGGTGAGATCCTTATTTTAATCGGTAGACGATTTCGAGGTCTTGCAGTATGGATGCTAAAAATAGACGAAAAAAGACCGTCCTGTGAGAAGGAGCCCGAACGAAATTGTAGGCTGTGGGAAGATAAGGCTCGAAGAGGTCTAAAAGATAAGAGAGGGGAGACTATGAGAGAACGCGGGAATGAGCGAAAGTAGGTGAACATTTCTTCTCTAGTGTATGGGCAACCACTTCAATTGGGCTCTAAATTCAGACATAATATGATCATACTTGCGGAGACATAATTTCATAATACTACTACGCTTTTATGAGGAAAATGGGCCCCGGACGCAGATTAGGGGCCATCAGACTACAATAACCGTCTCACAGCCCGGATGCATAATTACGTATCCGTATTTAGTAGACGACGATTCGAAGGTTTCGAAATCAGCAAGCATTCGTAGCAGTATAATTACTTTTAGGTAGGGGTGACTTATATCAACGTAGTTTAGAAAAGATAACCTTGTTTAACAATATTTCCTTTGCACAAAGAGCCGTTTCCAAGTGTGCGGTTAGCGGTTAGGATCACCCACTCTAGGTAGTCTGGAGGTCGTTCAAAACGCACTCTCATTGGTGGTGAGCAATATAAAACTACCTGCTAGGGCGTGGCTAAATAAAGGTTCGGCTTAAGTCGATGAAAGTCATCGATATATGAACCCGAAAGTTAACTGGTATACTGTGTTTTAACCAAGTGTTATTGAACGCGTCTAACAAAATTTAATGTTGCTTTGGTGCAAGATACCTTTGTTTACAAGGGGCACACCGAAATTATCGGGAACAGGAAAGACAATAAACGAAAAAAAAAATCTTTTCTTTTTTAAATACACTCAATTAAAATCAAAGTATTTTAGCATTCGCTCGATATCAACTGTTGAGACAGTGATTCCAATCTGAAGTATTTGGTAAATGGCAATGTTGAATGCTTGGGCAGCTTCTTCAGCGCCGATCAATCAAGTTATATTAGTTTCCGTGAATTTTTAATCCATATGTATCCATACAATACATATTTGCTACTTAATACGCTTCAAATACAAAAAGAAGGTAGTACTATAAATTATAAATATCACCAAAAACAGCCGATTGACATTTCTATTGGGCTCATGATATAAGTAGGTAGGTCTAACCACGATTCACCACTTAAAGCAATGCGAAAAACTGCATTAGACATTCCTCCGTTAAAGCCTTGCAAAAAACACCAATTCACATTTATCTCTAGCAGTCATTTGCTCTTCAGTTAAGTTTGCGATTTTCAACGGGTATCTAGCTTTCTAGCGCCAATTTCACTAGACAACTTGTTGATCACCGTAATTTAAATGTCCAAAGATGCCGAATCTGCTAATATGTGTCGGTCTTCCTCTGTATTAGATGGCGTAGGTACAGCAGAGACGTTTTACATTTGTTTTTAATCTACATCGGAATGCGTTGCTAAAGCAGATACGTCAGATTTCTGAATATCAGCGATATATTATTGTTTAACTAGTTGTTTCACCATTCTAAATAGAAACAAGCATAACCGTAAGTGGTGACAAATTAAATAGCGAAAATATTCTCGTGTCACTGTCTTATCATTTTCTTAATAGTTTCATGAACTTCTAACCGCATCAGCCCCTCCGCGCTCCCTAGAGAAACAAATAGGAAAGAAGAAGAACATCGCTTTCGTACGCGATGCACGAGTTAGCGACCCCTGCACAAAATCAAAGGTAGTGAAACAATGGGACATGTTTCGGACGCAGATATAAATAGGATTCGTAATGACGGATTTAAGTGACCAATTTAAATTCATCGAAACAATTTTATTCGCTCTAATCACGTCAATCATTTTAAATTCGCTTTTCGTGCATTTGGCGTAACTTTATTTATTTAGGCTCTCCAGGTGTGATGGGGCCGTATCACGCCGAATTTCAACTTATCTTAATTGCACATATGTGTTGCATATCTGCAAATGCGGCAGCGGAACGTATTTGAATAATCCCATGTATATGTAAAATATTATTTAAATGAAAATATGCTACCCAAAAATAGGCCAAATAATACGCTATGGCAGTTTCTCGAACTTTGTTCCAAGAAATCCCATAATGGTTTGCGAATTTTGTCTCGACAACTTGTTAAGCCAAAATAAATTTCAATTGAAAACTGATAGATATCATAATATATAAACATAATAAATAGGATAGAAAACGAATTTACCGCGTGAAATTTGTAGGACCCGACGTTTCGGTGACGTTGTAGCCGCCGTTGCAGCCGCCGCAACGGCGGCTGCAATGGCGGCTTCCCAAAAAGGCAAAATGACATAGCGGGTATGTCATTTTGCCTGTAGTATTTGCTCTTCATAGTGCTAGTTTGCACATGCTTTTTTCTACTTTACAGATCGTCTCCAACTACAAGAGAAAATCCAAAATCGATTTGAGCTATTACGATTTGAGAGAGAATTAATCTTAAACTTATTAAATAGATAATTGTATTATAGTCATTACCTTAAATATATGGTTTGCTTTTATTTCCTTTGTCTCTGTATAGAGACTAGAAAATTAGTTTATGTCTTCAACGAACTTCGAAATGTGCTATCAAAGGCAACCTTGAGAATAGTTTACAGGGCGTTATTCCAGGGTTTATGGGTTCACGGGTTTATTGCTTGGGGTGCATGTACTAAGTCGGCTCTTGATACGCTTCTTAAGGCTCAGAAGCTTATATTAAGAGTAAGAAATAAAAAACCTTCCCGATGTAGTTCAGAGCAGCTGTTTAACGAATTTCGAGTGCTCGGTATAAGGCAAATATCCATAAAAACAGCTGCTCATTCATTTTCACAAATTTGAAAATAAACAAGTACGCACCCAGCAAATAAAAATGACGAGGGCAGGGGAAGGTTTAAATTTAAAGATACCTCGGGTAAAAACGGCGTTCGCACAAAGGTAGGCCTAGTACATTGCACCCCGAACGTACAACATATTAGATGAACACATTAAATTATTAGATAATATTCCAAATTTTAAAAATGCAATTAATAAATGGCTATTGGAGTTGGGGCGCTCTGGAACGGAGAGGGAACTGTCAATTGTAGTTTAATTTGTTTAAAATATTTTAAGTACGAATCATTATCTATTGCTATTATTATTATTCTTTTGTTATTAATATTATCAGCAAAAAGTATTCGGTTGCAAATATATTGTGTATATACATATCTATATATATATATATATAAAAATGAGTCGCCGTGCGTTAGTCTCGCAAGATCTCGGAAATGACTCGACCGATTTCATAGGCCACTTTCAATAAATGGTGTTCGCGGCGATCCTATTGTTTGACAGCTGCGCCATCCATAACTGTTATTCATTCCGTGCGATTGTGGTAAATTTCGAGTAGAAAAGTCAAAAGTCCAAAAAAGTCGAAAAATTCAAAGAAGTCGAAAAAGTTGATAAAAGTCGAAAATGTCGAAAATGTCAAAAAAGTCAGCAGTCAAAAAAGTCGAAAAAGTTAAAAAAAAAAAAAAAAAGTCGGCAAAGTCGAAAAAACTCGAAAAACTCGAAAAAGTCGAGAAAGTTAAAAAAGTCGGAAAAGTCAAAAAAGTCGGCAAAGTCGAAAAAGTCGAAATACCTAGTAGGAAAATCGAAAAAAGACTGTTGGCGTGTTGTTCCGAACGTCCGGCCTTCGCGATGACAAATTACCCGTGTTGGAGTTTGAGGAATTAACGCCACCGGTCGAAAAGCCATCATTTTTGTTTATTTAAGCGCCGGAAAACGAAACGAAAAACATAGTTTACCAGAATATTTTGTGTTGAATGTGAAGTGAATTTATATTTCATCATGTAAATTAAATACATTGAATTTATTTTAATTACAAACGACTTTCATTTAATCACCAAACGAAACTCAAAAAGTACATGATATGGCCATATTATAGATTTCGATGAAGTGGATTTGGAAGGTTGATTAGGATTAATAAACGCGTATGAAGAGTTACACTCAAATCAATTTTAGGTGGTACGAAGTTCACCGGATAATCTAGTATAATATATATTTTAAAACTACTTTAAATATAACCCCTTATCTCTAGAAAGAGCCTTTTAAAGTCAGCTCGCAATCTTAAATCTAAAAAGCCTTAAATCACCTTATCTAGACACAGGCGTAGGCCTAGTTAGATGTGTGACTTGCCTGAGATTGCATGGAATTCAGGTGAATTAACTTGTCGCTTTATTTGACTAGAAAGTAATTGTTTTTTCTTATGTAACCTTAGAAAATATATGTAATATTGAAATAAAAAAAATAAAAAAAAATACTTATAAGTGTAATTTATCAGTATTATTTCACATAGATTGAAGTACTTTTAGTACTTTAATAAAAGAATTAAATGTATTTTGAGCTTTATTTACTTAACATACCTTCTCTTGTACCTTCTCCAGTAGGTACTGGTATGTCATTTTGATTGTATGAAAATTCAATATGTCATTTTGCTATGATACCTCACAGGATTTCGCCCATTGACTGCAGATGACTCTAAAAAATGCCCATAAGAAGGGTTAAGAGTTCACTTCCAACATACAACCAACTTTTAAGATATTTATCAATAGCATACCCGGTAGCTCCGTAACATCCCTTGCGGGACCAACGGCGGACTCCCCCAATTTCCAGGTTATAATTTTTTATATGTCAAATTTCAATGCCATCATTTTGCAGTATTTTTTTTATGATCCGTATAGTGGTTTTCAAGTTATGGTCGTTTGTATCAAGGTCGGTCGACTCGCGCCGATTTTACGCGCGAAAATAGCGCGCGAGAAAAGTGATAGCTGAATTTTTACTTCGCGAGAGGAGGGGTTGAAGCAATATTATGACAAAAATTGTTTCGTTGTTCCGTTTAAATTGCCAGTGACTGTATTTGTAAATATATTCTTAAATATCCTTACAAAGTAATAATATATTAATAAAATAGTAAGGCTCTCAAAAGCGCCGACGCTTGCGATACGTAGAATGTTCAAAATTTGAATTCGAAGTCTCACGGCGAAATGCGTTTGCAATTTGTTTTTTAAATTGAATGAGATGACGCGCGTTCGATATTCAAATTTTCATTGCATTGCGTCGCATATTTATAGGAGTTTTCGCCAATAATTCTCATCGATTTTATTAATGAAATTATTTTTCAGATGAAATAAGTACCAGGCTACTTGCCAAGAAAGTGCTGGTGTGATGCATCCATTTTTTAAAATGTTATAAATAATTTATTTATCGCTTAATGTTGCTTTGAGAGGTAGGTACGCAAAACAAGTTTTTTTTATAGCATCTTTTTCGATGACCTTTCCACGGAAAGTTTGTCCAAACCTTGTTTCATGTTCAACCCTTGTTTTGGATTTTCAACTGATAAGCCCCTATCACGTTCGTTCTATAGGAATATCGACACTACCTGCCGGGTGCTTTCCGCCAATCAGCGAAAGGAAGGCTTTCGTTATCGTGTTCGACCGCCTGCGCCGTAAGCTAAGTCGTAAGGTTTACCGTGAGGATAAGGTATACCGTCAGGTCTATCATAAGCTCACCTGCTGTATACTCTTATACAGGTGTAAACAAATCACTTAACACTTTGCATAACTCGCATTTGCGCAGTCGAGTTTGGTACTGATTAAAGTGGGTAAACAGCACTATGTATTGTTTCATTTCGAAGGTACTCCGTTAGATAAATAGCAAAAAGCTTCTCTAAACTTACGTTATGATAAGTGCCTTAAACTTATGATAAGTGCTGTTTTGGGCGATTCCGCATATTTTTTTTACTTGGTCCAAATGTGTAGTATAGTATCACGAAATACAAACAATGACAGCGAAACTCGTAGTTAATCAAAGGAGTTCTGTCTGGAGACCTTATCACCCACTGTACTTGTCAAAACTTATTCTAAGAGACTTCCACTTTTTTCGGAATTTGGAAAGCTTTTACAAAAAAACAATCCAAAGGCAATTAAAAGCGCTTTCAAAATATCCATTGATTCTGATCTACCAGAGTTTTACAGCATATCCATTAACTGACTCCTAGTAAAACTACAAAACTGCACAAATAATAAGGGTCAATATTTCAAATAAATTAATATATATTTTTCATTAAAAAAATGGTTTAATAGTTAGTTTATATTACAACTTCATAAATAGGGATCTAAGTTATATCCATATTTTAGACTTTTTCTTCCTAATAAAAGTGTTAAGTAACGAGTCTGCTATCGTTCAGCCAACTTTCTAGCAATCGGATAAATGCCGTACTTTTTATTTTTAAATAAAGTCTTATGTGACGATTCTGTCCATCCGACCGCCGCGCTGTCCGTCCGTTAAAACCTGGATTTAAGAAACTATGTATAAATCCTAGAGAAAAACAGTTTACGATAAACGACTCGTCTTAGATAGGTTTCCCGTTTCTTTTTGTGATTTATTTATTTACTTTCAATCTAATTCTTTAATTTTTATTCTTTGTCTTATATTATATTACTAGTATTTAGATTACAGTTGCCCTTCCACTGCTAATTTCTCCCACTAGAGGGTGAGGAACCAGTGAGCTTGTGCCAGCATTGCCATATGCACAATTTCACACTATTTGTACGACTACTCGTATTTTAGCAGTTTTCCGATGTATGAGCGGAAAATGTATCAACTATTAGATCTTAAATCGTACAAAATTCATCATTTTATTGCTATACGAATTCCTAAAAACTACGAAAACTACGAAACTAGGTATGAAGCAACTTTTATATTAAGTGCACAAAAAATGCTTATGACATTTTTTATCCTCTTCGCGAACCCAATTCAACGCTTGAGAAAAACAGAATCGATTCTATTTGAAAAAGTACAGAATATAAAATATATTTTTTTAAATAATCACTACTTCGTGTAAAGCGCACATAAATGTAAAATAAAATTATAGTTTAAAAAAACTTATAAATCACGCATTAATATCAACGTGAACTAAAAAGTAAAAAATAAATTTGAAATATAAAGGTTATCAACAGCGATACAAAAAGCCCTAAAACATAGTTAAATGATTTTGAATAAGATTAAAATGAGAATAAAGTGATTGACAAATGAAATATTTTTAGAAAGCGTGAGGTGCTTTTTACTTTATTTTTTACAATTAGCTACCATTGAAATATTTATAACAATTGATATAAACACCGAACCCTTTTACATTTTTTTTTATGAAATATTTTCTTTTAACTTATTCAAAATCATTTAACTATATTGAGTTAGGGTACTTTCTACCGCTGTAAAAAAATATCTATATATTTCAAATTTATTTTTTATTTTTTGGTTCACATTGCTATTAAAGCGTGTTTATTATTATGAACTATAAATTATTTTCTTCTATTTAGATTTCTTTTTTACCTATAATTTTATTTATAAAGAAGGACAATATTTAATCTCATTATATGGCCGATTATAGATCTAACCTGTAAAATCAGTAATTATTTTTCTTTTTGTCCTCCTGCTGCTAGTAAAGATATTAAGACAAAATTAGGAAATGGTTGCATTGTCATCGGACCTTAATAAATGTGCAAAATTTCAAATTACTCAGACATAGGAAAGTTAGTGAAAATTAACTTGTGAAAAATTAGCGTTGAAAGAATTCAAAATAGCGTTAAAGCGAAAAAAGCGTTATAAAAATAAAAAATATCACTACTTCGCAAATCATACACTGCAAAAAAGACTATTTATTTTTGCGATTTTTGTCATGTTTATTTTCTGTGCAAATGTTGGAAGTTTTCCATTCCTCACCTTTGCCATTTCAGTCAACTTCTTTGGAGCGTGACTATTTTCCGATCCAATTTCTCCTTTGTTTTCTTTATTTTCGAAAAGCTTCTTCTCTTATGCTGTCACGTATTTAATAGGCTACTTTTTGTTGTATCCCAACCGTTTAAGATTCTGTCAAAAAGGGTTACCGAATAAAAGATATTTACCCATTTGTATGTATATTTTCGCTAAATAATAATTTTATTAACGTTGGACCTGCAGCTTTATCGCTCTTTGCTAATCGGCCTTTGCTAAGAGTATCTGTATCGGCGCTGTAGCAATCGTGCCCTTTTGATTCCCATAACCGTAAAAAAGGGCTCTATATACATAATTAGGAAAACATCCTTTGTAAATAGGCAATATTTACATTTAAATGTTATTAACCCCATTTTACAACTTCCTAATACCCGTTCTTTCGATTAATTCACAAGGGTCGATTTTGAGTATATATTTCAAAAACGTAATATTTAAAAACGGCTAATTAAATATTTTACAATGGGAAATATTTTACATTCCATGTGCGAACCAGAAATTTAAACCGTTAAAGAAATACATCGTCTCGTATAACATATTTCTATATTAATTCATTACGGTATTTTAAAAACCTAAATTAAAACAAGATATCGAACTGAAACGTATATTTTAAATGTATACCGAACTATAGACTTACATTTACATTGACGTGAATTTTCCATTATTATTTTCCAAATGCATGATTTATTTGTATTTATTTATATATGTAAATATTTCAAATATTTTAAAATAAGAGTAAACAATTTCAGCATAGGAATTATGCCCAAAAATACTTACAAAATTGAATCGAAAGCAGAAAAAGAATAGATCGCATAGTCTAGTGGCAACGTCACCTATGTAAGCCGGGACCTGTTCTAAGGTAAACATTTATTTTTGAATAAGCTTGCAACAATACCGTGTTTATATAAATGGCATATATTCCATGTATACACAAAATAATATAATTGCAAAACCATATTAAAAATGACTTAATACTTAAATTAAATAATTAAATTAAAGTTAGAAGTAAAAAATTAAAATGTCAGCAAATAAATTCAAATCAGAAAAAAACATATATACTCGTATACATGATATATATATATATATATATATATATATATATATATATATATATATATATATATATATATATATATATATATATATATATATATATATATATATATATATATATATATATATATATATATATATATATATCTTTGAAAAAACTCTCATTTTATGTTTGCTAAAACAAAGCTTTCTTGAAATTTCTTTTCACTAATGTCCTTAGTTATATAAAAAACATTAAGTAGTCATTTTTGACAAAAAAAATGCGCGATGAGAAATTGGACTTTAATTTATGTAACATGAGAAAATATGTAGTAGGGTTTTAAAAATAAATATATTTACAACTATGTTCCTTGAGAATGCTGTATGTTTCTAATTATACAAATTGAAAACAAAGTAAATAAAAAAATACGTGTGGCACTCGGGGACTGCCGCGGTAAAGCTATTGCAAAGCATTTTTAACAACTTATGCAATTATAAATATTTATTTATTTTATTTTTTCTGATATCAGATAACTGCACTCTATCGGAAAACGTTGAAATTATTCCGAATCATTTGCGGCTGCGGTAGCAAATGATTCGGAATCATTTAAACGTCTTCCGATAGAGCGCCGCGCACGAATTTTTTATTCGATAAAGCAAAAAAACAGATTATTCGAAAAAAAATGTAGATAAAAAGATAGATAATTAAATTATCTTTAAAATGCTGCCGGTTTCATAATAATAAGCCAGATAGTATTTGCGTAGTAGTCGTTTTTGTGTTCCGTTAGACCTAATTTCACAAATTAATTACACTATGTAATATAAACAAAATCTAAAATATTCAAAGCTAAGAATATTAATAAAATGTTCTTGTTTAACATATATTTTTTTCGAATCGTAAGCAGTACTCGTTTAGACGTGATTATCAGTTTAAAATAACAAATTTCTTCATTCGGTCGCTGCGCTGGCCTAGGCCCGCGATAAAAGCTATGCAATAGCTTAAAAAATATGAAATAGCAACGCCCGGATTTACTTATGATTTTCTGTACAAGCGCTTTTTAACACCAAAAAATGTGCAAGAATGTGTTTACACGGTTGCTGTTATTAACGCATGGTAAAACATCAAAACGATTAAAAGTGTGTAGTGCTTTGGAAAAAGCATTCTTATGCAACGGCCGCTTGCTTAACCATAGTACGCCGCAATTTGACAGAATGATAAAATAATATGTACTTTACGATACGGCTGAGAGGCGAATAGCACACCCTAATCAATCTGCGGGCGAATCAATTTATGGAGCGCGTTTCTGCTCGTGGCCTAACGTTAAATGTCGCATAAAATATATTTAGGTCGGACTATTTCCTGCAAGGAAGGGACACCGATAAAATGACCAAAATTATTCAATTACATCCGATTCCCAGGTAGCCCTCGCATCAGGCATTTAAAGCAACTGACCCGCAGACAGTGACTGAGATTGTAACAGAATCAGATGTTATGGTGGTTAGATTAAATCTTAATCATTTAGGCACAATAATTTTCATTATTTTAATCGGTAGATATTTAAATTCTTATATATTTTTAAGCTATTGCATAGCTTTTATCGCGGGCCTAGGCCAGCGCGGCGACCGAATGAAGAAATTTCTTAACGAAAATTAATGATTTTAAACTGATAATTACGTCTAAAAGAGTACTGCTTACGATTCGAAAAAAATATATGTTAAACAAGAACATTTTCCAAATATTCTTAGCTTTGAATATTTTAGATTTGGTTTATATTACATAGTGTAATTAATTTGTGAAATTAGGTCTAACCGAACACAAAAACGACTACTACGCAAATACTATCTGGCGTATTATTATGAAACCTCCACCATTTTAAAGATAATTTAAATATTTATCTTTTCATCTACGATTTTTTTCGAATAATCCGTTTTTTTGCTTTATCGAATAAAAAAAACGTGCTCGGCGCTCTATCGGAAGACGTTTAAATTATTCCGAATCATTTGCTACCCCAGCCGCAAATGATTCAAAATAATTTCAACGTTTTCCGATAGAGCGCAGTTATCTGATATCAGAAAAAATAAAATAAATAAATAATTATAATTACATAAGTTATTAAAAATGCTATGCAATAGCTTTACCGCGGCAGTCCCCGAGTGCCAAACGTATTTTTTTTACCGTTAACTTTTAACATCGATGTACCCTTAAGGCGACATGATACTTGAGAACGACCATATCTGAGGAATTTTAGTTTTATGAGTTTTTTGAAAAATATAAGAATGAATTTAAAAATGTTTCTAAGCGAATCCCTCGATAAGGAACCAATTTAAAATTTGGACTGAAAAAAGTTGCTCATTGCCATTAACATTAGGCTTTAAACTTACACAGGCTTTAAACTTACTTCGAAAACTTTCAGGCACGTTTACTTATACAATGTAAGCGGTGATTGTGTTTTATTATAATTTCATTATATTGACAGGTTAATTCTCTAGGGCAACAGCCACGTTTTTTATTTAAGTCCTAAATTAATTTCAATTAATTAAACCGTGAAGGGGTCTGAGAGTTACGCTAGGTATGCTTTGCCATTAAAACCCTTATACCACCACTGCGTAAAGATTCTGTGCTAGCGCTGCGAATGACCGTTTAGTATGCGTCTGGTTCCCGGCGCTAGCGGTCGTGGAATATACTTCGTCAACGCTGGATTTTTATTGGTCAAACTCTACAAAAGTGCCTCCGCCTATTTTTTCGCGTATCCGCCCATTTCGGATATTTTTCTGAGGTCTCATGTCGCCTTAACCTCTAACAACCATGTATATACATAGTTTTTGAATATAATGCCACCGTAACTCTATAAATATTGGTATATTCGTTACAGATATATCTTTTTCTTCATCGTATATCCCAAGCTGATACAAAACGTATGCGCGGAGCCCTATGGAGCTGCTTTATTTAAATTTCGACGATGATAATATATACGATTCTGATGACGATCTTGATTATATACGTAAATACTGCAAACACAATCTTGAACCAACAATTCCTACAACTGTTGCGCTGGTCCCATGACAACGGCCTCGTTATCAATCATACGAAGACAAAGGTATTGTACGTCACCTCTCACTATAAAAAAAGGGGCGAGATAGCTATTAAAGCACACTCGTATACGTGCATTCACGATAACGTATCTTATCTAAACTGCTCCTGCAATAGTCTAGCTAGAGGTTGTGAGGACACATAAATATCTGAGCTTAATACTTGACAAAAACTTTAATTGGGAAAATCACATACTTCTATTGTGTGGAAAACTCAGGTATTTTTTACCTGAAATCCATATTACCTCATAATATTACGAAAATCATATACTTTTCACTTGTAAATTCTATACTAGGATATGGCATTCAGGTATGGGGTCTTACATTTCCCACATACGTTATGAAAGTGGAAAATATTCAAATTCGAATACTGAAACAAATGGCACCAAAAGGCTTAACCCCTCAAATGTGAGGCGTCCCTTAAGGGATGCCTTGGCAAAATGTATACAAAATGTATATAAATTTATATAAATGTAAATATAAATGTAAATGTGCGCCGCTTTATAGTAATCCGCTCTATAGTAATGCTATAGCTCTATAGTAAACCCCGCTCTATGTAAATGTAAATGTAAATGTAAATATAAATTTATATACATTTTGCCGTAGGCAACCCGAGCTAATCGCCATTCATTTGAGGGGTTAATACAAATTAAGCACAATAATTACACAGAACTCTACTCCTCAATTAATGTATTGCCTATAAGTTTCTTCGTATGGCATTTAAGATTCTGCTTGATAACAACGACAATGGTTCGTTACGAATACTTGCCGATCATGCACACAGAACTAGGCTACTTGAAAAGGGGTATTTGAAATATAACAATCAAAACAATTATTACGGCGATAGAACTCTTGAATTTATTGTTCCAAAATTATTCAATCACTTTTCTATAAAATTAGACAGCTCATACAGCAAATACTTACTAAAGAAAACATTGAAACTTCTACTACTAAGCAACGTAAATAATGACACCCAGGCTAGCTAATTAAAATAATGTAAATATGTAAATGTAATAATATAAATACTATAACGGAGAAATTAAAATCTATAACTCTATTAGTATAAATTAGCATAAATATGTAAAAGCATTAATATAACTATAACAAGTAAAAATTCTATTAGGCTAAATTGGCATTAACATCACTATGTAGAATAATTAGCGTAAACCAAGCTAGTTGAGATAAACTAGGTTATGTTAGGGCATAAGTATAGATATCTAGTGTAAATCATTTTATTAGTGTAATAATTTATTATTGTAATTGTAAACAAAGTAAGTACACATATTTAGTGTGTACCAAGATAATGAGTATAGGTTAGGTTATGTTAGGTTAGGTTAGGAAGTAGGTATATTAATTTAGTGGAAAATCATTTATTTACTGTAATTATTTATAAGTGTATATTTAGCTAGTTATTATAGGAAATATAGGTTAGTTTAGGTCAGTTTGGGAAGTCAATACATTTTAACTTAACGTAAAAAGTTATAATAGTTAATATATGTATATGTAATATGTAATAGATAATATAAGTCAGATATGAACACATTATTGTTAGTTACCCACTGAAAAGGCACTAGCCTTAGTGGGGAACTGTAACATGTAATTTGTATCTTTTTATAAATAAAGACCGCTACCAAAAAAAAAAAAAAAATCAAAATAAATATGGAAGTCTTTTCATTAATTCACATTCCGAATCATAGGTCAGTTTAATTAAGTTAATTCAATGGGAGGAATAATTTCGAGTGGAGTTCAAAATACCTTCTCCTTCACTTACACCGAGTCACCACATCTTGAGAGATATATGAGGTAACGTTTAAAGAAACTCTGTTAAAAGTATATCTAATTAAAATATATTGTAGTCGTTATGATTTGTAATGAATATATTACATTTAATTTTCCTATTTTGAAATTTCCCTCAGTGGACTTTCCAATCTTTGCTTATTTCAGGAGTTGTGTGAAGCGTTCCTATTTCTGATGTTTCCTGGATTGCAGGGTGTTTAGAAACGGGCTTCCGCAAAAGAGGACAGCTTGACGGAATTAACAGTTAGCTCGTCCAAGAGACATCAAACTGGTACACTGCAACGGATACAAGGGTCCACATTCCCGACGACACGAAGAAGCATCCATCTCGTCTGCTGAACCATGTAGCTCTGGTTTCTTCATCTCCGTTGGCGTTCAACATCTGCGTAGCCACGTCTGTCTTCATCGACATCACGAACAGCTTACGAGCTTTCAGTTGCTGTGAGCAACCTGCCACTCCATGATGTTATAAACGACTGTTGTCATCCTTTCACCCTATAGCGAAAAGGCCAGGAGCCTGCCAGAGTCAACAACCTTAAGCGGTAAAGCACTGGCAAGCCAGTTGGCCCTCACACCCACTGACTACCATATTTGAAGAAAATTTTTCCGTCCTCCAATCTGGTTACGGATAAGACCTTGAAGTGACATCACCAACGTTGGTAGGTCTCAATTACTACGGGCGAGTTCGCCACCCCCAGGAAGTTATTACGACATCAGGCCATTCTCTCTCCCATGGATTTAAAGTAAAGACTTTATGATCAACACAATCCACAGTCAAACTACGCCAACAGCACGTAAGAGTTTAACGCCCTACCGCAAAACATTGGATAGTGCACTCAGTGGGCCATACTCGCGCTCATACTACCAAATTTGGACGGACATCCGCCAGTCTGGTCCCAGATTCAAAGTCGCTTGAGCGGCCTCTACCTGATTTTATCGGTAATTCATGTTAGAATTTATTGCGGACCAAGGCGCCCTTTGCCCGGAAAGCTTACAAGGGATCGGATAAGGGCAACGGATCGTGTCTAAGGATAAATGACGTCAAATCGACAACTGCCATATTCTAAGAAAGTATTTACTTTCCAGATTCCCCCGGTAATAACCAGAGTGCACACTCTTTTGGCTAATGTCGCTCGGTGAGCAAAACCGGCCAATTCCTCCTGAGGGATTGTCCCGAATCGAAGCCTCCAATCGCAAGTGTTCACGACCGTAGGTTACAGCGGCAGGCAGTTCATGGCGACCCTTCCAGGCTAGTGCCTCATCGAAGAGGCTGCCGGATGGGAGCTGAACCGTGAGTTTGACCGATCAAGTTAATACAAATAAATTACCACCCAAGCTGCACGAAACCATTACGAACCTGATATTATTAATATATATTGAGTTGTCAACCACAACGGGCGAACCCGTCACCGCAGGACGTTTTAACGATTGTTCGTTCTATCGACCGTGCAGTGAGCGTAGAAGACTTGGGACATAACAAATCCGCCGTCTAGCTACGCCACAACCCGTGAGAGTCCAACGCCTTACCGCGAGTGAGCCAGGAATAAACCCGGCGGGCTCGAGATACTCGCGCCCTCACTACCAATTGTGACCAGATTTCTACCCCATGCGTGGAGGCCATCGGATGGGTGTTGACCCGTGAGTGTGACCGACCCTGAAACAGATTGGGTCTTCGTGGCCAACTCAGCAAGGGCCCATTAGCTCCCAAAATATAGATATTATTAATGGTGCACAACATTGTAAGGTCGTGCCATAGCCGAGATCCACTATCGGACGATCGGGGCCACCATCGTGGTTCAAGGAACATTATTCGCCGAACAAGCAGTTCTCGTCCGATCCCGCGTGGCCAGGATCACGTGTCGACCCCCCACTCGCCGGTGTATTCATTATTGTAAACACATGATTGGTGACCGCAATAAAAATCCTAATTAAGAGTCGATTTTTCTTTCATTTATTTCAGTACCTCTGGGGTTGGCATAGCCAAAGGGCATTTTCCCAGTCCGGGCCTTTTTAAGCTATTGCATAGCTTTTATCGCGGGCCTAGGCCAGCGCGGCGACCGAATGAAGAAATTTCTTAACAAAAATTAATGATTTTAAACTGATAATTACGTCTAAACGAGTACTGCTTACGATTCGAAAAAAATATATGTTAAACAAGAACATTTTCCTAATATTCTTAGCTTTGAATATTGTAGATTTCGTTTATATTACATAGTGTAATTAATTTGTGAAATTAGGTCTAACCGAACACAAGAACGACTACTACGCAAATACTATCTGGCGTATTATTATGAAACCTGCACCATTTAAAAGATAATTTAATTATCTATCTTTTTATCTACGATTTTTTTCGAATACTCCGTTTTTTTGCTTTATCGAATAAAAAATCGTGCGCGGCGCTCTATCGGAAGACGTTTAAATTATTCCGAATCATTTGCTACCGCAGCCGCAAATGAGTCGGAATAATTTCAACGTTTTCCGATAGAGCGCAGTTATTTGATATCAGAAAAAATAAAATAAATAAATAATTATAATTGCATACGTTGTTAAAAATGCTATGCAATAGCTTTACCGCGGCAGTCCCCGAGTGCCACACGTATTTTTTTATTCAAAAGCGTTACAAAACAAGAGCGATATCAATTTCCTATTATTGTTTTTATCAAACATCTCACGTTCTCACTCTCTCCCTTCTAGCCAGTAGAAGTATGTGAAAGATTAGACCGATAAAAGCAAAATGTATGACGGATTGGTGTAACTGCTTCGTTCGGTGGTAATATACCTTCATATTTTAGCATCAACCTTCGATAAATGCGATCCTCTCATCTTTTACGACTCTGAAATATGAATATTAAAATTCTATTTATTTGACTCCTTACTGTCAGTCCAGTCGGGTAGTATCATTTCAAGGGGCTCATTTCTCTGATTTCCTACCACTAACACTTTGTTTTTGTCGTATAGAAATAAGTCTATAGTATGGTATATATTCCATGCATGAGTACCAAGCCATATACGATAAAGAAAGAACCGCCATAGATAGCCCGGCGGTTCTGGATCACCGAAAGAGCGAAATCTCTTCTCATTGTAAACTAGAAGTCGTCAGCACGTAGTGACGTCATCGGCTAGCGCTGTGTACCGCTATTATTTATAACCCCAGAAAGCTAACGTTTGTCAAAACGACCAGCATCTAATAAATATCTTCCTCTCAATTTCTAATTGTTTTACCTACACTGGCGGTTTCGCGCCAACTTAGTGACAGACTGCATCGCGTGGAGGTCGCTTTTAACCGGTAAGTAATTTTGTATTTGAGTTACCTACTGCATACTCGTCAGTTTGACAAACGGTTAGCCTATGCGTAACTTTTACACCTGTACTTGCTCTTGTACTGCGCCAAAAAGCTAAGTGATTTGATAACTTACGTTCATTTGCAGGTTTAGTAATTTTAGTAATTACCAAAGTAAAAATATACTGACTTTCTATGCAATAGTTCCTGGTTTAGTCATTGTAAGTAGGTATAGGTTACCTTAGCGATCACGAAGAAACATGCGCCATTAAGATTTTAGATTTAGT
>OX155980.1:72876531-72896761 GCA_944548615.1 Micropterix aruncella
TAAAAAGTCCATCTAAAATAGTTTATCTATACAAACTTTAAACCCCCGTATTACCCCTTTAGGGTCGGAATTTTGAAAAACCATAAAACACCTATTTGATTATTTGTTTATAAGAGTAATCTTAAAACGTTTCGAATTAAAAAGTACATCTATATCGATTTTCTATACAAACTTTGGAACCCCTTTTCACCACTTTAGGGGTTGAATTAAAAAAAAATATAATACATGTGTTTCCTTATTTATTTATTAGAGTAATCTTACAAAGTTTCGAAATAAAAAGCACATCTAATATTGTTCATTCATACAAATTTTGAAACCCCGTTTCACCCCTTTAGGGGTTGGATTTTGAAAAAACATGAAACACCTATTTTCTTATTTGTTTATTAGAGTAATCTTACAAAGTTTCGAATTAAAAAGTACATCTATATCGTTTCTTCATAAAAATGGAAACCCTTTTTCACCCCTTTAGGGGTTGAATTTTCAAAAATTATGAAACACGTGTTTCCTTATTTATTTATTAGAGTAATCTTACAAACTTTAGAAATAAAAAGTCCATCTAAAATCGTTTATCCATACAAACTTTAAACCCCCGTATTACCCATTTAGGGGCGGAATTTTGAAAAACCATAAAACACCTATTTGATTATTTGTTTTTAAGAGTAATCTTAAAAAGTTTCGAATTAAAAAGTACATCTATATCGATTTTCCATTCAAACTTTGGAACCCCTTTTCACCCCTTTAGGGGTCGAATTTTGAAAAAACATGAAACACCTGTTTTCTTATTTGCTTATTAGAGTAATCTTACAAACTTTCGAATTAAAAAGTACATCTATATCGTTTCTTCATAAAAAAATGGAAACCCTTTTTCACCCCTTTAGGGGTTGAATTTTCAAAAAATATGAAACACGTGTTTCCTTGTTTATTTATTAGAGTAATCTTACAAACTTTCGAAATAAAAAGTCCATCTAAAATAGTTTATCTATACAAACTTTAAACCCCCGTATTACCCCTTTAGGGTCGGAATTTTGAAAAACCATAAAACACCTATTTGATTATTTGTTTATAAGAGTAATCTTAAAACGTTTCGAATTAAAAAGTACATCTATATCGATTTTCTATACAAACTTTGGAACCCCTTTTCACCACTTTAGGGGTTGAATTAAAAAAAAATATAATACATGTGTTTCCTTATTTATTTATTAGAGTAATCTTACAAAGTTTCGAAATAAAAAGCACATCTAATATTGTTCATTCATACAAATTTTGAAACCCCGTTTCACCCCTTTAGGGGTTGAATTTTGAAAAAACATGAAACACCTGTTTTCTTATTTGTTTATTAGAGTAATCTTACAAAGTTTCGAATTAAAAAGTACATCTATATCGTCTCTCTATAAACATTTCGAAACCCCTTTTCACCCCTTTAGGGGTTGAATTTTGAAAAAATATGAAACACGTGTTTCCCTATTTATTTATTAGAGTAATCTTACAAACTTTCGAAATAAAAAGTCCATCTAAAATCGTTTGTCCATACAAATTTTAAACCCCCGTTTTTCCCCTTTAAGGGTAGAATTTTGAAAAAACATGAAACACCTATTTCCTTATTTGTTTATTAGAGTAGTCTTTCAAAGTATCGAATTAAAAAGTACATCTATATAGGTTTTTCATACAAACTGTGAAACCCCTTTTCACCCCTTTAGGGGTTGAATTTCGAAAAATCCGCCCTTAGTGAGCGTTTGCGTCCTAAAAGGAACCTATGTTAAAAATTTCAGCTTCCTAGGTCTAAGGGTTAGGGCTGGGCGTTGATGAGTCAGTCAGTGAATGAATGAGTGAATGAATGAATGAGTGAATCGGAACTTCTCTTTTTATATATGAGATATATAAATATATATATATATATATATATATATATATATATATATATATATATATATATATATATATATATATATATATATATATATATATATATATATATATATATATATATATATATATATATATATATACACACAAATTAATTAAATTGAAATACTTCTTTTTTTATAGTCTTAAACCCCACATACCTATACGTCTATTATATTTATTAATTTAAAAATCTAAGTATTTGCTTTTTATTTATTAATTATTATTAATATAATCAATGATATAATTTCTCTCACTTAGCATTTCAATGTTTTCGATTGCATTGTTAAATTAAATTTTCATTGCCTGATTTATTTTCATTTTGATTTAACTATTTCGTTTTACATTGCGTTGGAATTGAGCTGTGTCGTTAAACAACGCATTTACTTCTTGAGAATATGTAGTTTATTCTTTTATTTTGTCAATGTTTTTAATTTCGTTTCTCAACTGTTCGTCATATTTTTTGCGCAATTGAAGATAAAATTTGAGCTATGTAGATGGCTAGAAAATAAATTACTTTCTGAAATTATGCAAGTACCCTATAGTCACGCATATGAAGGACAGATGCATATAAAGTTGGCGGGAAAAGAGCAACCATTAAAATGCGAAATGGTGAAATCGATGGAATTGCATAGTATCAGGCTGAAAGATACATAAGCAGCAATGAAGGTGTATGGAGAAATCTTTTATTTTCCATACATGAACGAAGTCCAGCTATTAATCCTTGTTGAAACATGCGGAATCTCTTCAGTGTAGAGAGATTCCGAGCACAGCTCTTTCCTTAGGACGCTGAGCCACTTTGACATTGTCGAAGAGACCCTCAGTCAGGGTGCAAGTACGCCATAGCCAGCAAGACGTACACCTTTGTTGTCAGGCATTGCATTAGATAAAGATAACATTGCTTGAAAGTGGGATTCCAACTATTTCCAACTCAAACCAAAGTTATCCAAATTCAAAACCGCCAGTGTTAAAATAAAGGCAATTACTTAGGTAACGGCATAATTACAGCTTCATTTTACATAATGACGTACCTATTCTATTTTTTTGTTTGTATTTATTGTAATTAAGTATATAGCAAATAATTTAAAATGTAAGAAATGTTTATTATGATTATTATTATATAATCTTATAATTGTTGGCCTATATGTACTCGTACATTCTAGTTATTTATTTATTTATTATCGAATAGAACAATGTGCGACGAACGGAGTGAAGATAGTGCCATTACTGGAGTTATCTTGTCGCTGGCTTGAGGGTGGAGGGGCAGGGGGAGGGGGGAGGAGAGGACTACTCTGCTATTAATCCGAAGCTTTTTAAACTTGCCGTAATTTGATTAGGCGGCTCGCAAAGAAATCGCGCCGTCTCGCTGCCGTCGCGCTCAGTGCCGCTCCGACTAATTTTCTGGCTTTCAGAGATCCTAATGGAATTCTTAGCTGTTGTAGACAGTGTGCCGCATGGTGGTCAGAAAGAGCAGCCAAGCACCAAAAACGTATTTAATGTCTTTAAATTTTGCTGTAAAACAAAAACCTAACCCGAATTAATTTCATTAAAATATTTGAATATTTACTAAAAAAAACCGTAAGTAGCGTATTAAAACATATAATTGATTTAAAACATACCTCTATTATTTTTCAAAAATGTCTATAAAATATCCCGTGCAAACATATTACTTATGCATGTAAGTAGTTTAACCTAGTTTGTTACGCTTGAAGATTACTAAACAGCTGATTCCAATTGCAGTCCTTCCGAAAACAATGAAAATATTTTTTAACTGAAACTGAAACAATGAAAATATATTATAGAGAATAAAAAACACGACTGCCGTTACAGAAAGTGAACTACTGTATTTATAATATTTTTTGTTACCGTTTATATGAGATAATAGTGTTTTATATATTTATTCACATAGATACACGTATATTTTCCTAATGTACTCGATCAGACCTTTTATTTGACAATAAACAATATAAATTTATGTTATTTTTTAACATTTGGATATTTAGACAACTACTTACTTAACATTTGGACAATTGTACTCTATAAAACTCGGAATGACATAACGTTTCTAGCAATACTACACCCTTCTAAATCGAATCAAGCATTTAGAAGTTATGTTGGAATAAAAAATGGAAAACATACATAGATAAACACATTACAATTCTTTTTTGTTGAATAGTCGTGTAAAAAAGGGCAAATTTCAGCGGCTGTTTTTTTTAAAATTTTATTTTATAAAATAAACCAGTTGGTAGGTATCCCTACTCTTGGCATAGTCATTTTTTATACAAGATAATAAGTTATACCTTATGTGGTATAATTATTTTTTATACAGATTGGGTATTTTTTAAACGGATTAAAAAAATAAAATAACAATAAAAATATATGGTTCTTTAAAAAAACTATTTGAGGTGCTAAAATACCTAAGTAGGTATAGATGAAAAATATAAAGAGTCAAAATATAATAACGAATAGTCAGTTATAAAATAGTGAAGTCAGAAATACCACAATAATTATAAGATTACAAATATAAATGTCTCAATAGAAATAGTGAATACAAATTTTATTAATATAATCCATCTCTGATTATAATCAAAATGATTGGATTTTCTTCAAGATTATTTTTTAAAGATTTTTTTTGTCAAGATTTTTTTTTTACATACATTGTTTTATATTAAAAGTAATTATGAAATATTAGGAAATTCAATATTGTCAAAGTCCCTAATAGAATAAATTGGGTTCTTGATAAGAACGATAAAGCTTAAATTTCAAGGTTCAAGTTTTTTAATACTTACTTACAAACAATGATTTATAAAGTCTAAAGATTTATAAGTATATACCAAAGGATAATGCAGTTAGCCAACATGAAATTCGTAATAAATTATCAACCCATTCAGTCGGAGACGTTCTTTTTGTTTAGAAATTGTGCTGTCATTTCAATTGACATATCTAGTAATATATATAATGTAGAACTGGCAGTAATAAGCGTATGACCTGGAGTTCAGTATTACCTAAATTATTGGGAGAGTTTAGGTTTCATTTTGCAGTTAATCAATGAAATAAGTATGAAAAAAAATCATAGAGAGAGATAGACACTTTAAAATTGTTTCTTATAATATTTTTACAATGAAAAGCAAATAATGTCAATATTATACCTCCCATAACACGTTTTTTTAATGTTATAGATGTTTTTTTAATGTTATATCTAGATAACAGCATATAGATATTTTTTTAATGTTATATCTAGATAATAACGTAGCTAACTTTCGAATGACATGTTTGACTGGTTGTTACGAAATGTGAGATTATATTATTATTTTTTCAATAAGAATTATCTAACAGATACTATATTGTGGTTTGTGTTCATAAGTCAAAAAGATTTTGTTGTGTAAATAATTACTTTATAAATAATTACAAATAAATTATTTTGGTTTTAGAGATAGTTACAAAAAAAACCGTTAAAGCCATGTGAAGCAAGTTCTTTTAATGTTGTTTTCATTTTATTTTGAAATTTTCAAATTAATGAATTAATTAATTTTTAAATGAAAGCCATCAAGGCTTTCTATGTCGTCGATTTATTTGTAATTGGGTAAAAGAGTTTTAGGGATATATTAATTATAAAATAAACAAATCCAAATTGAAATAATCAGTTCGGAAGTCACAGCGGAATCTAGAGTGAGCTATTATAGCCACGATCCACAGGTCGTGGAAGCAATACTGCAAATTATTTTCGAACGGCTAAGTTGGTATTCCTGACCACCGTGCGCCGCTCTACGTAGTCTATATATCTAGCCGCCTTGCGAGCAATAATACGACTGTTCTTGTCACATCACTCCAAAAGACAATAAAAAAACACATTAGAGAAGCTGAGGGATTTGTCACAAATAAATCTCAGGGCACAGACTTCAGTTATCAATTGCTTCAAGCGAACCCGCCACTTGTAATTACGACCAGGGCAGCCGCTGTGTGCAATGTGTGCAGCGCACACAGGCGCACCATTATCAAGGGCGCCGTGAGGCGCCATCGTTCGCCGATCCGAGCCGAGCCGTGTGTCGTTCGTTCCGGTGACAAACGCTTTTTTTGTGAGTCGGTTTCTCTAGAATCGGTCATTCCAATTATTGTCAATTCATTCTTCGGACGGGCGCAAGTGCAGTCGGTCGCAGACGGTATGAATTTTCAAGATTGATAATAGCAGATAAGATATGTTTTAATTATCGAAAATCGATTTCAATAACTTCTAAATATCTTGGTTATTATATTATTTTAATAAAGAAATATTATTCGGCCTTATTATTTATAACCTAAACTAATTTTACTACTAATTTAAAACAAACCCACTGAAATGTATATTTTAAACAGCCATTTGCCCTGATATAACTACATAATTACGAATGATAACAATGCCAGTCATAGTACCACCCGCAGAAAGATCCTTTATAAAATTAAAATTAATAAAGAAATACTTGTGTTCAACAATAAGCCAGGGGAGATTGTCCAATTCGACCTAATATCAATAAAATATAACGTCTTAGAATAGATACATAGATACTTGCGTCGCCCTCTACCACCTCTACCTCTACCACCGCCGTCAGCAGGGACAACTCAATCATGAAATCCAAATTTACTGCATTAGGAAACATGATGGATTCGAAGCTCGATCCAGTATCCAACACTCTGCAAGAATTCAGGGAGTTCATCCAGTTCAGTAGTAATAAAATAGATGAATCATATAAGAAATTTTAAAAATACGACGAGGCAATCGGTTCAATAGGTTGCTTGAAGCAAGAAACATAAGATCTAAAACAAACAGTCTTGTTTCTCCAGGCAGAGTCTGATGAGAGGAATCAGCATGCTAGAATGGAGAACGTGAAAATCTCCGGAATTCCGGAATCAAAACATGAAGATGTACCCAATATCATTTCTCGTATTTTTCAGGCTGTAAACTTAAATATATCACCAGCAACCGTGCTTACAGCCCATCGTATAACACCCCGTAACCGTAACAAAAAAAGCTCCTCGGAAATAAACCTGCCTCCAAACCGTAGGCCGCGAAATATAATAGTTAAGTTTGCCCATAGACGCCAGAAAGATGAGCTAATTTCTGCAAAACGGAAAATGCGAGGTATGACAACTAAAGCGATTGGCGATCAATGAACATTTAACACAAAAAAAAAACTTTATATAAAAATCGGTTGTCTGTAAAGTCGGTTTACTGACGATAGTTGAACGTGACAACGTCATAAGAAAATACTGATGGAATGGTTGCATTTGAAGCAGTTTCATTTAAGATTCTGATATTGTTTATTACAAACACCCAAAAATATATGCTTTTATACTCACCGATTTGACTACAACATGTAAATGTATTATTGTATAGCAGTATAATTGTATAATTGTTTATTGTTTAAAGTTTATTGTTTTTCTTAATTTGAAAGTTTAAAATCTCAAACTATTAAATAACGGTTTGTGAAGCGTTTGAGCACGCTGCGCCATCTAGCAGTAGGTAATACGTCGTAAATAAACAATATCAGCGACATTTTACCAACCGCTAGATAGCGCATCGTAATGATAGCTTTTCATACTTTTTTTTTTTTTTTTTAAATAAAAGTTGCTTACTTCATTAAATATCATTTCATATAACATTCCGTATATCAAGAATACATATAACATTATGTCAAGAATTTAAATCAATCTAATGATTTTCATTCGTACTATTTTAGACTGAGGTTAGTAAATAATTCTTGTCGCAACCGGTAGATGGCAGCATTTATATTAAATAATAAATATAATAAATGGAACGCCTCAGAGCGAGGTAACGCCGCATGAGTCATGTTTTTTCGTGCGTGCAGCAGGCTCCATCGATTTATAAGACGTTTTCACGTCAAAAAAGTCCGCGAGCTTGTCAAGGATCGGAACATCAAATATTGCTGGACACGCTCTTGCCGAATTTACGTCAGGAAGAATGACACATCGCCTGCTCATGGTATATCTTCAGAATCACAACTTGATAGTCGTGTTTTTTCATAATTTCATTTTGTGATTTTTCATACTGACATCAAACTATTATATCGTGATTTCAGCTCTCTAGCGCTGAGCATTCCCATAACAATAGACCCCATAAAAATAGCATTCCGATCGTCACATCAACATCCGCGTATTTTATTTACACTTATTTATCAAACTACGTAAATTATCCAATTCAAGGCTATATTTTTATATGTATTACCAGTAGCTCAATATACAGGTTATTATACATACATTCGTATTATAATTCATCATGGAGAGTAACATAAAAATCTTCTACGCGAACGAACGCGGACTTCGTACAAAGACCGACCTATTTGCACAAAATGTTCGTTCGCGCGACTTTGACATAATATCAATCACCGAGAGCTGGTTAACAAATGGTATACTTGACGGTGAATTAGTAGATCAAAGATATGAGCTTTACAGATTCGACAGGAACAAAGACACTACAGGACTTGGCCGAGGCTGCGGAGTTATGATTGCAGCTAATAAAGGCCTGCGTCCACGCGCCCGACCTGACTGGTGGCCCGAGGGTTCATTACCTGAGGGCCTCTGGATGACGGTGTCAGGGCATCTCCTTGCATCCAAATGTGACCTTCACATCGCGTGCGTATACATACCCGCAGTGGCGGCGCTAGACCACACTTGGACGTCGGCGAAATTAGGTTCGCGAGGCCTTTTTTACTTCCCAGTCAAAAAGAAAGCGTTAGACTACATGAGCCGAATTATAGTGAAACTAATGTATGAGTAAACGAGTTTTATTGCCAATCAAATGATTTAAAAAAATACACAAATAAAAATTAAAATAGACGAACTTTTCGGCTTTTGGCCTCACTGAACTTTTTCAGGATTATGTCATAGCTAACACTAGCCGCTATTTCAGCTTCAATTGATAGAATCGATAACGCAGATAGTCTCTCTTGGGTCATCGTGCTTCTCAAGTAGGTCTTAATCAATTTCAAATTAACACTTTTATCCACTAGAACGCCACCACCACAATGATAATGACTTCACAACACAATAAAAAGAAACTTTGTGGATGCGAGTCTAGTTCTATTCACAGAAGGAATGATTGGGCTCGTTTGCTTTTCTTCGTGAACTAAAATCGGAAATCAGTCCGTGTGAAAGAGACAGAGCAATACGCTAGAGCAGAATGTGAGATGACCGGTTGTCACTTTTTCGCAACCCCTCAAATGTGAGGCGTCCCTTAAGGGATGCCTTGGCAAAATGTATACAAAATGTATATAAATTTATATAAATATAAATATAAATGTAAATGTGCGCCGCTTTATAGTAATCCGCTCTATAGTAATGCTATAGCTCTATAGTAAACCCCGCTCTATGTAAATGTAAATGTAAATGTAAATATAAATTTATATACATTTTGCCGTAGGCAACCCGAGCTAATCGCCATTCATTTGAGGGGTTAAAACTGCCCGCCAAGGTCAAATCTTACACCGCACGAAATATGCTCGAATTTATTCTGACTAGTATAAGTTCGACAGGTAGTATTTATTGACGATCGTTCGTTTCATATTCCGCTCTAACGTATTGCTCTGTCTCGTTCGCTTGGACTAATTTTAGTTTTAGTTCACAAAGAAACGCAATCGGGCCCGTCGTTTATGTTACGCTCACAGAAGAATGAAATACAAATAATTATACGACACGGGGATTCCCCGTCCCGAGACTCGCGCGCGAACTTTCATAGTGTTGCTAGAGGACTCTGGATAATACCCCTAAAGTACTACTCACTCTCTTCACTCACGCAAGTGTATGAAAATAAATAAGGATAAATAAATAAAAAATTAAAAATTTGTAAAACTTTTGCGAGGTCCCCTCAGGTGCGAGGCCGTCGGCGGTCGCCGACGTCGCCGACGCCTAGCGCCGCCACTGTGAGGCAAAAGCCACCAAAATCACATTGACACCTTTTTAGAAACGTGCATTTCTCTGAGGGAACGGTACCCTGATGACACATTCTCGGTGACTTCAACCTCCCGGGAATGGGAATATTCGAAGGATAGCTTCGCTATGGAACACACGGGAGGACTGGACCTATTTAGTGTCTCATTTGTTGACTACATTATATTCGCTGGGCTTGACCAATACAATGGGGTTGCTAACGAGGGTTGCAAAAGCAACGATCGGTAGTTTCCAATCTGGCGGAGTTTACCAATTTTACCTTGAGTGCGATGGACAAACGGAAGCAAGCAAAATAATCGACTTATGCAGATGCAAAATAATCGAAAAGATAACCGCGGAAGTAACAGATGACACAATAAGCGGCCGCATGGCCACAACAGAAGAAACGGCATTAAGCGTTTTCGTAAATGGATTACTATCAGATGTAGACATCATGCTCCGTATTAAGGAGTTTTCTACGCTATTAGAAGCAGGACGATTCGCCGTCCAAGAAGACAAAATACGCGATATAAACGTAGCCAGAAGAAGTTTATACAAAAACGAGGCATTTAAAACCCCTACAAAGCCAAAATTTTTAACCCCCAAGCGTGCTTTCCAACCGACCAACATACCACAACCAATGACCCAATCTACAAAAATCTGAAACTACTGCAAAAACCTTGGGCATGTTATTTCTAGATGCCGGAAAAGAGCGTATAATAATAATATAAAAACCCAAAATTCCCCGCATCACCACATTCAACAAAACACAGCGTCCGGCTCATATTAATAATGTAAACTGAAAGGCGGCCAACGAACTGAGAAGTTCGTTGGCAACCGCTTCCAACCATTGCTGGGATTCACAAATCTGGACCATGAACCCGGAGAATTACCAAAAAAAAAATAATAACCAAAAAACCTTCCGGTCCATCGAGGACACGCGCTAAACAATATCACACAATATAAGCCAGTCTATCATAGACAGCTTCGCGATGCTAGCACACAAACCTGCGAGCACCATCCCTCTATCATATCTTCTAAAAACTCCATTCTACCTAGAGAACCCATTTCAGTTGAAAATTCCGTTCAACTTCAAGAACCCTCCGTACAATAATCTTCTGGACGTACAATAATCAGGATAACCACATCCAGCGTGCTAAATCTACTAAAACTACTAAATCTCAACGGGGTAACCAGCCCCAATATCCTAAATCTACTAAATCTACCAATTCTAGTACTAAACTCGAATTCAACTAACAAAAACAAAGCCGGTTTAGTTTTATTGAAGTTGAGGGAGACATTTTTGATTCAAAACCCGAATATGTATTAGGCCATTGTGTGGCCAGTGATTTTAAGATGAGCACCGGCATAGCTACAAAATTCAAAGAAAAATTCGGATCTATCAGAAACCTTCTAAATTAGAACGTAAAAATCGGTGGCATTGCTTCTATCCAAAAAGAAGACAGACGCATTTACTATCTAGTCACCAAGGAAACCATTTCGGGAAAACCGACCTATGAAGATCTAGAGGCATCTCTCATCGAATTATGCCTTCAGATGCAAAATCATAATGTAAAGAAAATCGCTATGCCAGCACTAGGCTGTGGCCACGATCACCTCCAGTGGAAATACGTCAGAAAAAACATATGCAAAGTATTCTCTAAATCTGAAATTGAAATCATGGTTTACCACCAAAAATCGAATAAATCAGAAAAGGATGCCCTCAAGTTCACTGTAGCCTCTCTAAATTATGTACCCCGCGAAAATTTACTGCATTGTACTTTCCATATCAAAGGGAACCCATTAAACCTCCTAATCGACATAGGAGCAGTAGCAAATTTAAATATCGCAGCAGACGGAATTCTTGGAAATGATTTTATTACTAAATTCAATGCTCATATGAGCGTTGAATTTAGCATATATGCGACAAAACTTATAGACTCCATTCATTGAACAAAATCTTGAAATAGGCACAGAAATTGATATACAATGTCTACACGGCTGGGAGGAAACGGTAATTTTATTTAAAACTAACTCATTATGCTCTGGTGATGCATTTGTAGAGAATCAAATATATTAAGAAAGGGTATATTTATACCCCGCGCCCTCGTATCAGTCGAAAACCAGACATTTGTGACTACTTGTGTACACGACGGAGAACGACAAACAAATAGGCACGCCTGTTATCAAAGTTGACCCAATTAATACTGGTTGTCAAACAATAAACAGTGTAATTCTAGAAATGTCAGGAATAAATAACCATAATGCTGATTCAGCCTCAGAGGCAAGGTCAAGTGCTTCATCTTATCAGAAGCCAACATTTAAATGACGAAGAAGCAAGATCTGTCCACCGAATAATTTCGGATTATACTGATATATTTTATTTAGACGGAGATCGCTTAACATTTACTAATCACGTAAAACATTCCATCCCCACTACTTCGGACATTCCCATAGGTGCAAAAACTCACCGAAATCCGCAAATACATGAACAAGAAGTAAAACAACAAATCCAAAAAATGTTACATCAAAACATAATACAACCAAGTTGTTCACCTTGGATTAGTCCAATTTAATCGTTCCCAAGAAAATCGACGCATCAGGAAAGCCAAAATGGCGGATAGTGATCTAATATAGGAAGCTAAATTCGACTGTTCTGGCTGATTCTTACCCAATTCCAAACATAACCGACATCCTGGACAAGCTAGGACACTCCCAGTACTTTACCACTCTAAGCCTAGCATTAGAATTTTATCAAATTGAATCTAGCCCAAAGACAGGCATAAATCCGCTTTCAGCACCCCTTACAGCCATTTTGATATGTTACGTACTTCTATGGGATTGCGCAATTCCCAAATTCCTTTCAACGCACGATGGACTCCGTTTTACATGGACTCCAGGGCGAACGCTGTTTTGTCTATTTAGATGATGTGGTAGTATTTGCAGCGAGCCTAGAAGAACACGACCAAAAATTACGGGAGATATTCGCTAGTACGAAAATACCAACTCAAAATGCAACCGGCCAAGTAAGAGTTTTTAAGGCGCGAAGTAACGTCTTTAGGTATTGTTATCACCGAAAACAAAGTAAAACCAAACCCATATAAAATAAAAGCTGTAATCGAATATCCGGTTCCAAAAACATGCAAGAAGGATATCAAAGACTTTCTAGGACTCACTGGCTAATACCGTAGATTTTAAAAAGATTTCAGCAAAATCACCAAACCCCTCAAAAATTTATTTAAAAAAACGTAATTTTCGATTGGGGCGAACCCCAGCAGTCAGCATTTGAGGAGACCCAAACGACTCACCAATCCACCAATTCTTCAGTATCCCGATTTTAGCAAAGAATTTATATTGACAACAGACGCTTCTAAGTACGCGCTGGGATCAGTACTGTCACAAGGAGAAATTGGCAAGAATTTACCGATGTCATATGCATCACGGACACTGAACAACGCAGAGACTTATTACGCCGCGGTGGAACGCGAACTTCTTTCTACCGTATGGTCAGCGAAGAATTTCCGACCCTATATATATGGCAGAAAATTCAAAATAGTCACTGACCACAAACCCCTCACCTATCTATTTTCAATCAAATAACCAGGTAGCAGATTAGTACGCTGGCGACTAAAACTCGAAGAATTTGACTATGACGTAATATATAAGCCAGGTAAATACAACACAAACGCAGATGCGTTATCACGACCGCCGATAATGCACGCCAACGTATCCACATGTAACACCCCTTTAAATAACCAAGAGAATGCAGAATACTATATCTACAAATAAATTATATTTTTTTCTATGACAATCGAAACGATCACAGTTTTGGCACCCCTAATCTAAAAAAATCGGCAAGTCAGCTTTCAAATCCTCTCTATAAAAATATATACATACCAGTAGCATGTCAAATTTCAAACCAAAACAAATTATTGAATGAAGCCACAATCGACACCCAGGGCCAACAATCAAATTCTCAATTAAGTCACTATTCAGAAGAAACTAAAAAAATCGGTTGTGTCACCCCAAGACTTTCCTGACTAGTATCCGGGGAGGTGCGAAAAAACAGCGACATTTTTTACTCTAGTACCCCAAATTTGTATGGCAGGTACCCCAAACGTTGGTCGTAAGTACCCCAAAAACTAATAGGTTCTTCCGATGGTTAACAGAAGCTTCTATGCCAAATTTTAACTTAGACAGATTAAGCGTCTGGGCGCTATCGCGGAAACAATTCCCGGGAACCCCAATCGCCGGGAACCCCAAATTTGTATGGGAGGTACCACAACCGTAGGGCGTAGGGACTCGAAAAACTAATGGGTTCCTCCGACGGTTAACAGAAGCTTATATACCAAATTTCAGCTCAATCCGATTAAGCGTCTGGGCGCTATCGTGGAAGAATACATACATACACACATACAGACATACAGACATACAGACATACAGACATACATACAGACAGAGATCGGTCTGGAAATAGTCTCAATCGTCTCAGGGAGTCTCAAAATATATATTCCCATCTTCATCTCAAAATTTTTTTTTAGCGCGATCACAATACTTTCCTTTCCGATAGGTCGTCAGGAAAGTAAAAATATACGACACAGATCTAATAATTAACAGTTTAAAACAAAATGTGTTCTTCTATTGTACTAGACTCAATCATTTTGATCCCTAGAACATAGAAAACTATTTTAAATCCCTGTTATCCTGTTTACAAAAGCATGATATTAACACGTTATGGGTACTGAATTTTACAAAAAACCGCACTTGCCTAATAAAAGGAAATGAACAAGTCCAAGTAACGGCATACCTAGCGGATGCATATAACTGCGAAATAACTATACGTGAGGTGAAATAACATATCCAAGTTTAGAGGAAAGACCAAGAATTCTGAAAGCATTTCATGACGAGCCACTTTCGGGGCACAGAGGCATATCCGAAACGCATCGGAAAATACGCGACCTTTATTTTTGGGAGGGCATGATTAACGACATAAAAACCTACATTGATAACTGTATTAAATGCCAACGCAGTAAAATACAGAGGAAGACTTTTAAAGCCCCCATGGTAATAACAACCCAAGCTACTGAACCGTTTGAAAGAGTACCAATGGACCTCGTCTCATATTCCGTCATTAGCGATAACCACAACAAATACATCCTTACCTTGCAAAACGAATTAACAAAATATGTACAGGCTTATCCAATCCCAGACAAAGAAGCACTGACGGTCGCTAAGCAATTGCTATATTTTTGTCAACTTTACGGAATCCCCAAAAGATTCCATTCTGATCAAGGTACTGAATTCATGAATGGTACCATTAGGCAATTAATGAAGTTCTTCGGCTCTAATCAAACTATTAGTACTGCTTACTACCTACAAACCAATGGTGCTCTTGAGAGATTTCACGCGTCTCTACGTGACCATATCAGGATGTATCATAGTCGCAGATTGAGGAATTGGGGCCAAATCGTACCTTTTGCCATAATTTGTCAAAACACTTGTGTAAATAATTCCAAGGGATATACGCCGTACGAATTGCTTTTCGGCTATAAACCGCAGCCTTTTCATTAGCTAAAACTAACATCTGAATATACAACTTGCGACGACGTAAAAGATCTAAAAGAAAGACTTAAGGTCTCCAGGGAAAATGCATTACGAAATCTCGGAGCCACGAAAAAGAAAGCAAAAGAGAGATACGACAATGGAATACGAAACATTGCAGAACATCACATAGGTAGCAAAGTGATGCTGCAAATACCAACCCCGAATAATCTAGAATCTAATTGGGATGAACCTTACGAGGTTGTTAGGATAGGTTTTAACGAAAATTATATTATAAGATAATCAGGTAGAAATATCTTAGTACACGCTAATCGCCTTCGGCCATTCGCGCCATAGACACCTTATTATTAGAAAATTAGGCTAAACTCATTATTAACCGTATTCGCATCACGGTAACTATTAACCGTGTATTTAAAAGTTTATAGTAAACTTGAATCCCTTATACGATTATAAAATAAATACAGTATAAAACTTCAATGAGACCATTTTCACAATATCCTACGATGAACAAATCATCGATGAAAACATCAACAGACTCAATGGTTATTTAAACTCTACTACAAAACATATTCGACATAAAAATTAGTGAAGATGTATCCGTTATCTTGCTACAAATCCTTCAATTAGTAATCAGTCTGGAAAATGATTGCCTCACTAATATACTATTTGCAAAATCAAACACAGTGCACCCCTCCATTATAACATTAAAGAAATTATATGAAGAACTATTGATATCAAACCACATTAGGACCGGTAAACGACTGATCGTACCGGTCACTCTTAATTATACAAACGTTATTAGAATCATCAACATAATCAGCCTACGTATATTCCAACAAACTCATATATCCACGACAGGCAGGCGAAGTCACATTATATCACCCTTTACTCTATCCCTGTCCAATACTTGAATTCATCCTACTATACCACCATCCTCGCAGAGCATATTTACCTAGCCACGAACCCTAACGGACAGCAATACATCTCAACGAGCTCGCTGGAAGTTTGCACGGGACATTCATTGCAAATGCAAAAAAGTTCTTGATAAAATTATAAATATCGGTTTACAACCCCAAGACTTTCCCGGCAAGACTTCCCAGAACGACAATAACTGTCATAGCAATGTTAAAAGATAGGGTATCTTAGTAAACAACATTGGAGTTTATAACCATAAATAGTTGTGCGCATTGACATACAATGAGAAAAATATAACAATGTAATACACGTCAATACGCATGTTTCAACAAGGATTACTTATACTTATATACAGTAGCCCATAAATACGAATTAACATGACGCGTAACGGTGTTGGCGTAACGGTAGTTACCGTATCGTAATGTTAAAACATAACAATATTTCATTACGTCGCGACCTTGGTATCTCGCTTCTAACTTGATAGCATGAAGTAGTATGTTGAAACTACAGTATACTTTTGTTTCCGATTTACCCGTAAGGAAAACGTTGATACATATAATCGAGTAATGGAGATTTAACAAAATTCCATGTAATTCAACAAAATTGCGATTGAAACATTGTTATTCTGTAACCGTAGTAACAAAATGGTAATGTAAAAATCAATGCTTTATTTTTCTCAGTGTAGGTACGCGGTAAGAGATGGCACTGACCACCTGCAACTTTAAGCTAAGAAACAATTACCTAAAGCAAATAAAAAAAGTGGACCGATTTCAACCACAATCCTTCCAACTTTTAGCATGACCAAATGATGCCTACATGCCGAATTTCAGCTCAATTGGCTGAACTGTTTAGGCGTTATCGTGGAGGAATACACATACACACACAGACAGACACAAAATTTTATTGCAAAAGAAGTTATTATTTCGATAGAACTGTCATGTAAAATACTATGCCCACTAGCAGATAGTATTTAACATGATCGCTTAGGCATTTAAAAGGTATTCGTATGAACGCATATGGACGCGCAGAAAAAACTGCATAAGTTTGCGCTACGCTGTTCGCATTTGTTTGGAACAGGATTATGTCCATTATTTGTATCGATTCATAACTATGGACGAAACATGGTTTCACCATTACAATCCTGAAACAAAACAACAGTCGATGACCTGGAAACGACCATTATCACCAACTACTTAGAAATTCAAAGTCATGTCATCCGCCGATCATGAACTCTCTTTCTTGGAAAGTCAAGGTTTAAGCTTAAAAGTTGACTATATCGATAGATAAAAAAAAAATCAATAAAAATCAACTTGATCATAATTTATTATCACATTTTAGTGGCTGCAAAGTTGAGGTATTAAACCGAATTTTGAGTATTAAATTTTTGTTAAAAAAAATCAACATATAATGCAATGTTCACGTAAATTCGATGTTTTCCGTGATTAATTAATCATACATTTGTTTGGTTTGTATTTTAGCACAAACATTGAACATAAGACATATTTTTACAAACAAAGCATTAGGTATATTAAATATACCTAATGCTTTGTTTTCATTGTATATATTTTCTTAAATTTTAAGAAAATACTTTTTGACCCATTTTTATGCGCAAATCTTATACATTTCTCTAGTATCCTATAGGTTTCTTAACAACTACACATATACATATATTTTACCTCCGGCATCATCCTAATAGACAGCCTGAATTAGGTGGTCTAATAGACAGCCTGAATTAGAATTCGACAGACGCGCGTATTAAACGATCGTCACCACTAATGACAGTTGGCATCAGACGCGCCCATTATTGAGGGTTAGACATAATTTATAAGTCAACCTCCACCTCCACTTCCCTCCTTCCTTTTAGCCGTTCTCAAAGGCGCCACTTTGCCCTCCCCTAATTTATAGATGAAGTTTGTTTAATCTGTAAATCATTAGGATCGGTGAATAGAGCATTTCCCACCCGCCTTAACCCCTCTATTCAGAAAATGCCCTTAACTACTCCCATCGATTACCATCTCAATAGATACATACCTTGAATACTCCATTGGAAAACGCCCTTTCGAAGTTGTTACAATAGAACATACGCAGGTATAATGCAGAGAAACGTGTTAGACTTAGCAATATATTCTCCCTATACTACCCTATTAAAGACGGATTCTGTAGGTCGACTTTAGAGAGATGCACCAGCCAAATTTCACAATTACTAAACCGATTATAATTATACGATTTTCACCGATGTGTAGAGATTTTTCCTATTTTTTTTTTCTTGGGATCGATCTTTAGGGGGCGCGCTGTGAAGTAATCAAAAATACAATATGGATAATTCCAGTTTACAGACGATTTACAAGCCATTCTAAGTCGACCAACTCTATGTGTCAATTAGGCTAAGCCCACGCGACTCGTAAAAGTCGACCGAGTTGGCTAGACCATGATAGAGAAAGAGCATTTATTGCTTCGCTCCTCGCTCCCGGTGTTGGCTCGCGTACACTTTAAGTTGGGCTTAGCAAAAAAGTATACATTATAAAATATGATAGTAGAGGTACTACTATGATATCTATGTAAGTACATAGATATCATATCGTATCATAAATATTATTATTTAAAAAACAAAAAATATGTAAAATTATAAATTTGTCGATTTGATATTATATTTCTCCTACTTGTATAGCCAAAGTTTCCCAAAAGTATTATTAATTATAATACTATCCATAGAAAAATAAAAAAACTCATATTTTTTTATATCTCACAAACCTTAATTCTTCTTTTTTTGTGTATTCTCTGTTATGTTTGTAAGGACTGAAACCACAAATGCCGCAAAATTCGATATCTCCGCGAGCCAACGCTCAGTGTGAGGAGCAAAGGGAAAACCGTATTTATTTATACGGGACTCTCTGACTTGTTTGACATATAGTTATAACTAGAATAAAGTTGAAAAATCCATGAACTCACCCCGCTATCCGCCGACAACATTAGTTTCTAAGTACCCGAGAGAGAGTTCGAATAGTTGCAATAGTCAAACCACATATTTCAGATTTTGAATACTCAGATACGACCGGCGCCAGCTCTAAATGAATGGCTTTTTAGACCTGACCATGATAGAGCAAGAACATTTATTGCTTCGCTCCTCGCTCCCGGTGTTGGCTCGCGTACACGTTAAGTTGGGCTTAGCAAAAAAGTATACATTATAAAATATGATAGTAGAGGTACTACCATGATATCTATGTAGGTACATAGATATTATTATTATTTATTATTTAAAATATCGTATAAAATATGTTTGTAAGGACTGAAACCACAAATGCCGCGAAATTCGATATCTCCGCGAGCCAACGCTCAGTGTGAGGTGCAAAGCGAAAACCGTATTTTTTATACGGGACTCTCTGACTTGTTTGACCTATGGTTATAACTAGAATAAAGTTGAAAAATCCATGAAGTCACCCCACTATCCGCCGTCAACATTAGTTTCTAAGTACCCGAGAGAGAGTTCGAATAGTTGCAACAGTCAAACCACATATTTCAGATTTTGAATACTCAGATACGACCGGCGCCAGCTCTAAATGAATGGCTTTTTAATTATTCCGGGCTATTTATTATTCGACTAGCACCTTCAAACTGCCACATTCAATTTCGATATGATTTATCACTTTTACTACTTCAGCGCCTATTGCAGAGAAGTTTACTTTCATACTAGGAAATAAGAGACGCCACTGATGTTGGGAGGCAGTTAAGTGCGAGATAGTGCGATGACCTACGTCTGGGCATAAAGAGTAGATGCTACGTTTTGGGAAAATATATTATATTGCAAGTACAAGCACAGTAATGTGAGAAACAATAAGACAGTAACGTAAATAAAAAATTTAAGGGCACGTCTCAGTACCGTCTCCCAAGAGGCGTATTGTACTCAGACTAGTGTTTCTGCTCTTTACTGATT
>OX155980.1:72896961-72971336 GCA_944548615.1 Micropterix aruncella
ACGGCTCGGCGTCGGCGGCTTCTTAACTCAGGAGCTTCTAACACACTTTCTGCAGGTTTAATTTATTTATGAATAGACGCAATTGATACGATTTCACGCGGTAAAGCAGGTGTAAAAGAGCATAACCGATTGCGACCCAAGGTGATTCGGCACTGAACTGCAGCCAACTGTGTGAGATGATAACATAAGTGTATAATGAGAAATTGTTGGATTCGAAATTGCAAATAAAACAAAAGTGGCGCGAACAGTATCAATAGGTTGCTTTGGAATAGTTGCTTATATCTCGGAAAATACCAAACGTAGGTACACTTTGAATTATTTATGCATTAGAATTATTATGAATATTATAAATTATTATGAATTAGAATTAAAATATTATAGTATTAGATCTAGAATTAGAACATTACAATATTTATGAATTATTTATGCACCTACTAAAATCGATTCGCATAAAAAAATATGGTCATCCTTTTTACCCATCCCAGTATTGTTACAAAAATCGGTTGTGTTACCCCAAGACTTTCCCAGCAAGACTACCCCCCCCCCCTACTACCCCCCTCCCCATAAAAAACTCATTCTTTCCCGTCCCCCCGCTTCCCCACCCTTTCCCCCCCTCAACCATTCCGCCATTGCATCCCCCCCGCTCCACATCCCTTCCGCCCTCCACCATTCCGCCATCCCTTCCCCCTTTTCTCACCCCCCCCAAACCCACTTTCCTCCTTCCACTCCCCCATCAACAATAAATTTAACTCGTCACTGCGTCTCCGCAGTCCGTGGCTGCTCAGCTTTTTGCAAAATATTGATGGCCTTTACAAAGTAACCTTTCTCGAAAGTGCCTAATCAACAGGGAAAACTAAATTAGAATATCTAAATTAGTCTAGTGGTTCTTGAGTTTATCGTGATATAAGAGAATGCCTAAAAACCGTTCAAACCGTTCATCAAAATAACATTAAACTTTCCACTGACCAGCCCCCTTGTTACACGACCGCCCAACAATAAAGGAGTGACCACAAATATTTCATAAAAAAACTGTTATAAAAATAACTATAACTGCAATAGTTAACTTTCTGTAACGGCAATAGTCTTTTTATATGTTTTAATATATCTACTTGCTAGAGTTATTATTGATATTATGAAGGAACCTTTTTCAAAAATCATTCAAAAGATCAGTGGACACTGCATCGATCGCGTTATTCGCTTTCTTGAGAGTAACGCGATCAATCAGGCAGATTAGGGCGTTTGGTTTGGTTTTACAATTGGTTAGATTGTGGCCAATAAGAAAGTGTTGTTTTGAACACCACTGAGGACGCGCCTATCTCTCGGTGACCTGTACTCCGGATAAACCGGTTTAACCAGTTCGATTGAATTTTAAACCAGTTGCTAGAGGGCGGAGCTATTTTCTTGCATCTGATGTGGGTAACGGAGGCGGGGCGCCCTGCGCCGTGCGCCTTCGTCACAACTACAACTATATTTTCACTTACCAAGCCACGAAGTACGAAGATTCGGCAACCGTGTGGTGTGGTAATCCGAGCAAAAACAAAAAAAATATTTTTCCAATATTTCTTGTATATCTGGAAATTGGTAGTAGAGAATCGATTGGTGTATGTACAAAAAAAATGAAATCCGTGACAATGCGACGGGATTTAAACAGCTAATTTTGCCTAGTTTATTGTGAAATAAATCACATAGGTATATATAGCCTAATGACGGCGTTTGCCTCGCCACACAGTTCGGTTCGCTAGAAAAAATAATGTATTTGCGCATACCAATTCTCTAATCGCATACCAACTATGATATTCCTTTAAATTCCGGTACTAGAGATCTAGGTATTGAGTTAAATGATAAATTGCAGTCAGGCACGTATCCAGACTTCAATTTCGGGGGGCATTTATTGAAGCAACACGCGCGGCTCCCACCAAACATGAATTTTCCTCGTACAATGAAACGAAAAAAAGCTAGACTTCCGGGGGTTAATTCCCAACTATCCCCCCCCCCCCTCCTGGATACGTGCCTGACACTAGGTACTTAAGTCGCTGATTGTCCCTGATTCTCAGTAATTCTCGACTTCATTTGTTACTAAAAAAAAACGGAGGGAATGCGTCCCCTGTGCCCCCCCCCCTTCCCCCCAGGATACGTCTTTGATTGCAGCTTATCATGTTGAACCTATAACAACAAAAAATATTTGAATGCTGGGTTTCATTTGAACATTTGAAGGACATTTGTTCGAACAATTGCAATTCTTAAGATTTTCCGGTTAAGCTTAAGATTTACCGAAAGCTGCAGGTGAATGTCCGAAATTTTAATAATAATTCACAGTTTTCGGGTATTTATCGTATGATAGGTATTTGTAAAAGATAAGTTTTATCATTTCCCGTTGTTAAAACCCCGATGTAAAAGGCAGATTATCCCCCCCCCCCCCCTCTCCTTTCCATGACCCGCTAACCACTTCTTTTCAACCTGTCATGCAAATCTAATTGCCATGATAGGTTGTCATTTTGCAATAAATATTGTTTTTTTAAAAAACAACTGTAACTAAATTTCAATTATCTGTTAAATTGCCTTGCAATGTTTTTTTTATGTATTTTTTATTTTTCATGCTTTTGATAATTTCGCGGTAAAAATGTAATATTAAAAATACTTAATTTTTTTTAATTTTATTTGCTTAGACTTTAGTTACAGTTTTTCATTACCATAAATAACAAATTTCATATTAAATGACCTTTTAAACCTAAGTTGATCTGCGGCTCCTAAAAGAGTATTGATTAATAGGTTGCCATCAAACCAACAGAGACTACAATACATATATAATAATAATTTAAAAAATAAATATTGAAGAAGGCAATCTGTTGGTTATTATTCAAAGTGTCACAAATACATTATGTTTCAATTTGTAAGCTAAGATAACAACCATGCAACATGCTGTGATATAATATAGTATATGTAGATAGATAATAGGAATGTAATCCTACAGAGGGCAATATTTATTCCAAGAGAAAAAAAAATATTCATTTTTTTACTACTACAAGCTGGATTGATTAATGGGTAGTGCGATTACTTTAAATTATTCATATAGTTTTAATGGTGTTTTTAATATTAGTAAAATAGATGATTATATAGGGTAATTTAATCAATGATTAGATAAACTTTAAAAATGTTCATTCAACATTCTGGTTCATGAAAACATGAAAAAATCTTTTTGTAAGATCATTATTGCAAAAATGTTACGAATTATATAACTTCATAATATATGGATAGTTAGATAAAGGTCTTGAGTAGGTATATTCTGATTAAAGTCACCTTTTATTTAAACTCCTAAATACTATGAGAATTAATTGAGGAAAATCAGTGAAAAAGTTTATATATAATCATAAGAATAATAATAATAATATATTCAATCAAAAAATTACATTTAAATTGTTTTAATTGCAGAACCTGCCCAGCCAGGCGGTAACCCGTACCATTGGTACGTGGAACTGCAATATATAATATATTATTATTTAGACATATTTGCAATTACGAAAACCTAATACATCCTATGGATTGCAATACAAGAATAACAAGAAGTATGATGAAATTGACAGACAACATTTCAGACGGAAATGAGACTGCGACAGGACATAATCATGACACTACTATGAGGCCATTATCAGAAGCAACAGAAAAATATGAGGCATTAAGCGAAGAATATAAGTCAATTAACAATGTAATAAAAACCTTGGGTTTACAGCTGGAAACCGCAAATAGCGAGAAATTGAAACTGATTAACCAGCATAATGACGACTATATGGAATTTGATAAAGTATGCAAAGATAATATTAAATTAAAAACACAACTGGCTAAGCTGAAATACGAAATGGACGAAGCAGTTAGTAACCATTCCAATGCCATATCAAGGCTTGCCGATTATGAAAGACAACGATCTGAGTTTAAAGATATCCACGATTATGTTACATCACTAGAGAAGAAAATCGCTAAGTATGAACGGAAGGTCGCACTCTACTCCAACAAACAAGAGGAGCAATTATTCAACAGTATCAAAAGTGAAACCAAAAAGGACACTAAAATATTAAAGATGACTAAATCAATCAAAGAAAAGGAAGCCGAATGTGCTTTACTAATCGAATCTTTAAAAGAAAAAGAGTCGATTATAGCAAATTGTATTTGTTATAGGGCTAGTATCCCTTCTACCTCAACAAGCAATCCGTATATAGATAATAAGGACTTTCCCACGGAAACTAAACCGAGGAGAAATAAAGCCGCAAAAAAGAAAACAAGTTGTAAAACTGACGGCACCGGAAAACCGAAAAAATCTAGTGTCTGTAAAAAGACTATCGAACATCAGCATAAAAATCAGACAGACAACACTAAGAAGGATCTCTCGAAGATAACCAACGCTAAAGATAAAGACATCAACGTACCACGGCTTTTGGACATCGCAGCTCCCGCTAGAAAGAAATCGAGTATTGTGCGTCAGCCCAGCCTTACCGATATGACCACGAAAAAGAAGGGCAACAAAGATCGCGTGTCGAAACCAGAAGCACTAATCAAACAGAGAAAAGTGCTGATCTTGACAGATGAAAATGGCAGGATGTGTGCAGGACTCTTAAAAGCGATGCTCCCTAAAAACTTCCAAGTAACAAGCATTACAAAAACAAATGCACAACTTTTTGGGGTGTGTAATGTTACTAAAAATATGGTGTCAAACCTTGACAAAAATGACTACGTCATAGTAATGGGTGGCGTACACTACAGCTACCTTAATAACCAACGTAGGAAAGAGCACACGCACTGTCTACTTGAAACCTGCTTAAAAAAATTATTCGACTCGACAAAAAATACAAATATGGTAATGTGCAGCGTCCCTTATAGACTAGACGATAATCGTAACAATTACGATATTTACGACATTAATACGAATATAAATTTAATTGCGCTGTCAAACAAAGATGTAACTTTTGTGCCACTAGCAGATAGTCTGGAGGAAATCGACTATGTTGTGAGAGGGTCGCACCTTAACTTAAGAGGAAAAAAAAATTTACAGCAAATATTAAAGACGCAATCCTAAATGATATTATGAACAAACAGCCGCCAAAAAACGGACCAGGACCACCGACGCCCCAAGGAAAAAGATAACGGATTCTGAAGCTTCTTTCCTCAAAGTGATACACCAAAATATGCAAGGTTTAAGAAATAAAACTCTGGACGCTAGCCTGGAACTGGAAAACCGAAAGGCAAACATATTTTGTGTTAGTGAATCGTGGTTTAATGAAAATGAACAAAATACTATTACTATATCTGGATTCACATTAGCGAGTTGTTTTACGAGAATCAACCATATTAGGGGCGGATCTGCCATATTTGTAAGATCAGGTGTATCATTTAAAGTTCGTGATGATATTTGCAAACTGTCTGTTGAAACGATAATAGAAATTAGTTGTGTACAACTCCCTGAGTTCTCAGCTTACATTCTCTGCTTCTATAGAAGCCCGCACGCAGATTTTCAAGCATTTATTAATATTTTAGAATCAGCATTAGATAAACTAGACAGTACTTCTACCATAATATTATGTGGGGATTTTAATACTAACTTTGCTGAGAAATGTAATCAGGGCGATGCTTTAATGGATGTTTGTCTGTCTTATGATCTGATCAAAACCATCAATTTCCCAACAAGGACAACAGCCAGCAGTAGTAAATGTATTGATAATATTTTCACTAACTCAGAAGATTTTTCCGTTACCACAGCTTACTGCGGACTGTCAGATCATAGCGGACAAATGATCACTCTAAAGTGTCACAATATTAAAAAAAATGCTGTACGCACTTATTATAATAGAAATGTAACAAAAAAGAGCCTTGACGACTTTCAGGCAGACTTGATTAAAAATAATTTCGTCGTATCTACAGACAACTCACACCGAGCATACCATGACTTTTTAAAATGGTATCTGTCAGCGCTCGATAGCTCAATTCCTATGAGGCAGTCAACTCGAAAGCAATCAAAAAGTTTTAACGATTGGGCAACACCGGGAATTAAGATATCCAGAGCGCGGATGTTTCATTTAAATGAAATTCAAAAAGAAACAAATGACAGCTTTGTCCTTGATTATATTAAATTCTATAAAAAAACATACAAAAAAATTGTTTGGGTTGCCAAGCAAAAATACTTAAAAAATAGTATTGATAATTCTAATAACAAAATTAGGGCAGCCTGGAATATCATCAAGAAAGAATGTGGCCGCAGTATGCCAGTAAATAACGGATTGCATCTCACAGTAGATGGTGAGCATATAGACGATGCGGGAACAGTCGCAGAACACTTTAATGATTATTTTGTTAATGTACCTAGAAATTTAAGTAATTTAAATACAGCACACTGCACAGCTTCAAGCTTACTTTATAGCTACTGCAATAGAAACCCAATATCATTAGGGTTTTCTCCTACCACTTCCGAGGAAATAGTCAAAGTTGCCAAAGATATAAAATGTAAAAATTCAACTGATCTGTGGAATATCTCCACAAAAATCCTTAAGAGTTCTGTCACTAGCATCGCAGACGAATTGTCGGTTATTTTTAATCATTGTTTGGAATATGGATTCTTTCACACGGAATTGAAACTGGCAAAAGTGATACCCATTTACAAAAAGGGATGTTGTGACAACATGACTAATTATCGCCCTATATCGCTTTTGCCAGTTTTTAGCAAGATTCTTGAAAAAATTATTCTCACGAGATTGACCAATTTCTTTTCAGAAAATAATATTCTCAGCATTAAGCAATTTGGTTTCCAAAAAAATCTTTCAACCCAAGATGCCATTGCTAATCTCATAAAGAAAACACTACTAAGCCTTGACAATAGCAAAAAAACAGTTGGCATTTTCTGTGATCTCTCTAAGGCTTTTGATTGTGTAGAACATTCAGTTCTACTAGAGAAACTAGAACACTACGGGATTAGGAATAGGGAACTAGCGCTCATACAGTCCTACTTACAAGGTCGTACCCAGATTACGCAAGTGGGAAGTAGCAAAAGTACCTCACAAAGTATCTCCAAAGGTGTCCCTCAAGGCTCTATACTTGGCCCCTTTCTTTTTCTTGTTTATATAAACGACATCCCTGATTGCATTAGGTCAGTGGATGATGAGATTATCCTATTCGCCGATGACACATCCCTTCTTTTTAGCGATAAAAATAGAGACGAGCTTGAAATAAGGATTAATGAAACGATAAATAGACTTGCTGTCTGGCTCCAAGTTAATAAACTCTCGTTGAATGTTTCAAAATCTAAAACAGTGTGTTTTTCTTTACGGCCGTCCGACTCTAATAATATAGCCTTATTCTTTGGAACAGACGAATTGGAAAATGTCTCTTCTACTAAATTTCTAGGTTTGCAGATCGACCAAAAATTGCAATGGTCCGATCACTTAGAAGAGCTTAGTAAAAAGCTGTGTAGGGCTGTTTACGCAATAAAAAAGATTAGAAATTTATGCGGCTTTGAGGCTGCTAAATCTGTATATTTTGCTTATTTTCATTCTTTGATGACATATGGTCTAATGTTTTGGGGAATGGCAGCAAATTCGAAGAGGATTCTTATCCTTCAGAAAAGGGCTTTACGCAGTCTTTACAGAGCTTCTCCAAGAACTTCGTGTAAGCCGTTTTTCATCAAGTCGGGAATCATGACGATGTACTCGTGCTATATCCAACAAAATATTATGTTCGCTCGTAAGCACATATCGGATGTCCCGGCGAATAGCGATTTCCATCAACACAATACAAGAAATAAATTTGATCTACATCTAAATCGGCACAGGCTTAGTAAAGTGCGCAACAGTTTCCTTCATCAAAGCCTGTGTTATTATAACAAGGTCCCAACACATATCAGAAGTCTTGGAGAGAACCAATTTAAAAAAGTCTTATTTAATGGCCTAGTCAAGAATCCTGTATATGACTTAAGAGATTTGGATAATGCTGATTTCTTATTCCAGAGCATCCTAATGTAAAATAACGGATAATTCATGATAATCAACTTTGCCAAAGAACGTAATTTTTATTTTTATTTTTATCGACGACGGCTGTATTGCTAGATTTGACAATTAACTTAAATTTAGATATTTTTAATATACCCTCATCTATTTTCTTGACCATCATATTATTGCCTTGATAATTATGACTACAGACATTGAGCTCTTTTTTTGATCAGCAATTCTGATTATTAGATTATTTTCTATTTATCAATGGTTTTCAAACCAATTATAATTTACTAAAATTAATTTATATTGCCACAACTATATAATGATAGTTAATATTCTTTAATTAATTACATTATTTAAAATTTTAGAGACAAAGACGCATCCAAGTGTAGGAAAGCCTACCTACTGGAGCAGAAATAAATTGAAATTGAAATTGAAATTTATTAAATAGTTCTGACTAGCATAGACTCCGTGTTTGGCGCCGATTTGTTTATACATATCTGCGGCGCACGTATATAATCAAAATAAAACATAATATAAATAAAATTGAAACGGAAATTTGAAAAATAATTAATTATAAATATATAAATGAAACATTGTGTTTATGTTATTAGGTTTATTTTAAGTTAAATGTTTTCGATGAGATTTGATTCTCTCCATTTCAAAACATTTGTCGATAAACGTAATCTATTTACATAACCTCAAAGACAATAAATCGAAGAATATTTTGAATGAATTCCAACTCCTTTAGGATGGAGTAGATTATCAGTATTAGTCAGAAAAAAACATTTGCATTTATTGAAGTGAAAAGGTCTTCCAAAAGCTCCCTTACTGCTCTTACTATGCTTCCGCCAGGATTAGCAATGACACGCTTTTGTTGTCCGCATTTTTTTTAATATATTATATCTCATGGTACAAGGGTTGCAGAGCGAAGTGGCGTGTATATTTTTAAAATACACTATCGCTCGTTTCCTAAATGTGCTCATCTTGCGTGTTTGTATGCTTACGTCATTGAGCATGGTATGGGTTGGTTAGGGGTCCCGGTGTTCACTACGAGCTACCGAAAAATCAGTTATACCTCCGCAACGGAAGGGCTTACACAAGTGATTTTCGTGTATATTCTTGAGGGATTCTAGCTGAGAAGCATTTTTTTTCCAAAAATTTTATTTCTATATTTGTTATTCGCTGAATTTCACTGAAATACTAATGAATTATGAAATATTATTTTTATTTTAAATTATTGCTCATCTTACTGAATTAGAAATTGATTAGAATTATGAAATGAATTAGAATGAATCAGAAATAGAAATGAATTAGAATTAGAAATTAGACGTTGTGGTATTATGAAAGCGTTGTTTCAGTGAGAATTTTTGCTTTATCCATTCAATGATCTGTTTCTTGAGGTATCTACGGAAAAGTTGATCTGAGTCGAGTCGTGTCTGATTATTTGCACTAATGTAGATTCGCTAACAAAACTCGGAACGCTAGAAATACAGTTAACAGCGCCCGCTTTTACTCCTGCCGCCGCATGTGGCCTTGATAAACGTAGCTACGGAAACAGCTCTTTGGAGGTTAAGAGATTTTCTCCAATCTCCATCTTGTTTTTTTAGCTTTTGAGTGAGTTTGGATAAAAGAATGTCGAATGAATGTTTTGTCATCCTGAAATACTCAAAAAACTTTGATTCATCATCTATCAGATGTATATATAGAGTGGCAAACTCTCCTTCTTCTTCTCGTTGTCTCCACGCGTTATGAACCCAAATCCTTTTCTCTTATACGTTTCCTCGTCAGCTGTCGCTGCTAACTGTTCTCTTGAATATCGAGGCATTTTTCAAATACGTGCTGCGATAGGTACTCTAGTACATTGACTACTAAAAATCACGGTACGCGTCGGTGTCGGCCCCGACGTGTGCGAATAGCACGTCACTGATACTGCACGGTACGGAACTGTCGGTCATGTGCCGTCACTGATGTGTGCGGATAGACCTTTATTGTTAACTATAGTCGACCTATGTGGTTTTTCCTAAACTGTATAGTTTGGGCATAAAAAAATATTTTCAATTTGGCATTTCTGATTAGATACTACTAATCAGATTTAGCATACATAATGGGCACCCACGGCATTTTTACCTGGAGGGTGCAATTATTGGAGAATCTCCGTCCCCCCTCCCCCTAAGGACGAAATATATTTTTTAAATGTAGTCGTCCAAATATATATAGAAAAATATTTGTTTAAATTTACTTAGTCATTGCCTCCAAACATATGAATGAAATATATCCTTTAATGAATAACACTGCATTTTAGATTATATTAAATCAGACAGGCAGACACTTATACAGAGAGGATTGGACCTGAGTTTAACTGACTCACCTGACCGAATAATAATTGCATATTAAAAACAAATTTTCCGAATATACTTTAATGCCTTAAATTTAACCAAATACATAGCTAAATTAACTTGTTTTAACATTAAAATAATTGATTTCAGTAAAATAATATTACCAGGAGAGTAAAACTAAAGTTAGATGATTATCATTAACCTAACATACATTAAGGACTGCGTCATGCGTATTGATTATTATTAATATTATTATCATTTGTACCATATATGATTTTTTTTTGATTGATTATATTTTATTTCCATAGTTATTTCCATAGAATTCAATAGCATTAAATTGATTTCTTATTAGGTTTCTTATAATTTTCAACTGTTAGTTTTCTTTTATCATTAGGCAGTATTCGAATAATTATAGCCTACCTATGAGCCTACCTTAGAACGGACATCTCGTGCGATCCAGTTAGTTTATATTTTGGTATTTTATATTTGTAATTATGATTTTTAAAACAATAAAGGAATTGATTTGTTTTTTTTTATTTTATTATCTGTTAAGATTATCTATATAGTCCAAGGTTACCTAAATCTTAGTAATTGCAGTCTTCTTGGTGTCTCTCATGAAATCCTTTTGTAATTACATACAGATAAACTGCAACGCGTTCTCGATGCAAGGATGTCGAGGCAGTTAGGCTGATCATCTTATGATCTCGTTGATAATGACGAAGCTTCTCTATCTATTCACAACGTCGCGTCCCTGGAAAGGAGATACAGTTTTCGAAAGCTACACAACACTTGCATAAAAATATTGGCTCTATGAAAGAAGGCTTTATCAGCGGTTATTTGACAAATGGATTTTTCTACATTTTAATTCAAATTTACAGATTTCGGACGTTGTAGTATTACGAAAGCGTTGCTTCAGTGAGAATTTTTGCTTTATCCATTCAATGATCTGTTTCTCGAGGTATCTATGGAAAAGTTGGTCCGAGTCGAGTCGTGTCTGATTATTTGCACTAATGTAGATTCGCTAACAAAACTCGGAACGCTAGAAATACAGTTAACAGCGCCCGCTTTTACTCCTGCCGCCGCATGTCGCCCTGATACACATAGCTACGCAAACAACACTTTGGAGTTAGGGCTCTCTAGACGATCAAGCATGCTTGTCAAGCATTTACGTGCTTGACAAGCATAATTGAAGTGGCTTAATGATACATTTAAACATGCTTGTCAAGCATGTTTACATTAATTTGTCATCGCAGCGCCGCACAGTGGGTCGAAACTACTTTGAGAGAATTAGGAACCGAATTTCTTTTTTCGTTGTTTTCTTTGTGCCGATGGATAGACCTTATTAACATTAGCAATAGCAGGTATGTCTGTTTTATCCTAAATAATATAGTTTGGGCAGAAAATATTTTTTGTTTTTTTTGTATGGGACCGATCAAAAAGAACTGAATAGCTGCTTTGTCCTGATCAATCCCGCTTCGAAACCTTTCTTCCTAATCCTTGTCTACTCTACTATCGTTCTTCATATTGCACTTGTGCATAAGAAAGCCACTCTGCCAGATAAATGGATCGGAAAAATGATCAAAAATACATACTCCAAAGCGTATTGTTTTATTATCTTAGGTTATTGAGAGCCAAATTTAACACGGAATAGTAAGTAAAAGTACATAGTAACACAAGTAATTACTTCAAAACCAACAAAGTAGATTCTTAATGTAGATACCTATTTAATAAATTTCATTAATATACTAATGTTTTCTGGATTTAATATTTTTAACGATGTGATTCGTGAAATTTCATTCAAAGTACAGTTTCGATCCACCGTGCGCAGCCACGCCGCGCGCTGGGAAAACTTGATATGATTGTCAAGCCATGGGCGTCTAGGGAGCCATCAAGCATGCTGCTCAAGCTTATTTTTTTCATTCGCCCGCCCGGCGTCTCCGTGTCAGGCGCTGGGAGAGGGGCGCAAACCGCAGGAAATATCCAAATATTTTAGTTTTTTACTTTCCTGGCAAGAAAAGTATTGTGAATGCACTTGTGTGGGTTTGTGTGTCTGTGTGTCAGCATGTGTGTATTATTCCACGATAGCGACCAAACGCTTCATCCAATAGAACTGAAATTGGCATGCAGACATCATTCGGTCGCGGCAAGAGTTGAAAAGATTGTAGTTAAAATCGGAGCACCAGAGGGCGAGCTAGCCATACTTCAACCTCGAAATATTACAGTTAGATACTTAAAATTCGGTACACAGGTGCCTTGTTCGATCGAAATCACATTGTGAAATTTTGATTGAGCGACTCACATTTCTTTCAAATACCGCCGTATTTTAGAAAATACTGAATAATTGTTGGTAAACATCACAGAAATATCACAAAATATGCGACGCCCAAATGATAGCTGCATTTAAATTACAGTATTCTTCTTCTTCCGAGATACATTTTATTCTGTGAGTTCCTCTGCCGCCTTATCTAGAGTGCTATAACTTCGAAGAAGATAGACCAAGTAGATACTCAGGATGCGTAAAATATCGGACTAAAATTTTCTTCTTCTTCCGATATTCTTCTTCTCCTGGGTGTTTCTATCCCGTCTTATCTAGAGTGATTTACCTTCGATAAAGATAAACCAAGTACTCAAGATGTATAAAGTTCCTGACTAAAATAATCTTCTTCTTCCGTGAGTTCCTATCCTGCCTTATTTAGAGTGCTTTAATTCATACCCAGGTACTCAGGATGTATAAAGCTTCAGACGAAAATATTCTTCTCCTTCCGTTATTCTTCTTCTTCTGAGGGTTTCTATCCCGTCTTATCTATAGTGCTTTAGATACCCAAAGGTTTAGGGGAGTTGGAGGAAGATTGGGGGGCTGAAGAGAAAGGGAGGTTGAGGGGATTGGGGTTAAGGGGTTTTGCATTACGGGGGAGTGGGGGGGGTTACTCGCTTGCCGGGAAGTTCTTGGGGTCACAAGCAATTTTTTTTAATTTTCCAAAAATACCTAATTTGTCAGTTTTGTATGATGGAGTCACGCTAATTAGACGTAATTTACATTGAGATCCCTAAACGTTACGGGGATGGAACGACAAGACATTAGAAAATAATTTTTAAATAGACAGGCCAGATGAATTTTAAACCTTAAACCTGTATTTTTAAGTTTAGTTCTTAAAAATGGATTTGATTTAAATCCCCCGGTACGATAATTTGATGGATCGTAAAATCTAGCTTTAACAAAATGCGTCACGTTTTTATAAATTAATTAACGTTAGCTCCATCTTAGCAGAAATTTAAAAATTAAATGACATTTTGTAACTTTGTAATATACGTTCAATCAATCAATCAATCGATCAAGTCAATCAAGTCAATCACGTCACTCACCTCACTCACGCCAATCGCGTCAACCGATCAATCGATCGATCAATTAAGGAGTACAGTTCAGCCACGCGTCGGAGTTGACATGCATTTTTTTTAACCTAATATATTTCTTTAATCTAATCTTTAAATTCTTTGTATTCTTAGAAATCGTGAATAAATCGTTAAATTCCGGTATTTGGGTAGGACAGACCCCATATCGGCAGAAATACCGAAAATACGAACGGTTCAAGACCACTGGACGAGAGTTGCGTTGCAACAATATAATTTTTCATCAAGCATTGTCCATAGCACGTAGTTTGCTTCTCAAGCCATCAAGCTTTGTTTCTAGACGGTCAAAATCGCTTGTCAAGCGCGAAAAATTTACGTGCTTGTCAAGCATGCTTGATCGTCTAGGGAGCCCCTAAATTACCGCCGAGGTTGGAATAACTGCTATTTCTAGCAATTCCGGCGACGACATGACGTCACAGACGGACGTCCGCGCGAGACAATGGCGAAGGTGGGAGGCGTATCAGCGCGCGCCGTTGCACATTTTTACGATGGTTGAGTGAACGTTATCATGTAAGGAACTGTGCGCTTGTGTTTGTTCTGGTAAAGCCGGATTCACGCCGGATAACGACAAGTTCAGAAAGATGTGTAAATAATGCATCCGGGAGAGTTGGGCATTTTTCAAGAGGCGATTCTGTATATTATACCGAAAAATACAGTATTATTTTTATTTAAATGAGATGTTTTCTTACGGAGATGTTTCTGCACGAAAAACTGAATTGGAAATTTGATTGACACACTGATTTAAAAAGGTTCCGGGTTTGTTTCCCGGCACGGTCACCATGTTCCGTTAGGGATAACATTAACGGAATTGCATTTAAATTCTTTAGATTGAATGCAATAACAAGGCACTTCTTAATAGGGCTATAGTAGGGTTGGATGGTATACTGCCCAACGTGAATTTTCACACTAAAGAGTAAACAGTAGACACACACAATTAGACCAGACGTGTTATTTCTCTTATTTAAATAATGTGTTAGTAAAAAATATTCACTATTTCTAGAATTCAATTTGGTCCATCTAGATTAGAATAAATATTGCACCGTTTAACCCCCATTAAAATAACAGAAAAAACGACGCGCGAACGCGACGTGACGACTCGTAGACAGTGCATATCCTACTTTATCCGCATATAGCCCGATTCCCGCGCGCTTTGCGAACTCCTATAATGTTATGAACGCCTGGTAGCAGGAGCGCCATGGACGGCTTCTTCCACTTGTTTAAGCAGCTTCATGCAACCAACAAAATGTAGGACTGGGTCAAGCAGTCGAGGTTATCGAAATCGATGCAAGTGTGATTCAGCACTAACCGAATATAATATTCATACATATTTGAATAAGAAATGTAGAAAAAATCTGGAACAGGAGACCCGATAAAACGGATTCGACGCTGTTTTTTTAAATCAACGACTTCAAAAAAATAATCGCCCCCGCTGCCATACGACTGAGCTAGTCACCAAAGAACTGAAGGGGTAAATGTTAGCGAAGATAATTAGGATTTCATAACGACAGTGGACCCAATTCCCAATTCCCAGTGGAGTCCCTTTTGAGCAGACTTAAGTAGTCATACAAAATGCTCAAATGCGCGGTAGGCGCTATGCCATATGTAACTGAATTCGCGCGGCTTTTACTCAGAAAAAAAAGATAGTATAAAAAGAAAGAGGGTAGACACCTTCTGTCGGGGCGCGCACCTATCTAAAATCACTTTTAACACGCACAACATACACTATTTTTGCCTATTAAATTGAGCAGAACACAGCTTCGAAGCGTGTATCTGCTGCACGCCAATAGTCCTGCAATGCATCGATTCATCTTAATTCAATGGCCAATCGGCTTGGAGTCAACTTCGGCAGATGTAGTATCTGTATTATCTGCCGCTATGTGCATGATATTGGAGCATCAGTCTGTGGCTCAGATACTTCTCTTTTCAACGTAAGGCTGACAATACTGCGGCTGGAATTTTGAGATTTTAAGAATTTTTCACACTTTTCCAAATTATAAGTGTTGTACAAAGAAATATTGTCTAAGGTACACTTACTACAACAATCGACTCGTTTAGCCGCGTACTCATAGAGGGCGCTAAAATAATTCGCTTTCCGATTCGCCTTACACCTCATTTAGTAATAATTAATTGTAAGTGGAGCAAATCTTGTATACCAAATTAATACATTTCTTTCAATTGAATTTCTCTAAAACGCAAGGTTGCAAATAAACGTTACTGCAAATTGTATTTGAGCATGGCGCTCTATCGGTAACCTGAGTAACTGCATTATGGTTAAAGAGATTATATGTAAGCAAATCAGCCGAGCGATTCCCGGGTCACCGCAGCTCGGTTGGTGACGGGTGCGACTCGTATCCATCGACGAGTATCGAGGTCCGAGGTTCGAATCCAGCCGAAGACTTTACCACGCTCCGATCGCCGTTATCAGTCCTATCTGTAAATACGTGTTCGACATACGATAATGGCGAGACTGGTGCATATAAGGAAAGTAAGTCCGACTGTGCAGGAACCGACCATCAATCACACCCAGAGCACACTTGGTGGCCCATTTTGTTATTTTAACATTTGAAAATTGACCGGTTTTGTTATTTTAAAATTTGAAAACAAGTTGTTCACGTTCCTCATTATGTTTTTTTTATGTAGCGGAAAAAAATGTGGTGTTTAATAATTTAAAAAGTTTTTTAGTACTGAATAATAATAGTTTTAGGGATATCATGGTGCTTCAATGTGCACAAAAAAGTAAATTAGGAGTATTTTTTTTTAAAGAAGCGTTTTTTAAGACTTGTGTTAAAAATGAGCGGGGATTGTAGCGACTGCGGGAACTATAATAAGAAGAAGACATAATAAATCTTTGAATCTTCCTAAACCTGTCAAAATTGTATAGGTCTTCTTTTACAAAAGCTAATAATTATATAATTTCTTTTTATAAATCGCATCCCAAATCGTATAACTTAAATACATTTGATATACATATCTCTTAGGGATACCATAAAATAAAATAAAGTAAGGTCGTAGGAGTACCTACATATAATTGTTAGGGGCTCTTTAGACGATCAAGCAGGCTTGTCAAGCTTCGCGTCCACAGATGTATAGAACAGAGAGCGGGAGTGCGAAGGCAGGCTGTGAGTGAATGCGTTCACCGAGTAGAAAGAGATAGTTGCGTGTGGTGCCCTCCTCTATCCTTGTCTAGTTGCGCATGCGCGTTTATCCATAGCATAGCAGACTTAAGGCGTCGAAGCGTTGCCATGGTGATATATAAGCGTTGCCATAGTGATATATATATATATATATATATAGATAGATATATATATATATATATATATATATATATATATATATATATATATATATATATATATATATATATATATATATATATATATATATATATACTAAAACATTATGTATACGAGAAAAAATATCGAGACTATTTCAACTAACTCAAATATTCATCTCGAAAAGCAGTTTAATAAAGTTAAAAAAGTGACAGTTCCGAGAAAAAGAAGTGGGCCGTCCACTGGTAATAAAATTGTGAAGTTTCCTGCTATATCTAATCAGTTAAAGTGAGTTTAAAACTTGGAAAATATCTTTGGATGTTCAAGCGACCGTGTAACTGTGCCTATATCATTTCATTTACTCAGTTGTCGCGTCATATGACGCCCGAGACACGCCCACTCCAAAACGTCAACGTCACACATCGACATAGCGCGACAGTATATAAATCACGCTGCGCGAGTGCGCTGTGAGCTCGCCGTGGCTCTAGGGTCTACAGCGTCGTCTTTAAACTTAGGAGACCCGAGTTCGAATCTATACTGTTTTTTTTTATTTTCTCACGACTTAAAACAATTAAGCTAATTTATGCAAACCGCCGATTGAATAATTGTATGTTAAAAAAAAGAAATTATACATCGACTACTACATCTAGCGGAGTAATTATAATACTATCGACGTCTTACTTTGGCATTGACTGTCATGACCGTAAACAGGGCGTACTTTGGAAGTGATTCGAAAAACAGTCAATAAGAATTTTATTCAAAACAGTATCGAGGTACGTCAGTAACATCATATCGTGCTACCGTAAAAAGGGGTTGCTTCGGCGATAAAATCACAACAAAAATAACAAATGAGCGACATAAGGCGAACGAAATAAACAAAACTAATCTTCCTCCTCTACTCCTGCCAATGTCTATTTAAAAAACGCCATTTACTAAAATTTCGTCACCATGAATTGTAAAAAATGCACAAAACCAGTTCTGAAAAAAGAAATATTATCATGTGTGCATTGCATTTGCAGGAAGCACGTCCACTATAACTATGCGAACATGCTAAGAATGTTTTTTCAGAGCCTCACGGAAAAGAAGTTATCCCAGTGGCTTTGTGAATATTGTAGTTCTTTAGATCCTAGACCGGCAAAAAAAACCGGTCTAGATAATATACATGTCTTGCACGCAGTAACTCCAAATCCAACTCCAACTGGAAAGGCTACTCAACTGGCGGCTCAAGTGACATCTAAATCTAACCTAAGTGACAACATTACGGAGTTTACTAAATTAATTCATAAACATTTAGTGGACTTTGAAACAACGATTATTTCCTATATTGATGAAAAAATTAATAAATTATATAAGAAAATGGAATTAATCAATAAACAAAACGAAGACATACTAGAAACTACCGAATTCCTAGCCAATCGTTACGAACATTCTTAATAAAAGGGTTGATGATTTAGAAACACAAAATTTAGACATACCAATACTAAAGAAAACTAATCTGGAATTGTTGGAAAAAAATATCGCTTTTAGAGTACAAAAACATACAATTTTGATCAAGAGCAGAGAACATGTGATATAGAGATCAGGGGAATACCAGAGGATTTAATCTTATTTATTTAAACTCCAGCGCATATTATTCTCAAGTCACAATCAGATGTCAATGCCTGCAGATAAATTCTAGTACGGGGCTGTGCTCTTAAAATTATAAGTCTGAATATACTTAAGAAGTTTACATAAAAATATTGTCAATCTTCTGGTTATGATACAAGACCTAGGTATTGATTTTGATATCTTAGTTTTAACGGAGAATAAGCAATAATTTTACTACCATTCAACTACCTGGCTACGTTTCTTTTTATACAAAATTTAATATCTTGAAGAATGACGGTGTCGTTATATACGTAAGTGATAAATTTTCCAACACACTATTAGTAAAGGAGATACGTTTGGATGGAGCCAACTGCCTAAGCATACAATTGAACATTGATTTCAATATTATAGCCATCTACAGAAGCCTCTCGACGCGTAATATTCAGAAATCCGACTAAGTTTAGATGGCGTATTGAAAACATTGCAAAATCTAAGGCATCTAATTCTGACAGGGAACCTAAATATATCGATCAAAGGCAAAAAACATCCACAGGCCCAGATAAGTATTTCAGTCTGCTTATGGTCCATAGCCTCCGCAGCCTCGTAGAAGCACCGACAAGAGAAATCAATAGTTCTAGTAGCTGTATTGATCACATTACGTGTCATTCAAATTTTGCGACATCTTCTATTGTATATAAGACTTCTTTTACAGACCACCATGCTCTACTGTTTAAACTCTCTGACCACTCAATTTCCGATTCTTCAACCAAAAAACTTGGATCATACGCAAAGACAAGTTTATATCTGATAAAACTCCAAAATGATATTGCTAATGCAGACTGGTCGCAGGTATACAACGCCTCAAACGTAAATCCGGAATCATAACAGTCATATCATAAGGTCATAACAGTCGTATCAATCATAAGGTCATCCGAATTATTTGTCAATAAATTAAATGAAATAATAAACGAAAATAGCTCTACAAAAATTATCAAAATTGAACATATTCAACCAACAAAATATATTCAAACCTTGGAACACGAAAGGACTCCTTTTTTGCATCCATAAACGTGATAGACTACATTTAGCAGCTCGACGAAGTCTCGATAATTTAATACTAAAAGAGAAAGCAAGACAATATCGAAATCTATGCTATAAAATTATACACAACACTAAAGTGAGATTTTACAAAAACAAAATAATGGAGTCAAATGGGGACTTGAGAAAAACATGGCAAGTAATTAACGAAATCTCGAGCAGAACCAGTCCTAAGGTTACCAAATATCTAGGTATCACCATAGATAACAAACTAAGATGGCAGGAACATACAGATTTATTAGCATCTAAAGCTCGTAAACTGGGATATACATTTAAAGGGTAAGAAATATTTTAGACTCGAGAACACTAAAAAGCGTTTATTATGCATTGTGGGAGAGTATCTTGAGCTAAGGGATGATAGGATGGGGCGGTTGTTCTAAGACCATTCTTTACACCTTAGATATTGCACAAAAGTCGATTTTAAAGTTTCTCGTGCAAAGGCCGTATCGATATACTTCGGAAGATCTTTTTAAGCGTCAGCAGAAGTGCAAAAAATACTTCAATTACCCAGCTTGAGAAGCTGTGGGTGCACATAGGTACTGGAAAACCCCACCAGTACCTCTGCTGTCATTATATTTCGACTGCCTTGGGAAAAACTAGAATGTTTGTTTTATATTAAGTAGGTATAGATATGATATATTATGTTTATAACATACATTTTTTGCCACGGACAGCCTTGTTTCACTTGAAACGAAATGAGAAATTTGAAATGGGCATTAAAAGAATAGCTTATTTTCAGTGTTTTAATAGTTATTTCTGGCAATTAAGCAGGTATGAGTTGGTATGCACTTGTATCATATATACATCTTACTATTATTGTTTCGACTAAATGGTAAGGATTGCAGAAAAATGAGTAATTGGGTATTTAAGGTACAGTCTCTGCGTAACCGTCGCAATACTCCGGTCTGCCGGGCGATGAATATTTTTTTTCACTCACTTTTTACCAAGGCAGTCCAATAAAAAGTATATTTCTGTGATTTATGTAATTGTGGCTTTCAGAATATATTTTTGTATACCGATACCTCTTATGGTTAAAAAGTAAACTTCGAATATGTAAAAAAAAAGATTTGAATGATCTTTGGATCTTACCATTTATTTTTTTTCCTTTGGACAGGTATATTTTTGCTTGCAGAAATGAATTTTCCATCATTGACTTATCCGAATATAATATCCCACATGCCGTAGTACTTATAGTCCGAGAGATATAGGGCTGTAATAAAAAACACGATTGCCGTAACAGAAGGTGAACTAGTATTTATATTTATTTTTATTTTGTTTTTTTTTTATGGAATATTTCTGGTTTGTATATTTATCCATATAGATAATGCCGGCTATAGGGTTTTTAGCGCCTAGGCGAAAACAAATTCTGCACCCTCATTAAAGTGCCAACGGCGAAGTCTGCCTGGTATGAAACTATGGTATGGAATGGAACTTCGGAGAAACGATTTTGTTAATAATTATTATTAAAAACAGTTTGATTTTATAACTTTTGATTAATGACTGTGTATGTAAAAAAAGTGAATGTCAATTTTACATAAAATACATATAATTTAATATATAATTATTAATTAAAAATCTACATTAGTATTAGATACATTAGGTATATATGTGTTTATAGGATTTATAATAGCATTATGTACAGTTCTTAATAACAAAAAGAAACTCAGAGTTAGATTACAAATATTTTTTCTGATTTTATAACACTTAAAAAATACACAAAGAGTACTTGATATTAAAATATTGTTTTCTTAACTACGGGTTAAAAGTCACTTTTTGATCACAAAATTAAAAAAAAAACAACTAATTTATGTGCCCCCCAAAATTGTACGCCGCCTAGGTTGCCTATATAGACGAGCCGGCCCTGGATATATGCAAATTTTCGGAATGTACTTAATCAACCTTTTATTTGACTCTAAACACGATATATTTCTGTAAATTTATTGACATTTCGATATTTGGACATTTAGACAACTACTTACTTGATATTTGGACAGTTAAGGTTCACATATGACACTTGACATAACGATTCTAACAATACCACACATTTCTCATTCATACCACACAGTTCAAGCGTTTGGAAATTATGGTGGAATAAAGAAACCGAAAACATACATATATGAACCCTAAACACATAACACATTTTTTGTTAGACACATATTTTGCTACTCGCCCCAGTGGTATTATTCTGACGGCCTCCTTGCGCCGTCAAGTCTACTGAGCTGAATGCTCTCACCCGGATATACATATATAATCGAATAAATAAGCGAACCATTTCAATATGGCGTCCAGGCCGCTACAAATGGCCACGCCCATTGATTGGCGGATAAACAGTCAATGCTGCCTCCTACGTGGAGGTCCTCAATTGCTTGAGGGATGTGAGTCGAGTGCGGCCAAATGTGTGTCCTAGCGATTGCCCCTATCATATTCAGGTTATTTTCTGGCCAAAAATTCGATCACCAAGCTTGATCATCCTCCCTACTCACCAAATCTAGCCCAATCAATCAAATGCATAGGTAATGGGCATGCCGTTACGACTATGACCATTACTATGACCACGACTATGGCCATTAAAACTTTATTATCGAAATAAGTGTTCGTTAGTGCATGGTTATCTCTCGCGAAGGAGACGTGGATTGGCCACCAAGATCGTGCGATTTGACACTGCTAGATTTTTTCTTGTGCGGTTTCCTGTAGTCGTAGGTCTATGCCAATTATCCGCAATCGGCCGATGCCCTTAAAGTCAAAATAGTCCAGACCATCGCTCAAATTCAGCCGCGTCTATGGGGCAGTCATTGAAAATTGGACCTCTCGAATTCGTGCCACCGTGCGAGGCCGCGGCGGATGTTTGATTGATGTCACATTCCATGTATAATGGCATACATGAGCCTTTCAAATAAAAAAAGAACTTCGTTAATACCTCACACACAGCTTGTTTTATTACACAGACGTCAACATCGACCCGCCCTGATTGGAAAACCCTTTTGATAACCTAATATTATTAATTCTCTCTAATTATATTACCTGGGGTCGGCTTATGCGGCTTTATTCAGTGTAGGTAATGAACCTTCTGTTAGACTATTTTAAATATTTTTCAAGCAGGTTTATAACGTACGATTAGTAATCCAATCGCGTTATACCAACAAGAAACAAGAGCGCCATCGCGTTTATTTCAAACGCGAAAAAGAAAAAAATACCATAGGTTAGGTTATGACCGAAAATTAAAAAAACCACCTCAGGGTCGGGGAAAGAATTTACTTTGTCACTAAATTTGGCAAGACAGAGAATAAACCTTCGCAATTTTAAAATAAAACTACAAATTTAAAGTTAGAAAACAAGATCCTTTTATTAGCAGATCCTCCTTCTATCTCCTCTCCATACATGTGGTACAGACTTCAGAAATGTGACATGTGATACATTTTTCAGTTCAAACGGACATCCAGGCGAGAAAAAAAGTCAGGGCACGGTGGGCCGATTTATTGTAGAATTTACATTGGAATATAGAAAAAGGCGGCACAGCCAAAAAACCCGCTGTGACGAAAAGAGAAACACACCATTACTACAAAACTCGTTTATCTCATTGAAACCCCAAAAGAATTAAACGCTTGCCGAAAAATGAGACCTTGTTCACATCGCAAAAAAAGAAACGCCGCACTCCTAGTGCACTAGACTTCGGGGATCACTGGTTTTCACCAGGTTCTCCGTCTCCCAACGCGAGTGAGCAAAAAAGTGACTGCCTCCATCATGGAACCAATTTGACAGCTGGAAGTTGCCTGTCGTTGTACCAACTTTAGGAAATTTAAAAAAAACTCATAGCTACTCATATTCACTAAAATAGTAATACTTTAGGTAATATTTATTACATTTATTAAAATTCTTTTTGAACTCGATTTTTAAGTAAATGTCTTGTTTTTTTTGTCATGGCAAGAACACCAGAAGGGTCATTTTTTATTGGGCTGTGCAATACGGCCATTCTCTATTATGACAGATCCAACTGTCAAAGCTTTTGGCAATTATTTCTTGTATTAAAGATGTTTTGCGATTTTGAACCCTGATTCCGAAAACAACTCAAAAACTGAGTAAGACCAATACAAAAAAACACTAGAAATACAAGCGAAACATGTTGCAATGCGTGTAACATGTTTTTGAAACATAACATGCCACGCAAATTTGGATTTTTGTTACAGCCTCTCCCCCAAAAAGAAATCGGCAGGACACTAACGATTTCCTCGAGTCGTCCCGATTCGCACGTGATAATAGAGCACTAACAAAAATCTAAACAGATAACAAAAAAAAAACACGTGAACTATCTAATACCCATCAAATGGTAAACCATAAAAAAAATTAAAGAAAATAAAGAACAAAATACGCCTACTTCTCCTCGTTAACTAAAGAAAAATATCCATTCGGCAGGGTACTGCAGAGGTCAACTGCTAATATAAATCACTCTACCTAAACGTCGAGAGTTACAACAAACACCAAACAACTCCAAATAACTTACCAACCCCAAAGGGCTACCAGGTCAGCCTGATAAACATAAAAAAAACGGACAAAAGTCCTAGTGGCCTTATAACAGGACCGCACAACTTGTCGAAGGAAAACCTGACGACCTCCAAACCATAAAGCAAAACTAAGTAAACTTATGGTGGACACCAAAAAAAAAACAAACAAATTAGCAAAATTGTTGTGACTCGACAGTAGCCAATGCCTAGTAGGAAAATGTTGAATGTCAAGTATTACCTTTCATACCGAGGTCTAGCATACTTCCCTTTCATGCGACATTCAAACCCCGGTAGTGCTAGACAGGTTTGCTAGCACCACGGACACAGACAAAATGATATCGGTAATGGTAACCACCCGGTACCACACTTTTATACATGACAATTATTAAGAGAGTGAAATCGAAGACGTTCGACTAAGATGAAACATTTTTTTATACGTATGTTAACGAGGAAACAACCAAAAAAAAACAACATCAAACGGAGTCCTTGGGATTTGGTTTAAAATCCTTTATATGCCATGTGCCTATATTCTTGCCTTCTGCATTAAGCAGTTCATACACCAAAGGAGAGTGTTTCTTCACTATCTGACATTTTTCATACCGCGGGGCAAACTTTGACATGAAATAATTTGCCGCATTGCTCAGAAAATAAGTCTTTTTATAAACCGTATCCCCAACGGAAAATTCAGCCGGGAGGTGTTTGCGGTCATAATATACCTTATTGTGAGCATGCGATTGAAGTAATTTCCTCCGCACGGTATGGAAAACGCCAGGAAGTTCACTCAAATCCTGAGCGTAGGACATTCTGCTACCGAATATGACTTCGGCTTGGGATTCCGGGGATTGCGTATAAAAAGAACCATCTAAAATCGGTTCTCGACCATGGACGAGGAAAAAAGGGCTGAAACCCGTGGCTTCCAAAACAGCCGAATTGATCGCCATCTGAATGGCAGAAAGGTGGAGGTCCCAAGAGCGATGGTCGTCCTTAACTGACAACGCCAACGCCGTGACAACCCCACGATTCTGTCTCTCAGTTGGATTGACCTGAGGGCAATATTTCGGGTTCAAGTATACCTTGGGAATTCGGTACTTGGTCATTAGACCAGTGAACTCCTTACCAATAAATTGTTTGCCATTGTCCGAAATGACATACTGCGGAACGCCAAATTGCAGAAAGACCTTATGCTCCATAATGTGGCTAACGATTTTACTAGTAGCACGTTTTAAAGGGAATAATAAGCAATATTTGCTAAAACAACACGTGACTACTAGAATATGTATATTTCGATCTCTCGTCATCGGGTAGGGACCCAAAAGATCGACGGAGATCATCTGAAAAGGAAAGGCACACGACTTTGGATTACCCAAATGACCCAACGGAGACACGTTCGGATGTTTGTATTGCTGACACGTATCGCACTTAGAGACGAATTCAACCACGTCTCCATGTAAATTTGGCCAAAAATAGCGCAAACAAAGACGACGATGGGTTTTGAAGACCCCAAAATGAATTGCCAAATCAGAAGCATGGTTTTCTTGTATTAGCTTTTCTCGGAGAGGTAACGGCACAACTAACTTCCAGTCGTAACAACTGGTAAGTTGGTACTTGCTCCTCGAGTAACGATACAACTCACTGCCTTTGATCTGGTAATTGGGATACGCGGCAGGATTGCCGGATACCGCATTAACCAAATCGTTGTACCAGGGATCGGCGACAACCGAGACAGCTGCTACAGGAAGTAGGCGAGATAACGCGTCTGGAACGACATTTTCGACACCCTTCTTGTGGATGATCTCAAAATCAAAAGCCGATAAACGGATTCCCCACCTAGCCAAGCGTCCCGTTGGGTTTTTAGGCGATAAAAACCAACGCAAACTGGCATGATCAGTGTAGATTTTGACCTTGGGACCGCCCTCAAAGTAGCCTCGAAAATGCTCGACTGCATGGATCACGCTTAGGGCTTCACGTTCAGTAGCAGAGTAACGAGTCTCAGCAGGTAGGAGAGTCCTACTCGTGAAAGCGATTGGATGTTCTACGCCATCCACTGTCTGGGTAAGTACACCACCTAAACCGTACAACGATGCGTCGCAATGTAAAGCAAATGGCTTTGAATAGTCAGGACAAGCTAAGATCGGACTTGAAATTAAGGCGGATTTCAATTTTTGAAAGGCCTCTTCCGCCTCCGGTGTCCATGTAAACGCGGGAGCACCTTTGCGGGTACTAGTCAACCGGGAAAGAGGTGCAGCAATACTGGAAAAATTACGAATGAAACGCCGGTACCAACCGGCCATTCCAAGGAAACTCTTAACCATTTTAGGTGAATTAGGAGTGGGAAAGTCTAGGATACATTTTACCTTTTCGGGATCTGTATGTAGGCCATGGGAATCTACAACATACCCCAGGTACTTTAATTCTTGCCGGAAAAACTGGCATTTTTTTTAAATTTATGGAGAGATTCGCATAAATGAGACGATCTAGGACTCTGTTTAAGAGAGAAATATGTACCTCAAAGGTCGACGAGACAATTACAATGTCGTCTAAGTAGCAAAACACCTTATTATCAAACGAAGGGTCAAACAATTGGTCAGCCAAACGTTGCATGCACGAAGGCGAGTTGCGAACCCCGAACGGACAGACTTGCATAGCAAAGAAACCACGTCCAGGAACCGTAAAACTATACTTCTCTTGTGATTCAGGATCCAAGGGAATTTGCCTAAAGGCAGCCGATAAGTCGATGGAAGATAAATAGTTAGCGTCTCGCAAACTGTCCAGGATGGTAGTTATTCTCGGGAGAGGATACGCATCCGGCTTCGTAATAGAATTGAGCTTCCTACTATCAAGACAGAACCGCAAAGTCCCATCCGACTTGGGAACAAAAATAGTTGGATTATTCCAAGCCCCCTTGCTAGGTTTCACAACGCCTAACTCGAGCATACGATCCACTTCTTCGTTTAATAGTTGTAGACGAGCGGGAGACAAAGGGTAATACCGCTGCTTCACTGGTGGATGATCACCAGTGTCGATAACCTGAGTTATTAAATTTGTCCGACCTAGACCTTTGACTTCCGTAGAAATTTTCTCAAAACTTTTAATCATCTTGTTGGCTAACGACTGTTGATTCTCCGTCAGGGAAGCGAAAGGATGCAAGGCCCTAACTTCGTTGACGGAGTGCCAACTGACATCACTAGACTCTAAACGAACATATTTTAAAATTTCAGGTACCAAATCAAATTCTCGGACAAAATCCATACCTAAAATCAGAGAAGTTCCTATATCCGGAGCTACCACAGCTCGGATCACCTGACAGCGATTATTGAATTTAAAGGGCAAAGAAATATAGCCAATCGTCCGTACTGTACTTGAATTAGCTGTGCTGAGCGTCAAAGAAGGCGCTTTATGAAGAGTATAACCGATATCAATTAAATACTTATGTGAATCGGCACCCAAAATTGTGAAGCTCGAACCCGTGTCGAGTAGACCACACACAGCTATGTCGCCTAACGAAACATCTAGAAACGGACGACGGTTATCCTTCTCGTTTTTAAATAACAACGAGACCGAATCAACGAATGCCCTTATTCGGTCTCGTTGGACAAGTTTTTTGAAACATTCTGTTTAGGTTGAACTGGTTTTCTCTCCTTTGAACAATCCGGGCAAGTAGACACAGTAAAATTAAACTTCCCACAATGGTAACAATATTTAGAGTGCCCGTGGTGAGTACCACCACGAGCACCACGCGAAGCTCCAGGGCCTCCGCGAGGACCGCCGACGTCAGTCGTGTTGCCTCGGGAGAAACCACCTCTATTTGAACCACCCCGAGGGTGACTTACATCCCGGGGTTGGTTATTGGAATTATTTAAATCTACCGCAGAAACCGCGCAATTTTGGAACTGCTGAACAAATGAAGAATCCCTATCAACAATGTCAACGGTCGCGTGATCGATAGCGTGTACCGTCTTGGACGACGACGCTTTGGATTTATTAAAAACCTGTAGGTTTTGATTATACTCGTCGATCGACAACTGAGCGTTTTCCAAACGCTTACCTAGGTGGATAAGCTCATCAATGGAGTGGATGGTCACTAACGCGAACTGTTGTTGCAGGTACGGCCTCAAATTAGAGCAAATTATCTCCAGCTGTTCGGCCTCTGGTCGTGGCCGAGACAATTTCTGGAAATAGCTCAAAACTGTGGTAACAAAAATGTGGAGCGGCTCATCCGGCCTCTGAAACCTGGCACGTACCTGCCTCAACAAGTCGCGGTCGTAGTTCGCACTACCAAAATTATTCCGCAATTCACTTGCGAGCTGAGACCAGCTCTCAATATGCGAAACCCGGGTGCGATACCATACGAGCGCATGATTTGTGAAAAGCTCACAGGCAGATTTTAATAAACGCGCGTCAGAAATGTTTCGCGCCAACCTATTCTCTTCAAGTCGTTCCAAAAATTCAACGACACAAGTCTTCCCGTCGTACACGAAACCTAAACACAAAGGCTTCAAAACTCGCTCAAACGACACGTCGAAATCTCTGCTAACCGGAACCTCCATATTTTAATTTTTTTTTTTTTTTTTAAATCTCCACCACAAAAATATAAAACCCAAAAGAATAAACTAAAAAATCCCAATAAAAATAATATCCTAAAAAATTAAAGTAATGGAACAAGCTCACTCCGTTTTTTCCTCTGTGCCAACTTTTTCTTCCCAATTTCGGCAACCTATAAAACGCCCACCTGGATATCCAATTTGAACCTGAAAATATTACAAAAATTAGTCAATAAACGTTTAAGAAACGGCAACGGAATAGTATAAGATAACGGCGAACTTATCGTTCATTCGCGGCGAACCGCAGAAAAAATACAAACCGCTTATTACACAAAATATTAATCTATACAATGCTTTTCGCCGGATTTAATAAAAATTACAGTATATTACCTAAAATATTGCGGCGAACTTAACATTCGTTCGCAATATTTTAGGTAATAGAACTTAAATTATACTTATTAATCTTCCAATGTCATATTTCTCAACATTCAATCGCTATTTTTTATCATTATACAAAATAAAGCTTAGAAATAAATTCATGAATTCTTTAATTTAAAAAAAACTGTGTTTACAATTAAAATATATGTTGATATATTTATGAAATTACACACACTAATGCAGAGACCTTATATATTTTTTCAATATTACTTGTATATCTGGAAATTGGTAGTAGAGAATGGATTGGTGTATGTACAAAAAAAAGAAGTGTGGCACTCGGGGACTGCCGCGGTAAAGCTATTGCATAGCATTTTTAACAACTTATGCAATTATAATTATTTATTTATTATATTTATGCAGTATTTTTTTTCTTTGATATTAATTCAAGTTACACTTTTTGAGCGTGGTGACCGATAAGAAAACATTTTTTTCTTTTATTGAATAAATGAGAAGTTAATATTGTTTAAAATATTTTTATTATCTTACAATACATGTAGGTTACTGAGGAATTGTTATCATTGAAACTATAGGTTTATGGTAACTGAAATAAGAAACATAAGTTTGAGACTTGATATCCTCTAAATATCTGGAAAATACCGCGTCAATGGTGGTCCCATATTTTGTTGTGGATTCTTGTGGATCATTATTCATTTTCAAATTCAATTTTTCCGAAAGAAAAGTTGTCAACTGCTCTGATTTTTTATCAGCGAAATTGATGTTGAAATCGCCAGCCAAGATAAGTGGAAATTTATTACCATTTGTACCAAGTATTTTCAACCCTTCTTCAGTGTACTCCAGTAAAGTGCAATGAATAAAACGCTCTACCTCGTCCAATTTTGGATTCGGTGAAATGTAAATTGCTACCATGACTATGTGTAGGCCATTTCTAAGTTTGCACAAGCACGCACAAATATCTCCAACAAATGAGCGCCTTTCATTAACATCGCTAACGTGTGCAATATTTATTGCAATATTCGGAGTCATAATGTTAGTAACATTATTATTATTTTGGTAAATAGCTACCCCACCTTTTGGAACAGTATTTCGTTTGAATTGAGCAATACAAATGAAATTAGGTATTTCAATCGGATTATCATGCGTCATGCAAGTTTCGGTAAGAAGTAACACATTTGTTTGTCTTGTAACTGAATCTTGTAAATCGTATTTGTGACTATTTAGACTTTGGCAATTGAAAGTCATTATTGAAATGCCATTTCTATTACTAATAAAATCTAAGACACTTTGAGCTATCGTCTGAACACTATTTAAAGACAGTCTTTTGAATTCTTGCAACAAAGATGCAGTCGATGCAGCTTGCCTTCGATTATGATAAAACTTGAATCTAGAATTATCGTTTTTTGTCGTGATATACAATTTTTCAATATTAGTCACCCGAGAGAGCGCAACATAAACGAGTTCCTGAGAATGTGCTTTACTATAATCATATACTATTTCGTCAAAAGTTCCACCTTGCGACTTATGTATAGTTAGAGCAAGAGCTGAAGTTAATGGAAAATGTTTGCGTTTGGCTACACATTTTCTATCCGATGTTAATGAAATATTTGCTGTTCGTAATTCAATGGGAACAGCGAGATTGCTGACTCTATTTTGCACTGCTAGAGCGCCTGCTTTTTGCCTTTTTTTTCTACCCGCTTTATCAGAACCACAAAATTCCAGCCAAACTCTAATCAATGTGTTACTTTCATCAAATTCTAGATGTACCAATTTCCCAACAGCACCATTGCATAAACCATCAGTAACGTCGATGTTGGTTGTAATAACATAATGCTTTCCAACAACAAAAGTAATGTGATAAGGCAGTCCTCCAGTGTCAATAACAGATTTTTTATGTAATTTAAGTCTAAAATTAGCTTCTTGCTCAGTACTTTTAGTGCCTATAATGACGTCTACGGACGTTGAAAGAATTTTGTTTTCACATTGGCTCAAAATCAAATTATTATAGGCGGCAACATCTTCATTTTTGAAAAATAAACGAACTCCATCAGGACATAATGTAGCCACATCCTCTTTTTTGAAAAATCTCGATTCAATAAGTTGAAAGTCATGCTCATCTAGTACATCTCCATTACCTATTTTTGTCAAAACTTGTGAAAATGCAACATTAGCTTGTCTCATTACAGTGGTAAGTTGATAAAATTTTAATTTTCTCCATAAATGCGGTCCAATCATGCTCGTTCTGATTGTCTTGTAAATTGTTAGCGTCTCGCAAACTGTCCAGGATGGTAGTTATTCTCGGGAGAGGATACGCATCCGGCTTCGTAATAGAATTGAGCTTCCTACTATCAAGACAGAACCGCAAAGTCCCATCCGACTTGGGAACAAAAATAGTTGGATTATTCCAAGCCCCCTTGCTAGGTTTCACAACGCCTAACTCGAGCATACGATCCACTTCTTCGTTTAATAGTTGTAGACGAGCGGGAGACAAAGGGTAATACCGCTGCTTCACTGGTGGATGATCACCAGTGTCGATAACCTGAGTTATTAAATTTGTCCGACCTAGACCTTTGACTTCCGTAGAAATTTTCTCAAAACTTTTAATCATCTTGTTGGCTAACGACTGTTGATTCTCCGTCAGGGAAGCGAAAGGATGCAAGGCCCTAACTTCGTTGACGGAGTGCCAACTGACATCACTAGACTCTAAACGAACATATTTTAAAATTTCAGGTACCAAATCAAATTCTCGGACAAAATCCATACCTAAAATCAGAGAAGTTCCTATATCCGGAGCTACCACAGCTCGGATCACCTGACAGCGATTATTGAATTTAAAGGGCAAAGAAATATAGCCAATCGTCCGTACTGTACTTGAATTAGCTGTGCTGAGCGTCAAAGAAGGCGCTTTATGAAGAGTATAACCGATATCAATTAAATACTTATGTGAATCGGCACCCAAAATTGTGAAGCTCGAACCCGTGTCGAGTAGACCACACACAGCTATGTCGCCTAACGAAACATCTAGAAACGGACGACGGTTATCCTTCTCGTTTTTAAATAACAACGAGACCGAATCAACGAATGCCCTTATTCGGTCTCGTTGGACAAGTTTTTTGAAACATTCTGTTTAGGTTGAACTGGTTTTCTCTCCTTTGAACAATCCGGGCAAGTAGACACAGTAAAATTAAACTTCCCACAATGGTAACAATATTTAGAGTGCCCGTGGTGAGTACCACCACGAGCACCACGCGAAGCTCCAGGGCCTCCGCGAGGACCGCCGACGTCAGTCGTGTTGCCTCGGGAGAAACCACCTCTATTTGAACCACCCCGAGGGTGACTTACATCCCGGGGTTGGTTATTGGAATTATTTAAATCTACCGCAGAAACCGCGCAATTTTGGAACTGCTGAACAAATGAAGAATCCCTATCAACAATGTCAACGGTCGCGTGATCGATAGCGTGTACCGTCTTGGACGACGACGCTTTGGATTTATTAAAAACCTGTAGGTTTTGATTATACTCGTCGATCGACAACTGAGCGTTTTCCAAACGCTTACCTAGGTGGATAAGCTCATCAATGGAGTGGATGGTCACTAACGCGAACTGTTGTTGCAGGTACGGCCTCAAATTAGAGCAAATTATCTCCAGCTGTTCGGCCTCTGGTCGTGGCCGAGACAATTTCTGGAAATAGCTCAAAACTGTGGTAACAAAAATGTGGAGCGGCTCATCCGGCCTCTGAAACCTGGCACGTACCTGCCTCAACAAGTCGCGGTCGTAGTTCGCACTACCAAAATTATTCCGCAATTCACTTGCGAGCTGAGACCAGCTCTCAATATGCGAAACCCGGGTGCGATACCATACGAGCGCATGATTTGTGAAAAGCTCACAGGCAGATTTTAATAAACGCGCGTCAGAAATGTTTCGCGCCAACCTATTCTCTTCAAGTCGTTCCAAAAATTCAACGACACAAGTCTTCCCGTCGTACACGAAACCTAAACACAAAGGCTTCAAAACTCGCTCAAACGACACGTCGAAATCTCTGCTAACCGGAACCTCCATATTTTAATTTTTTTTTTTTTTTTTAAATCTCCACCACAAAAATATAAAACCCAAAAGAATAAACTAAAAAATCCCAATAAAAATAATATCCTAAAAAATTAAAGTAATGGAACAAGCTCACTCCGTTTTTTCCTCTGTGCCAACTTTTTCTTCCCAATTTCGGCAACCTATAAAACGCCCACCTGGATATCCAATTTGAACCTGAAAATATTACAAAAATTAGTCAATAAACGTTTAAGAAACGGCAACGGAATAGTATAAGATAACGGCGAACTTATCGTTCATTCGCGGCGAACCGCAGAAAAAATACAAACCGCTTATTACACAAAATATTAATCTATACAATGCTTTTCGCCGGATTTAATAAAAATTACAGTATATTACCTAAAATATTGCGGCGAACTTAACATTCGTTCGCGGCGAACCGCAGAAATAGTTAACAAGGCAAAAACGCGAAATTTTTTGCAAAATTCGTAACATCTGTCAAAAAAAATACCGCAATTTGAAAAAAATACCACAATGTGGCTACAATAATAATTCTCATACAAAACTGAGGAAAATGACACAAAAATGCCAATATCTGAAAAAGACTACCACTTATCAAAGCAAAACGTGTATTTTAAAAATGCGAAGAGATATTTCCACCTGCCAAAATTTAGTTTATAGGCCCCATCTTTGGGCAGCCAATTTATAACGTACGATTAGTAATCCAATCGCGTTATACCAACAAGAAACAAGAGCGCCATCGCGTTTATTTAAAACGCGAAAAAGAAAAAAATACCATAGGTTAGGTTATGACCGAAAATTAAAAAAACCACCTCGGGGTCGGGGAAAGAATTTACTTTGTCACTAAATTTGGCAAGACAGAGAATAAACCTTCGCAATTTTAAAATAAAACTACAAATTTAAAGTTAGAAAACAAGATCCTTTTATTAGCAGGTAGTTCCTCCTTCTATCTCCTCTCCATACATGTGGCACAGACTTCAGAAATGTGACATGTGATACGTTTTTCAGTTCAAACGGACATCCAGGCGAGAAAAAAAGTCAGGGCACGGTGGGCCGATTTATTGTAGAATTTACATTGGAATATAGAAAAAGGCGGCACAGCCAAAAAACCCGCTGTGACGAAAAGAGAAACACACCATTACTACAAAACTCGTTTATCTCATTGAAACCCCAAAAGAATTAAACGCTTACCGAAAAATGAGACCTTGTTCACATCGCAAAAAAAGAAACGCCGCACTCCTAGTGCACTAGACTTCCCGGATCACTGGTTTTCACCAGGTTCTCCGTCTCCCAACGCGAGTGAGCAAAAAAGTGACTGCCTCCATCATGGAACCAATTTGACAGCTGGAAGTTGCCTGTCGTTGTACCAACTTTAGGAGATTTAAAAAAAAACTCATAGCTACTCATATTCACTAAAATAGTAATACTTTAGGTAATATTTATTACATTTATTAAAATTCTTTTTGAACTCGATTTTTAAGTAAATCTCTTGTTTTTTTTTGTCATGGCAAGAACACCAGAAGGGTCATTTTTTATTGGGCTGTGCAATACGGCCATTCTCTATTATGACAGATCCAACTGTCAAAGCTTTTAGCAATTATTTCTTGTATTAAAGATGTTTTGCGATTTTGAACCCTGATTCCGAAAACAACTCAAAAACTGAGTAAGACCAATACAAAAAAACACTAGAAATACAAGCGAAACATGTTGCAATGCGTTTAACATGTTTTTGAAACATAACATGCCACGCAAATTTGGATTTTTGTTACAGGTTATTTGAATAATAATTTGAATAATTGAATATGGTCATTTGAAACTTAAATGCTTTAAACAGTATAAGATTTACTGATAATTTTGTGGGGTTTTGATCCCAAACACTTTGGTTTATATTTCGTGAACTAAGTATGGTGTAAAAAGAAGGAAAACTTACGATACCTACCTTTAAATTTATCACTGGACGTAGAAATCCAAATTTCAATGCAGATTTCTTTAAAAATCTCCAGCGATATGCTTCACGAATACAGAGTTACAGCACTGAATAACAAAACGCCAAACAAAACGAGACAGAAAGCTATAAAGTAGGCCGACTACTGACAATTAACCACAACAGGTGATTCTACTGCCGGCTAATCTACCTAAAAATAGGTAAGTTTAGTTTTTAGAATGTAATAATGACCTTGCAGGTACTTTTCTATGACGCTCTTGGAATTCCAGGTTTAGGTGAATGAGGTATAATGCAATTTGGTACTAGAGAGCCACTCCGCATTCAGAATGTTCCCATGCATTGCGTTCCAGTAGTGTGAAGTGGACGGCAATTGGTTTAAATCACTCGTTATTTTCACCCTGGTAAAATTTTCATGCAAGGAAAAAAGATGCAGTTTCCACTTGTTTTAATAGTCCAAGTCCAATTTGCGCGGCACATTAGACCGATGATAATAGCTACCGACAAATACGTACCGGTGTATTTGCAGAAACTTCATTTTTGTGACACGTATGGAGTAATGCTGACGGCACGCGTTCTATTGTTAAGAAATCTGGCCATTTGTTTCGAGCTCTTTATTGCATCCACTGTCTATTGATAAATTTTCAGCTTTTCCAAAACACTTTGGGGGTACTAATTAAAATTACACCTGACCTAATACGCCAGCGCCAGGTGTCCCGGGATCTGGCCTGCTGACTCTACCTCGGCATTCTATGGTCAAAATATTGTCCGATCAGCTGAAAGTATCAGCTTTTACAAAATTCTTGCACTTTTTTTGTCACTGCCTCCCCAACTATAAGGGCCGGCGCAACTTGGGTTGTCGACTACAGCGGGTGAGCCCGTCACCTCAGGAAGTTTTAACGATTAGTCATTCTATCTCCCTGGAAGTGAGCGCAGAAGACTTGGGGACAAAACAATAAACCGTCTAGCTACGCCACGAGCCCGTAAGAGACCAACGCCTTAACCGCGAGATAGCCAGGAATGCTATTCGGCGGGCCGACACTCGCGCTCTTACTTCCAATTGTGGCCAGATTACTCCGGTCTCTCGATTGGTTACGAATTCGAGGTCGCTTGCGCGGTCCTCTCCTTACGAAGCGGTGAAACGGTGTTTACCGAATCTATCGCGGACCACAGCGTCCTTTGCCCGGCTGTCCACCCAGGATCGGATGGCCGATGGTCATTTCGAGAGCAGTCGCCGTAAGGTCCGCAACCACCCCCCCTCTATAGGAAACAGTACTGCTTCCAGACTCCCCCGACTGTTAGTCAGAGGGAGCTAACGGGCCCATGATGAGTTGGCCACGATGACCCATGTGTTCAGGGTCGGTCACACTCACGGGTCAATACCCATCCGACGGCCTCCACGCACGGGGTGCGAACCTGGGTAGGACTCTGGCCAACGAACCAGTTTCCCCTGGGAATCAAACCTCTGGCGCTCCTGGACGGTCTGCGCACCGTGCGGCGCAAGCCAATCGATTGTGCTCTCCGACTAACAGTCGGGGGAGTCTGGGAACTGTATTGTTTCCTATAGAGCGGGGGTGGTTGCGTACCTTACGGCGACTGCTCTTGAAATGACCATTGGCCATCCAATCCCGGTTCAGAGCCGGGCAAAGGACGCCTTGGTCTGCGATAGATTCGGTATACACCGTTTCACCGCTTCGTAAGGGAGAGGCCCGCGCAAGCGACCTCGAACTCGGAACCAATCGAGAGACCGGAGAAATCTGGTCACAATTGGAAGTAAGGGCGCGAGTTTCTCGAGCCGCCGGGAAGTAATTCCTGGCTTTCTCGCGGTAAGGAGTTGGTCTCTTACGGGTTGTGGCGTAGCTAGACGTCGGATTTGTTATGTCCAAAGTCTTCAACGCTCACTGCAGGTCGATAGAACGACTAATCGTTAAAACGTCCTGTGGTGACGGGCTCGCCCGTTGTAGTTGACAACTCAATATGTTAGTCAGAGTGCACAGTCGATTTGCTTACGCCGCACGGTGCTCAGTACGGGTGCTCCGTCTCTTTCGCAAAAAGTCTGGTCTGTGCAACCGCAATATCTCTACCCATTGATGAACTGGTCCCGGAGTATTAGGGAGCTAAGGGGGCCCGTTTTAGTTTGACCTCTAAGGCCCAGTTGTATAGGGTCGGTCAAACGCATGGCTCCACACCCATCAGGCGGCCTCCACGCTGAAAAGCGAGCCCGGGTAGGACTCCGGCCTGCGGCCCAGTCTCCTCTAGGCGTCAACCTTCTGGCGCTCCTGGGCAGTTTGCGCACCGTGCGGCGTCATCCAATCGATTGTGCATTCCGACCAACAGCCGGGGATTCTGGAAACAATAATGTTTCCTATAGAGCGGGGGTAGTTGTTAACCTTACAGCAACTACTCTTGGAACGACCATTCGGCCTTCGATCCCTGGTGAAGAGCCGGACAAAGATGCCGGGATCCGCAATAGATTCGGTAGACACCGTATCACAGCTACGTACGGGAGAGGACCGCACAAACGACTTCGATCCTGTAACCAGTTAGGAAGTAAGAGGTATAATGATGGTTAATTCCAGACGGAGATATCCTTCCAAACTGGTAGTCAGGGTCTGCCCGCTGGTTACCATTCACGGTGCTTCGCCGATGTTGACCTCTGATGGGCGAGTGGCGCAACTAGACAGTGGACTGTTGTCGTCCCGAGTCTTACGCTCACCTCACGAGAGACAGAACGATATAATATCGTTAAAATTTCCCGAGGTGACCGGAACATAGACGGATGTGAGGCTTAAACGACTAAAGAAGACCTCAGGAAACGTTTAGAAGCATTGAGATGTGGTACTTACCAACGGATGTTAAAAATAAGTTTAACCCAAAAGGTTACCAATGAGAAAGCCCTACGGCTTGTCAAATAGAAACATGAAATTTGGAACTCCGTCAAAAGGAGAAAAGTTGCATATCTAGGATATATGCTCAGACAGGAAATATTATACCTCCAGAAACTAATAATTATGGGGAAAGTCGCTGGCGTTAGACGCGTAGGGCGAAGAAAGAAGTCCTGGTTTAGTAACCTACGGGAGTGGACTGGAGTCGCAAGTGCTGCCGAACTATTCCACCTTCCTAGGGATAGAAAAACATAAGCAGAGCTTCCTAGGGATAGAAAAACATTTGCTAGTCCGAAAGACACCCGAAGAAGAAGAGGAATAAACGCTCTCTTGTAAAACCTTAATAAAAAAACAATATTTTGTAAAAAAAGTTTTTATTTTATTCAGTCATTCTGGAGAAAAAACTTTTCCCGCACTATTAACAACATACTCGTATATAACATTAATCAATATATTAAAAAATATTCGATGTAATTTCATTTATTTAACAAAATTATACTTATTAATCTTCCAATGTCATATTTCTCAACATTCAATCGCTATTTTTTATCATTATACAAAATAAAGCTTAGAAATAAATTCATGAATTCTTTAATTTAAAAAAAACTGTGTTTACAATTAAAATATATGTTGATATATTTATGAAATTACACACACTAATGCAGAGACCTTATATATTTTTTCAATATTACTTGTATATCTGGAAATTGGTAGTAGAGAATGGATTGGTGTATGTACAAAAAAAAGAAGTGTGGCACTCGGGGACTGCCGCGGTAAAGCTATTGCATAGCATTTTTAACAACTTATGCAATTATAATTATTTATTTATTATATTTATGCAGTATTTTTTTTCTTTGATATTAATTCAAGTTACACTTTTTGAGCGTGGTGACCGATAAGAAAACATTTTTTTCTTTTATTGAATAAATGAGAAGTTAATATTGTTTAAAATATTTTTATTATCTTACAATACATGTAGGTTACTGAGGAATTGTTATCATTGAAACTATAGGTTTATGGTAACTGAAATAAGAAACATAAGTTTGAGACTTGATATCCTCTAAATATCTGGAAAATACCGCGTCAATGGTGGTCCCATATTTTGTTGTGGATTCTTGTGGATCATTATTCATTTTCAAATTCAATTTTTCCGAAAGAAAAGTTGTCAACTGCTCTGATTTTTTATCAGCGAAATTGATGTTGAAATCGCCAGCCAAGATAAGTGGAAATTTATTACCATTTGTACCAAGTATTTTCAACCCTTCTTCAGTGTACTCCAGTAAAGTGCAATGAATAAAACGCTCTACCTCGTCCAATTTTGGATTCGGTGAAATGTAAATTGCTACCATGACTATGTGTAGGCCATTTCTAAGTTTGCACAAGCACGCACAAATATCTCCAACAAATGAGCGCCTTTCATTAACATCGCTAACGTGTGCAATATTTATTGCAATATTCGGAGTCATAATGTTAGTAACATTATTATTATTTTGGTAAATAGCTACCCCACCTTTTGGAACAGTATTTCGTTTGAATTGAGCAATACAAATGAAATTAGGTATTTCAATCGGATTATCATGCGTCATGCAAGTTTCGGTAAGAAGTAACACATTTGTTTGTCTTGTAACTGAATCTTGTAAATCGTATTTGTGACTATTTAGACTTTGGCAATTGAAAGTCATTATTGAAATGCCATTTCTATTACTAATAAAATCTAAGACACTTTGAGCTATCGTCTGAACACTATTTAAAGACAGTCTTTTGAATTCTTGCAACAAAGATGCAGTCGATGCAGCTTGCCTTCGATTATGATAAAACTTGAATCTAGAATTATCGTTTTTTGTCGTGATATACAATTTTTCAATATTAGTCACCCGAGAGAGCGCAACATAAACGAGTTCCTGAGAATGTGCTTTACTATAATCATATACTATTTCGTCAAAAGTTCCACCTTGCGACTTATGTATAGTTAGAGCAAGAGCTGAAGTTAATGGAAAATGTTTGCGTTTGGCTACACATTTTCTATCCGATGTTAATGAAATATTTGCTGTTCGTAATTCAATGGGAACAGCGAGATTGCTGACTCTATTTTGCACTGCTAGAGCGCCTGCTTTTTGCCTTTTTTTTCTACCCGCTTTATCAGAACCACAAAATTCCAGCCAAACTCTAATCAATGTGTTACTTTCATCAAATTCTAGATGTACCAATTTCCCAACAGCACCATTGCATAAACCATCAGTAACGTCGATGTTGGTTGTAATAACATAATGCTTTCCAACAACAAAAGTAATGTGATAAGGCAGTCCTCCAGTGTCAATAACAGATTTTTTATGTAATTTAAGTCTAAAATTAGCTTCTTGCTCAGTACTTTTAGTGCCTATAATGACGTCTACGGACGTTGAAAGAATTTTGTTTTCACATTGGCTCAAAATCAAATTATTATAGGCGGCAACATCTTCATTTTTGAAAAATAAACGAACTCCATCAGGACATAATGTAGCCACATCCTCTTTTTTGAAAAATCTCGATTCAATAAGTTGAAAGTCATGCTCATCTAGTACATCTCCATTACCTATTTTTGTCAAAACTTGTGAAAATGCAACATTAGCTTGTCTCATTACAGTGGTAAGTTGATAAAATTTTAATTTTCTCCATAAATGCGGTCCAATCATGCTCGTTCTGATTGTCTTGTAAATTGGTGTCGATCTTACTGGTGGCAATTGCCGTAAATCTCCTATCAAAATAACATCTATACTTCCGAAATCTGTGTTTTTCCTGTTATTTGTTTTAGACGATTATCAATTTTATGTAGAAGTTCTGCACTAACCATGCTAATTTCATCAATGATCAGTACTCTGACATATCTGAAGAGAGATCTATACAATTGCAACGTTTCTGATGACAGAGGCAAAAGTTTTGAAAGAGAAATTTTGAGAGCTGTATGAACAGTTGTACCATCAATAGCCACGGCAGCTTTGCCGGTTGAAGCACATGTAATATAGGCATTGCAGTAACCATCATTATCAGTGAACCTGTTGTAAATTTCCATAATCAGTTTGATAACGAATGATTTTCCCGTACCAGCTGGTCCCGTAAAAAAAATTTGAAATGGTTCTTGAATTGAAGTTTGTAAATGATGAATTATAGTCATAAGAATATCTCTTTGTTGATCATTGGCCATTCCCATTAAATCATAGAATTGTTGATAATCCATTAAATTTTCTCTTTTTTTAGCTATAGCGCCAAGTTTATGCAGAGATGCATTTTGTAAATCAACGTTAGCAGTTGAGTTTGGATCACGTAGCAATAAATCATAAGGATCTCTTTCATGCAATATATCAACCGCTCTTAATAATTCTTCGTCTTCTTGTTCTTCATCGTTTTCTCGGCACAACTATCTACAAATTTCTAAAGTTTTCTCTATGTCCAAATTTGATTCAAATTCTTTCCTACGTTCTAATATCGTATCTTTGTTGTCCTCGTATATTTGAATGAACTTATTTTCAGCAATAATATCATTTTCTTCACTTTGAAAAGGAACATGCAACAGAACCATCTCACGCCTATAGTCGTTGTAATTGTCAGCCATATCGTAGTTCCTGTATCTTATTATTCTTGCAGTATCTCTTTTAGTGTAAGTCCCCTTTTTATTTAGGTAATATTTTGCAACAAATTGTGCTAACGTAACATCGCGGAGTTCTTCAGGTCTTTTCTCATACTTATCGAACCAATTCTCTTTCCAAACGTTCGTACAATCATCATCTAAAGCTTCAAGTTCCTTCATAGATTTTCTAATTCTTGCGCGTTCAGTAGGAAATACCGTTGGAATGTAGACTGTCACCACCGTTGACTTAGCCATAGGTTCTCTTAATAAATACCAAGCAGCTTCTTGTGCCGGCATTTCAACAGACTGAAGTATGTCAATACTCATTTTTTTTGTGATATCGACAATGTCGAATTCTGGATGCTCGTCCATTATGTCAATTATTTGTCTTTGCAAATTACTAATCCCTCTATTATGCTTATTGACATATTCAACAACATATGTTGCACAAGCATATTCATCTAGTATAATCTGAAAATCCATGTTCGATTTCAAATGATGTAATACGAATGGATTGAAAGTGTTGTGCCATTTTTCTGCTGGTGTCCTTTTATAGAATAATTTTGGTCTATTGATACCAGCACGAATAATATTGTAGTAATGATCATCAGAAATACATAATATCATTATGCGAGTAAAATTCATCAAAATTCGTGTAGTCAACATTTTCGAGATTATTTCTTAAAAATTTAAATCGTTTCTTATATTCTTTGAAAAGTGCTTCTGAGTAATCAGGATCAGTGTCTTTCATAGGTATCAAATTAATCGTTTTTTTTGTTGGCATAAATGGTGCACCAAATCTACATTCTTGGTTTTTATTAGGATTCATTTTTTTATAACACGTGAATGTGTGTTTGTGTGTTACTAGTTTTATATTTCCAGACGCCTCTGACGCTGACACAGAAACTAATTCGTCGATTAATTTAATTACTTCAGGATCATTGCTTAATAAATCTTCAGGAACATTTTCCAACCAAAGAAGAATATGAGCATGTGGGCTACCACGATGTTGAAATTCTATTCTTTTGAAATAATTTACTACTCTATATTTTCCGAATGGACTTCTTTTCTTTGATTGCAAAACTTTTAACAGACAATTTACCATTTTATTAAAATAAATAGCACAAGTTACGGCATCTTCATTCACAAGTTGAGCTTTATGCACATAACTCATTTCTGCTAAAAACTCATCTGAAATTTCCGCTCCCTCGTTTTTCAATTTGTACAATAATTTCAACAAATTTTCCCAGCCAGTTTCATTGGCGCTAAGAGTCATAAAAGCAGTTGGTGGCCCTAATTGCCTGATCATTGCAAAAAGATCTTTTTTGCGATCTGACCAAAACCAAGCAGAATTTGGTATGCAGCGAAGAAATGCGAGATTTGTTTCTAAACAATTATTTATATATTCTTCAGATTGAATGGTGTCTTTCGTAATTGAAGTACCTTGTCCAACATGCTTAAACGCAACGTTGACACATCTACTAACTCGCAACCTCATGATTTTAGCAGCGATGTATAAAAGGTGTTGTGGGTCAGTAGCACGCCTATCAGTACGCCGAAGTTCGCTGGTAGCTTGCATGAATGGAGTAACAATAACACCATCTCTGTATGTTCGAAACTGACCGCCGTAGATTGTCGGAAAAGATAGTTCTTCCGCATGTTCATCCATTAAAATACTGACTGGCCTGTTATATTCACCGGGTGCTAGACTCAAAAAATAATCATCATTCCACAATAGAGTTTGTTGCTGCGCAACTAAATTGTCTTCAATTGGCACGTGTTCACTTATTTCATCCATATTTAATTGCGAAGTACGTTCATTGCCGGTAAAAAAAGATTCATCGATTTTAATGTCATGATAAATATAAAGAGGCGTAGAGACTAAATACGACAACCACTCTTTAATATGACTCTTATTAATAAGCCCGTGGACATAACTAGTTTTGTGAATCAACTTCTTTTTCAAATGCACATAAAAGCAATGGTCATCTTGAATGTTTCTTGGCAATTGTTTCACCATTGTATTAACTTCGACAGGAACATAAATTATCTGGCCATAAATACCGTACTGACCATTAACGTGTCTCAGTCTACGAATCTGCATGAACGGTATTCTCGGTGAAATCAGTCGTTGCTCGATAAGGTTTAACGTTGGTAAATGTGATGGAATTTTCAGATATGCAAAACCATTGTAGGTTGACATGAGAGGATTTTTTTCTTTTTCCAAAGATGTATAACACGTAGAGCAGACTTGAACAATTTCACCAGGTGTGTAATTCTAAAAAAATCAAATTCGTATTATCAAGATATAGAAAGAAAAATATAAAGTGAATAATAAAAAAAAAACTATATAATTAAGATTACCTGCAGTATTGTTTTCAAAATACTTTCATGTTTACTGGTCGGCATTTTCAAGTCTCTTTTCCACCATAGTCTGTCGCAAATAATACAAGAATGACCAAATGAATTACTCGTAAAGTCTTTATAAAAATCAATATGACTTGTACTGTGTTTATGATAATTTGTGTAAACTGGAATAGTACCATCAACAATAAAATCCATAATTTTTTCACCAATTCGATTTTCTCTATCAATCTCAATTTCATTTTCATGATCGTTATGGTTATCTTCGGTAGGGTCTTCATTATAATTGTCACGCAATAGTTGAATATTGGCATCAACATGGGCTTCATTTTGGGTAGCGTCTTGTATTGTCTCCAATAAATCTGATACTTCATAAAAAGGTGTGAAATGTTGTTCACGAAGATGAAGATGAATCCAGTTTTGTGTATTATTCGCTTTAAAATGACAAAAGATAGTGTCTTGATTCGTTGTAGTTATGTTGTAAAAACAATAATGTACACAAACATTTTGATTGTACATTTTTGAAAATAAGTACAAACAATCCAAATCTCCGTAATCATTAGTGCTTGATAGAATGTTATATGCTTCTTGCGGATTGTGGCAGGAGTTTAAATAGGGTGAATCGCGTAACTGATTTCTCAAGTCACAAGTCTCAATTTGAATTTGCAAAACACTTATGAGCGAGTGGAATAGACAATTACCATCGCCAGGAATTCCTGTGTTCCTGTATAGAACAACTTCGGAAGTAATGCATTCATTACGCTGTTCATAAATTTGAAGTTGTTGGCTGTGAAATTGATTTTCTTGTAGCGTTACATTTTCTATATTTTCAACAGCTCTACATTGCACGACATTCTCTTCATTACTGTCCAATTTTTGTCTTTTCCTGTGAAAAAAGAAGTAGAATGTCAAGTTCGAAATTCAAAGCACAATACAAATTTCGAAATTTTAATTCGAATTCCGATATTATCGAAATTTAATCGAAATTCCGAATTTCAAATGTCAAAATGTCAAGTTCGAAATTTGAAGTAGAATGAATATTAAGTTCAAAATTTGAAGTAGAATGTCAAGTTCGAAATTCGAAGTAAAATGTCAAGTTCGAAATTCGACGTCGAATTGCAAGTTCGAAATTCGAAGTAAAATATCAAGTTCGAAATTCGAAGTAAAATGTCAAGTTCGAAATTCGAAGCACAATTTCAAGTTTGAAATTCGAAGTACGATTTCAAGTTCGAAATTCGAAATAGCATTCCAAGTTCGAAATTAGAAGTAGTAGAAATTAGAAAATAAAAGAAGGTTTAAAAACTGACAAATTTAAAAAAAAGACTGTCTACCTACAGCGTTAGTCAGTATAAATATGGATGAGTCAGATATGCGCCTAACTAAGTTATAAGTAGAATTATTATGATTACTACTAGATTTTTGGCTTAAAACCACAAAATGATCTTATTGCAACAAATAGGTACAACCCCCTCCAACCAAAGTATAATTTACGTCATACTACGAAAATCACGAATGAAAATTTGTCGCTTTATGAATGAATTTAGCAAATCGACGGTTCAACTTATACTTATGTGTAGGTACTTTTACCCGCAGGTTTCATATTGAAATCGACCCTAAATCGATTTTCAAAATCAATATTCAAGTTTGATCTAACAATAATCACGTCAGTTTATGAAATAAAATGACGTATTTTATTTTATAACTGTTAATTAGTGAACTTGTTGCACGAAACCTATTCGTCTAGTCACCCCAATGTGACGTCAGGCAAGGAACGTGAGAGCAGAGAAATGGTAATAATATACACGTAATAATACACGTTACTTACCTTAATAATCTATTTTTCTCCAGTATACGGCGTTTATGTTGTAAAAATTTTGATTTCCTGGCCATATTGTTTTTTTAATAACGTAATTTATTTCGTCTTCTTTCGGAACACAATGTCAGAATCCTACCGTAACAGTAGCCGCGGTCATACTGTATTAATTCAATTTATTTCTGATATCAGATAACTGCGCTCTATCGGCAAATGTTGAAATTATTCCGAATCATATGGGGCTGGGGAATCAAGTGATTCGGAATAATTCCGATAGGGCGCCGCGCACGAATGTTATTCAATAAAGCAACAAAACCGGATATTATTCTTTTATTCTTTGACTATTCGAAAAAAATCGTAGATAAAAAGATAGATAATTAAATTATCTTTAAAATGGTGCAGGTTTCATAATAATACGCCAGATAATATTTGCGTGGTAGTCGTTTTTGTGTTCGGTTAGACCTAATTTCACAAATTAATTACACTATGTAATAAAAACAAAATATAAAATATTCAAGGCTAAGAATATTAGGAAAATGTTCTTGTTTAACATATATTTTTTTCGAATCGTAAGCAGTACTCGTTTAGACGTAATTATCAGTTTAAAATCATTAATTTTCGTTAAGAAATTTCTTCATTCGGTCGCCGCGCTGGGCTAGGCCCGCGATAAAAGCTATGCAATAGCTTAAAAAATGAAATCCGTGACAATGCGACGGGATTTAAACAGCTAATTTTGCCTAGTTTATTGTGAAATAAATCACATAGGTATGTACAGCCTAATGACGGCGTTTGCCTCGCCACACAGTTCGGTTCGCTAGAAAAAATAATGTATTTGCGCATACCAATTCTCTAATCGCATACCAACTATGATATTCCTTTAAATTCCGGTACTAGAGATCTAGGTATTGAGTTAAATGATAAATTGCAGTCAGGCACGTATCCAGACTTCAATTTCGGGGGGGCATTTATTGAAGCAACACGCGCGGCACCCACCAAACATGAATTTTCCTCGTACAATGAAACGAATAAAAGCTGGACTTCCGGGGGTTAATTCCCAACTATCCCCCCCCCCCCCCTGGATACGTGCCTGACACTAGATACTTAAGTCGCTGATTGTCCCTGATTCTCAGTAATTCTCGACTTCATTTGTTACTCAAAAAAAACGGAGGGAATGCGTCCCCTGTGCCCCCCCCCCCCCCCCCCTTCCCCCCCAGGATACTTCTTTGATTGCAGCTTATCATGTTGAACCTATAACAACAAAAAATATTTGAATGCTGGGTTTCATTTGAAGGACATTTGTTACTGTATATGCCCGAACAATTGCAAATCTTAAGATTTTCCGGTTAAGCTTAAGATTTACCGAAAGCTGCAGGTGAATGTCCGAAATTTTAATAATAATTCACAGTTGTCGGGTATTTATCGTATGATATTTGTAAAAGATAAGTTTTATCATTTCCCGTTGTTAAAACCCCGATGTAAAAGGCATATTATCCCCCCCCCCCCCCCCCCCCCCTCTCCTTTCCATGACCCGCTAACCACTTCTTTTCAACCTGTCATGCACATCTAATTGCCATGATAGGTTGTCATTTTGCATTAAAAATTGCATATTTTTTTAAAAAAACAACTGTAACTAAATTTCAATTATCTTTTAATTTGCCTTGCAATGTTTTTTTTTATGTATTTTTTATTTTTCATGCTTTTGATAATTTCGCGGTAAAAATGTAATATTAAAAATACTTTATTTTTTTTATTTTATTTGCTTAGACTTTAGTTACAGTTTTTCATTACCATAAATAACAAATTTCATATTAAATGACCTTTTAAACCTAAGTTGATCTGCGGCTCCTAAAAGAGTATCGATTATTAGGTTGCCATCAAAACAACAGAGACTACAATACATATATAATAATAATTAAAAAAATAAATATTTAAGAAGGCAATCTGTTGGTTATTATTCGAAGTATCACAAATGTACATTATGTTTCAATTTGTAAGCTAAGATAACAACCATGCAACACGCTGTGATATAATATAGTATAGATAGATAATAGGAATGTAATCCTACAGAGAGCAATATTTATTCCAAGAGAAAAAAATGTATTCATTTTTTTACTGCTACAAGCTGGATTGATTAATGGGTAGTGCGATTACTTTAAATTATTCATATAGTTTTAATGATGTTTTTAATATTAGTAAAATAGATGATTATATAGGGTAATTTAATCAATGATTAGATAAACTTTAAAAATGTTTATTCAACATTCTGGTTCATGAAAACATGAAAAAATCTTTTTGTAAGATAATTATTGCAAAAATGTTACGAATTATATAACTTTATAATATATGGATAGTTGGATAAAGGTCTTGAGTAGGTATGTTCTGATTAAAGTCACATTTTATTTAAACTCCTAAATACTATGATAATTAATTGAGGAAAATCAGTGAAAAAGTTTATATATAATCATAAGAATAATAATAATAATAATAATCAATGCCAGAATGATTGGACAACAATTGGGGACTTTTGCATTCCGCCTCCAATGCACTGGAAGGTAATGCTCTATGACTGGACGCCAGAGATGCTGAAATTTGATTTGAATGCCTTTCAGCATACACTTCCAGACCCCAGTAACCTCGCTCGTTGGAGCTTTGCCGAGGATAGTTCTTGTCCCCTCTGTAGCAATACCCCTTGCACAGCTAGACACATTCTAGCTGGCTGCAAGGTGGCCTTAGATCAAAGACGGTACACTTACCGCCATGACAAAGTTCTCGCTGTTATTCGCGAGGTAATTAGTCTCTCAGTGGCTCGTGCCAACAAGGGTTTGACAGTATCCTCCAAACCCCCAATACAGTTTGTGCGGGATGGCTCTAAAGGCAAAAAACATTTAACTACAAAACCTTTCTCAATAATCGAGAAAGCTACAGATTGGACTCTGGAGGTTGATTCGGTCTCTAAGCAGTATAAATTCCCTGAAAGTCTCGGATGCACAGCCCTCCGTCCAGATATAACTCTTTACTCTCTATCTCGGAAGGTGGCTCTTATTGTAGAATTAACTGTTCCATGGGAATCAAATATCCCAAAAGACCACGAGTACAAATTAAATAAATACCATGATCTTGCAAATGCCGTAACCCGGAACGGCTTCACTGTTCACCTTCACGCGGTGGAAGTTGGCGCTCGTGGCCTGCCAGCTAAATCTCTATTTCACCTCTTTAAAAATCTTGGCCTTTCCAGAAAAATAATCAACTCTTTCTTAGAACAATTATCTAAAACTGCGATTTGCGCATCTCAAATTCTATGGCTTCGAAGGGGGAGTGATTGGGTGGTAAGGTGAACGCTCACATGTGGCAAGACAGCTGTCCTAAACCTACCACAGCCGGTTCGTAAGTCCGGAATCCACTGCTCACCCCCCAGAAGTGTAAAAAAAAATACGTGTGGCACTCGGGGACTGCCGCGGTAAAGCTATTGCATAGCATTTTTAACAACTTATGCAATTATAATTATTTATTTATATTATTTTTTTTTTCTGATATCAGATAACTGCGCTCTATCGGAAAACGTTGAAATTATTCCGAATCATCTGCGGAAGCAAATGATTTGGAATAATTTAAACGTCTTACGATAGAGCGCCGCGCACGAATTTTTTATTCGATAATGCAAAAAAAAAGGATTATTCGAAAAAAATCGTAGATAAAAAGATAGATAATTAAATTATCTTTAAAATGGTGCAGGTTTCATAATAATACGCCAGATAGTATTTGCGTAGTAGTCGTTTTTGTGTTCGGTTAGACCTAATTTCACAAATTGATTACACTATGTAATATAAACAAAATCTAAAATATTCAAAGCTAACAATATTAGGAAAATGTTCTTGTTTAACATATATTTTTTTCGAATCGTAAGCAGTACTCGGTTAGACGTAATTATCAGTTTAAAATCATTAATTTTCGTTAAGAAATTTCTTCATTCGGTCGCCGCGCTGGCCTAGGCCCGCGATAAAAGCTATGCAATAGCTTAAAAAAATAGTATTATGATGGGCCCGACTCCGGTCGATGAATTCCATGGCAGCTCCGTTTGTATTTATTATTTAATCAAAAAATTACATTTAAATTGTTTTAATTGCAGAACCTGCCCAGCCAGGCGGTAACCCGTACCATTTATTAAATAGTTCTGACTAGCATATACTCCGTGTTTGGCGCCGATTTGTTTATACATATCTGCGGCGCACGTATATAATCAAAATAAAACAGAATATAAATAAAATTGAAACGGAAATTTGAAAAATAAATAATTATAAATATATAAATGAAACATTGTGTTTATGTTATTAGGTTTATTTTAAGTAAAATGTTTTCGATGAGATTTGATTCTCTCCATTTCAAAACATTTGTCGTTAAACGTAATCTATTTACATAATCTCAAAGACAATAAATCGAAGAATATTTTGAATGAATTCCAACTCCTTTAGGATGGAGTAGATTATCAGTATTAGTCAGAAAAAAACATTTGCATTTATTGAAGTGAAAAGGTCTTCCAAAAGCTCCCTTACTGCTCTTACTATGCTTCCGCCAGGATTAGCAATGACACGCTTTTGTTGTCCGCATTTTTAAGCTATTGCATAGCTTTTATCGCGGGCCTAGCTAGGCCAGCGCGGCGACCGAATGAAGAAATTTCTTAACGAAAATTAATGATTTTAAACTGATAATTACGTCTAAACGAGTACTACTTACGATTCGAAAAAAATATATGTTAAACAAGAACATTTTCCTAATATTCTTAGGTTTGAATATTTTAGATTTTGTTTATATTACATAGTGTAATTAATTTGTGAAATTAGGTCTAACCGAACACAAAAACGACTACTACGCAAATACTATCTGGCGTATTATTATGAAACCTGCACCATTTTAAAGATAATTTAATTATCTATCTTTTTATCTACGTTTTTTTTCGAATAATCCGGTTTTTTTGCTTTATCGAATAAAAAAATCGTGCGCGGCGTTCTATCGGAAGACGTTTAAATTATTCCGAATCATTTGCTTCCGCAGCCGCAAATGATTCGGAATAATTTCAACGTTTTTAGATAGAGCGCAGTTATCTGATATCAGAAAAAAATAAAATAAATAAAATAACTAAATACAAAAATTACAGTGTAATAAATAATTATAATTGCATAAGTTGTTAAAAATGCTATGCAATAGCTTTACCGCGGCAGTCCCCGAGTGCCACACGTATTTTTTTTTAATATATTATATCTCATGGTACAAGGGTTGCAGAGCGAAGTGGCGTGTATATTTTTAAAATACACTATCGCTCGTTTCCTAAATGTGCTCATCTTGCGTGTTTGCATGCTTACGTCATTGAGAATGGTATGGGTTGGTTAGAGGTCCCGGTGTTCACTACGAGCTACCAAAAAATCAGTTATACCTCCGCAACGGAAGGGCTTACACAAGTGATTTTCGTGTATATTCTTGAGGGATTCTAGCTAAGAAGCATTTTATTTTCAAAAATTTTATTTCTATATTTGTTATTCGCTGAATTTCACTGAAATACTAATGAATTATGAAATATTATTTTTATTTTAAATTATTGCACATCTTACTGAATTAGAATTATGAAATGAATTAAAATGAATTAGAAATAGAAATGAATTAGAATTAGAAATTAGACGTTGTGGTATTATGAAAGCGTTGTTTCAGTGAGAATTTTTGCTTTATCCATTCAATGATCTGTTTCTTGAGGTATCTACGGAAAAGTTGATCCGAGTCGAGTCGTGTCTGATTATTTGCACTAATGTAGATTCGCTAACAAAACTCGGAACGCTAGAAATACAGTTAACAGCGCCCGCTTTTACTCCTGCCGCCGCATGTGGCCTTGATAAACGTAGCTACGGAAACAGCTCTTTGGAGGTTAAGAGATTTTCTCCAATCTCCATCTTGTTTTTTTAGCTTTTGAGTGAGTTTGGATAAAAGAATGACTCTCCTTCTTCTTCTCGTTGTCTCCACGCGTTATGAACCCAAATCCTTTTTCTCTCATACGTTTCCTCGTCTTCGTCTAATATTAAAGCTGTCGCTGCTAACTGTTCTCTTGAATATCGAGGCATTTTTCAATTACGTGCTGCGATAGGTACTCTAGTACATTGACTACTAAAAATCACGGTACGCGTCGGTGTCGGCCCCGACGTGTGCGAATAGCACGTCACTGATACTGCACGGTACGGAACTGTCGGTCATGTGCCGTCACTGATGTGTGCGGATAGACCTTTATTCTTAACTATAGTCGACCTACATATGTGGTTTTTCCTAAACTGTATACTTTGGGCATAAAAAAATATTTTCAATTTGGCATTTCTGATTAGATACTACTAATCAGATTTAGCATACATAATGGGCACCCACGGCATTTTTACCTGGAGGGTGCAATTATTGGAGAATCTCCGTCCCCCCTCCCCCTACGGATGAAATATATTTTTTAAATGTAGTCGTCCAAATATATATAGAAAAATATTTGTTTAAATTTACTTAGTCATTGCCTCCAAACATATGAATGAAACATATCCTATAATGAATAACACTGCATTTTAGATTATATTAAATCAGACAGGCAGACACCTATACAGAGAGGATTGGACCTCAGTTTACCTGACTCACCTGACCGAATAATAATTGCATATTAAAAACAAATTTTCCGAATATACTTTAATGCCTTGAATTTAACCAAATAGCTAAATTAACTTGTTTTAACATTAAAATAATTGATTTCAGTAAAATAATATTACCAGGAGACTAAAACTAAAGTTAGATGATTATCATTAACCTAACATACATTAAGGACCGCGTCATTCGTATTGATTATTATTAATATTATTATCATTTGTACCATATATGTTTTTTTTTTTGATTGATTATATTTTATTTCCATAATTATTTCCATAGAATTCAATAGTATTAAATTGATTTCTTATTAGTATACTTATTTGTGTAATTTTTGCTATTTTAATTATATTACTGTAGTTTTGATATTTTTAAATATGATTTCTTATAATTTTCAATTGTTAGTTTTCTTTTATCATTAGGCAGTATTCGAATAATTATAGCCTACCTATGAGCCTACCTTAGACCGGAAATCTCGTGCGATCCAGTTAGTTTATATTTTGGTATTTTATATTTGTAATTATGATTTCTAAAACAATAAAGGAATTGATTTGTTTTTTTTTTATTTTATTATCTGTTAAGATTATCTATATAGTCCAAGGTTACCTAAATCTTAGTAATTGCAGTCTTCTTGGTGCCTCTCATGAAATCCTTTTTTAATTACATACAGATAAACTGCAACGCGTTCTCGATGCAAGGATGCCGAGGCAGTTAGGCTGATCATCTTATGATCTCGTTGATAATGACGAAGCTTCTCTTTCTATTCACAACGTCGCGTTGCTGGAAAGGAGATACAGTTTTCGAAAGCTACCAACACTTGCATAAAAATATTGGCTTTGCGTGAAAAGCTCTATGAAAGAAGGCTTCATCAGCGGTTATTTGACAAATGGATTTTTCTACATTTTAATTCAAATTTACAGATTTCGGACGTTGTAGTATTAAGAAAGCGTCGTTTCAGTGAGAATTTTTGCTTTATCATTTCAATGATCTGTTTCTCGAGGTATCTATGGAAAAGTTGGTCCAAGTCAAGTCGTGTCTGATTATTTGCACTAATGTAGATTCGCTAACAAAACTCGGAACGCTAGAAATACAGTTAACAGCGCCCGCTTTTACTCCTGCCGCCGCATGTCGCCCTGATACACATAGCTACGCAAACAACACTTTGGAGTTAAGGGCTCTCTAGACGATCAAGCATGCTTGTCAAGCATTTACGTGCTTGACAAGCATGGTTGAAGTGGCTTAATGATACATTTAAACATGCTTGTCAAGCATGTTTACATTAATTTGTCATCGCAGCGCCGCACAGTGGGTCGAAACTACTTTGAGAGACTTAGGAACCGAATTTCTTTTTTCGTTGTTTTTTTTGTGCCGATGGATAGACCTTATTAACATTAGCAATAGCAGGTATGTCTGTTTTATCCTAAATTTTATAGTTTGGGCAGAAAATATTTTTTTATTTTTTTGTATGGGACCGATCAAAAAGAACTGAATAGCTGCTTTGTCCTGATCAATCCCGCTTCGAAACCTTTCTTCCTAATCCTTGTCTACTCTACTATCGTTCTTCATATTGCACTTGTGCGTAAGAAAGCCACTCTGCCAGATAAATGGATCGGAAAAATGATCAAAAATACATACTCCAAAGCCTATTGTTTTATTATCTTAGGTTATTGAGAGCCAAATTTAACACGGAATAGTAAGTAAAAGTACATAGTAACACAAGTAATTACTTCAAAACCAACAAAGTAGATTCCTAATGTAGATACCTATTTAATAAATTTCATTAATATACTAATGTTTTCTGGATTTAATATTTTTAACGATGTGATTCGTGAAATTTCGTGCAAAGTACAGTTTCGATCCACCGTGCGCAGCCACGCCGCGCGCTGGGAAAACTTGGTATGATTGTCAAGCCATGGGCGTCTAGGGAGCCGTCAAGCATGCTACTCAAGCTTATTTTTTTCATTCGCCCGCCCGGCGTCTCCGTGTCAGGCGCTGGGAGAGGGGCGCAAACCGCAGGAAATATCCAAATATTTTAGTTTTTTACTTTCCTGGCAAGAAAAGTATTGTGAATGCACTTGTGTGGGTTTGTGTGTCTGTGTGTCAGCATGTGTGTATTATTCCACGATAGCGACCAAACGCTTCATCCAATAGAACTGAAATTGGCATGCACACATCATTCGGTCGCGGCAAGAGTTGAAAGATTGTAAAATCGGAGCACCAGAGGGCGAGCTAGCCATACTTCAACCTCGAAATATTACAGTTAGATACTTAAAATTCGGTACACAGGTGCCTTGTTGGATCGAAATCACATTGTGAAATTTTGATTGAGCGACTCACATTTCTATCAAATACCGCCGTATTTTAGAAAATACTGATTAATTGTTGGAAAACATCACAGAAATATCACAAAATATGCGACGCCAAATAGATAGCTGCATTTAAATTACAGTATTCTTCTTCTTCCGATATACATTTTATTCTGTGAGTTCCTCTGCCGCCTTATCTAGAGTGCTTTAACTTCGAAGAAGATAGACCAAGTACTCAGGATGCGTAAAATATCGGACTAAAATTTTCTTCTTCTTCCGATATTCTTCTTCTCCTGGGTGTTTCTATCCCGTCTTATTTAGAGTGATTTACCTTCGATAAAGATAAACCAAGTACTCAGGATGTATAAAGTTCCGGACTAAAATAATCTTCTTCTTCCGTGGGTTCCTATCCTGCCGTATTTAGAGTGCTTTAATTCATACCCAGGTACTCAGGATGTATAAAGCTTCAGACGAAAATATTCTTCTCCTTCCTTTATTCTTCTTCTTCTGAGGGTTTCTATCCCGCCTTATCTATAGTGCTTTAGATACCCAAAGGTTTAGGGGAGTTGGAGGAAGATTGGGGGGCTGAAGAGAAAGGGAGATTGAGGGGATTGGGGTTAAGGGGTTTTGCATTACGGAGGAGGGGGGGGGGGTTACTCGCTTGCCGGGAAGTTCTTGGGGTCACAAGCAATTTTTTTTAATTTTCCAAAAATACCTAATTTGTCAGTTTTGTATGATGGAGTCACGCTAATTAGACGTAATTTACATTGAGATCCCTAAACGTTACGGGGATGGAACGACAAGACATTAGAAAATAATTTTCAAATAGACAGGCCAGATGAATTTTAAACCTTAAACCTGTATTCTAAAGTTTAGTTCTTAAAAATGGATTTGATTTAAAGCCCCCGGTACGATAATTTGATGGATCGTAAAATCTAGCTTTAACAAAATGCGTCACGTTTTTATAAATTAATTAACGTTAGCTCCATCTTAGCAGAAATTTAAAAATGAAATGACATTTCGTAACATTGTAATATACGTTCAATCAATCAATCAATCGATCAAGTCAATCAAGTCAATCACGTCACTCACCTCACTCACGCCAATCGCGTCAACCGATCAATCGATCGATCAATTAAGGAGTACAGTTCAGCCACGCGTCGGAGTTGACATGCATTTTTTTTAACCTAATATATTTCTTTAATCTTATCTTTAAATTCTTTGTATTCTTAGAAATCGTGAATAAATCGTTAAATTCCGGTATTTGGGTAGGACAGACCCCAATATCGTCAGAAATACCGAAAATACGGACGGTTCAAGACCACTGGACGTGAGTTGCGTTGCAACAATATAATTTTTCATCAAGCATTGTCCATAGCACGTAGTTTGCTTCTCAAGCCATCAAGCTTTGTTTCTAGACGGTCAAAATCGCTTGTCAAGCGCGAAAAATTTACGTGCTTGTCAAGCATGCTTGATCGTCTAGGGAGCCCCTAAATTACCGCCGAGGTTGGAATAACTGCTATTTTTAGCCGTTCCGGCGAGCGCGAGACAATGGCGAAGGTGGGAGGCGTATCAGCGCGCGCCGTTGCACACATTTTTACGATGGTGTGAGTGAACGTTATCATGTAAGGAACTGTGCGCTTGTGTTTGTTCTGGTAAAGCCGGATTCACGCCGGAAAACGACAAGTTCAGAAAGATGTGTAAATAATGCATCCGGGAGAATTAGGCATTTTTCAAGAGGCGATTCTGTATATTATACCGAAAAATACAGTATTATTTTTATTTAAATGAGATTTTTTCTTACGGAGATGTTTCTGCACGAAAACCTGAATTGGAAATTTGATTGACACACTGATTTGAAAAGGTTCCGGGTTTGTTTCCCGGCACGGTCACCATGTTCCGTTAGGGATAACATTAACGGAATTGCATTTAAATTCTTTAGATTGAATGCAATAACAAGGCACTTCTTAATAGGGTTATAGTAGGGTTGGATGGTATACTGCCCAACGTGAATTTTCACACTAAAGAGTAAACAGTAGACACACACAATTAGACCAGACGTGTTATTTCACTTATTTAAATAATGTGTTAGTAAAAAATATTCACTATTTCTAGAATTCAATTTGGTCCATCTAGATTAGAATAAATATTGCACCGTTTAACCCCCATTAAAATAACAGAGGAAACGACGCGCGAACGCGACGTGACGACTCGAAGACAGTGCATATCCTACTTTATCCGCATATAGCCCGATTCCCGCGCGCTTTGCGAACTCCTATAATGTTATGAACGCCTGGTAGCAGGAGCGCCATGGACGGCTTCTTCCGCTTGTTTGGAAGCAGCTGCATGCAACCAACAAAATGTGGGACTGGGTCAAGAAGTCGAGGTTATCGAAATCGATGCAAGTGTGATTCAGCACTAACCGAATATAATATTCATACATAAGTGAATAAGAAATATAGAAACAATCTGGAACAGGAGACCCGATAAAACGGATTCGACGCTGTTTTTTTAAATCAACGACTTCAAAAAATAATCGCCCCCGCTGCCATACGACTGAGCTAGTAACCAAAGAACTGAAGGGGTAAATGTTAGCGAAGATAATTAGGATTTCATAACGACTTAAAGAAGACCCAATTCCAGTGGAGTCTCTTTTGAGCAGACTTAAGTAGTCATACAAAATGCGTAAATGCGCGGTAGGCGCTATGCCATATGTAACTGAATTCGCGCGGCTTTTACTCAGAAAAAAAAGATAGTATAAAAAGAAAGAGGGTAGACACCTTCTGTCGGGGCGCGCACCTATCTAAAATCACTTTTAACACGCACAACATACACTATTTTTGCCTATTAAATTGAGCAGAACACAGCTTCGAAGCGTGTATCTGCTGCACGCCAATAAAGTAAAGTAAAGTAAAAGGTATTTATTTCCAATACAACCATACAATTGTGTAGGAATGACAGTAATTAATCTTAAATTAGTTACTCAATTTAGACAAGAGATGATATACAATATATAGTTTTAAACTTACCAATTTACGAAAACATAGACTATATGATAACAGTTTACAACAAAACAATTAACGGAAAATAATATGTATTAGATTAAATTGGTAGATACGATGCTATGTATTTTCAAAATATTTTAAGAAGTCGTTATGGGCATACATGTTGTCCTGCAATGCATCGATTCATCTGAATTCAATGGCCAATCGGCTTGGAGTCAACTTCGGCAGATGTAGTATCTGTATTATCTGCCGCTATGTGCATGATATTGGAGCATCAGTCTGTGGCTCAGATACTTCTCTTTTCAACGTAAGGCTGACAATACTGCGGCTGGAATTTTGAGATTTTTATAAGTGTTGTACAAAGAAATATTGTCTAAGGTACACTTACTACAACAATCGACTCGGTGATATGTAGCGTATTCTCTTCTAAACATAAATTTCGAAGATCTCCAGTTTCTCGCACTGCGTCTGGCCGAGGGTGCTAACTACAGTGCTGCGAAAGAAGATCGAGAATAATTAGCACCTCGCAATCCATATTTTGATGTGCGTATTATTGGAGTTAAAGAATATAAAATCATTATAACGCGTACCCTTGTTTTTTGTTTTCTTTCTAAAAGGAGATATACTAGTAATATATAAATATATATATATATATATATATATATATATATATATATATATATATATATATATATATATATATATATATATATATATATATATATATATATATATATATATATATATATATATATATATATATATATATATATATATATATATATATATATATATATATATATATATATATTTTATTTATTTTATTTTATTTTTTATTCCAACAAAAGAGAAAAACAGCGCACAGGTCTTAAGTTAATAAATAATAATAACAATATTACGGCCAAAATAGTCTCCTGGTAATATACCGTTAATGTGCGTGATGTGTAATAATATTTATATATTATGTTATATTATCATGTTCTCTCGATTTCTGAGTGTGTACGATAGAGTAGGATGAGTGTGTTTATGAGTGTGATTGTAATGTGTGTTTAATGGGTGTGTGTAAGTACATCTACGTGTATGTGTCAGTTGTGTATATATGAGAGTGTGTGATTCTGCACAGGTATGTGTCTGTTCAAGCTTTTAAGGTGTGGTCTATTACCGCTCTGATAAACTCGTTTTTGCTCATTGAGAAAATGTCAAGCTCCTGAAACGATTCGTCGTAGGCTTCCATAATTCGATACAGAGTTGAATTCCTTGCTTGATTTGTATGGAGTCTGGGTACATTGAATACCCTTGGGTGACGAGTTCGGCGCGATGGGACGTTTAAGGCTATTCTGCTTAGAATTTGTGGGCTGTCGATATGATGCGAAAGTATATTGTGGAAGAACGTCATATCAGTCACTTTACGTCGCTGCTGAAGACTCAGCATTTCGAACCTTGCCAATCCATCAGAATATGAGGTATATTCAGCGAGGGTTCGATGACACAAGTGCCTTACGAAGGTTTTCTGAATACGCTCTATACGGTCAATGTGTACATTATACTGCGGTGACCATATAGGTGACGCAAACTCCACTATACTGCGAACGTAGGCGTTATAAAGAGTGAAGAGCACATTAATGTCGGAGAATGGTTTGCATGCTCTCAGTACGAAACCGAGAGCTCTGTAAGCTTTTCCCACCAAGTGTTCAATGTGTGTATCCAGCATTAATTTGTTGTCCAGCATTATCCCCAAATCCCGCACTACACTCTTCTCTGCTATAATCTCTCCGCCTATCCTGTAGTCGAAATCATACTTTGATCGGTTACGAGTAAAGGATAACTTGCTGCATTTCGCCGCATTTAAACTTAATTTATTGAGAGAGCAATAGTCTGACATGCGAGCAAGGTCCTCCTGTAATCGATGACACTGTGAAATATCTTTGACCACAGAATAAACTTTAAGATCGTCAGCGTACATAATGCAGTGTGAGTGTTGGAAACAATCCTGAATATCGTGTATATATACATTGAACAGCAGCGGACCAAGATGAGAGCCCTGGGGTACACCAGATGGAATGTTTACATAATTCGACCGAAAACCACCCAGTACAACAGCCTGTCGCCTGTTCCTCAGGTACGATGAGAGCCATCGCAGTAGGTCGCCGTGTATGCCCACAGATTCTAATTTTCCAAGTAGAATACCGTGGTCGACGCGGTCAAACGCCTTCGAGAAATCGGTGTAAATTACATCTACTTGCAGTCTCTTATCCATGTTGACCGTGACAAAGTCGAGAAATTGGCATAGATTTGATGTAACCGAGCGTCCTGGTGAGAAACCATGCTGATTCTCAGGGAGAATTGTCCTAAACGAGGGCAGCAGGGAATCGTATACCACCTTCTCAAATAACTTGCTAATAACCGGAAGAATAGATATCGGTCTGTAATTAGATACTACATTCTTTGGGCCGGCCTTGTGAATTGGAACGACACACGCTTCTTTCCATCTCGTCGGAAAAATGCCCGCCTTAAGTGATTTGTCGAAAAGAATGGCCAATGGAACAGAGAGGGACTGAGCACAATTATAGATAAATATAGGAGGGATGGAGTCACTGCCCGAACCCTTATTTATATCAATTTTCTTTAAGTATCTAAGAATAATATCTTGGCTGATTTCGATGCCTCCGATACTCAACGAATTGTGCGAGCCACTTTTAGGCGTTGCGTGACATGTGTTCGAATCGGTTTCCGATTCTATATATATATATATAATATATATATATATATATATATATATATATATATATATATAATATATATATATATATATATATATATAGATATATATATATATATATATATATATATATATATATATATATATATATATATATATATATATATATATATATATATATATATATATATATATATATATATATATATATATATAAATATATATATATATATATATATATATATATATATATATATATAAATATATATATATATATATATATATATATATATATATATATATATATATATATATATATATATATATATATATATATATATATATATATATATATATATATATATATATATATATATATATATATATATATATATATATATATATATATATATATATATATATATATATATATATATATATATATATATATATATATATATATATATCGATACACCAGTTCCAAACTAATGCAAGTCTGAAATTTTACGGTATTGAGTAACAGTCGACTAACGATCACTATTCATCCATATATCTCATAAATAGGGCTTAACCTTATGCAACACAAAATGCCTTCAATTGAGACGAATTAAGCGAAAAAATAAAAAAATTAACTATTGATCACTTCGGCAAAGCCGTTTTCCAAATGAAAGTGACATTACGAAATAATTCAAATTTCGAATGCTACCAACATTTAAAATATGATACGATTGGCTGAGTTTGTTATCAACGAGCCATTAAATCGAAATAAAAATAAAAAAACCTCCATATGCTCAATGAAATGAAAGAAGAAACTTCAATCTTAATTTTTGGCAGAGGAGTTTATAAAAAAGATTGTATAATGTTATTAATTGAGATATTTTTTTTTTCAAAAAAAAAAATTACTCCAAAATTCCGCTTTTAAATTATGATAACTTTTTTGTTTGTAGATATAATGGCATCAAATAACTTTTATTGCATTCTGAAATGTTTTTCTATTCTAAAAAAAAATATTTAATGCCAATTGCATTAAACAAAAAATACTTGAGCTTCCAAATTTCAAAAACGAATTAAAAGTATGACAAAGGTTAATTTCTAAATTCATTTAAAACCAAACTAAACAATATTTTGAAATTAGCTTTATTATAGAAAGTTTTCTTGCTTATACCCTTTCAAATGATATGCTAAATGTCATAAAAGACGTTGATTGTATGGTCAAAATAAGAGATACTACTTTCTCGGGGCCAGCGTTAGGAAAAAACTTTTAAGATATTGATACCCAAAATTCCGCCTTTAAATTGTGATATTTTTTTGTTTGTAGCTTTAATGGCAGCAAATAACTTTTATTGCATTCTGAAATGTTTTTCTCTTGTAAATAAGTTTTTATTTATTGCAATTGGTTTAAAAACAATACTTATGTGCTTCCAAATTAAAAAAAAATAAAAGTTTGATAAAGGTCAACTTCTAATTTGATTAAAAAGAAAACTAAGCGTTATTTTGAAATTAGGTCTATTTTAAAAAGTTTCCTTGTTTATGCCCTTTCCAGTAATATGCTACATGTCCTAGAATACATTCATTATGTAGTCAAGATAGGAGATACTACTTTCCCGGGGCCAGGGTTAAGAAAAAAAAATTGATTTATTGATAAATTTTTATTCAAATTCTGTTACAGATTTTGTTCAAATTGACCACCTCCAGTCCGTATGCATGCACGACATCTTTTTCTTATTTCCACGGTTGTTGTGCGAAGTAGCATTTCATTTTTCATTTCTTCAAATGCGGCGCTTATTCTTTGAATTAAAATTTCTCTTGTGGGCACTACCGAGAGCAGAGATAGTCAAATGTCGACTGAACTTGGGCGCGTAAAGATGAATACCTACAAAACCATATTAGGTAAACAAAATGCGTAGCTGCGAAGAATACTTGCGGCGACGAGTACCTAACCCGAGGATTTAAACAAGGATTATAATAAATTAGGCGATAAATATATTAGGCGAAATAAAGACGCGAATAAGGAATAACTATTTACTTAACCCTGGCCTAGGGAAAGTATTATCTCTTATTTTGACTACATAATGAATGTATTCTATACCTAATATCCAGCATATCATTTGAAAGAGTATAAACTAGAGTACTTTTTAAAATAAGGCTAATTTTAAAATAACCTTTATTTTTTTTTAATGAATTTAGAAGCTGGCTTATTCAAACTTTTACTTTTTTTATAATTTGGAAGCTCATAAGTAATTTTTATTAAACCAATTGCACTAAATAAAGAAATTATTTGGAATAAAAAAACAATTTAAAATGCAATAAAACTTACTTGGTGCCATTATAGCTACAAACAAAAGAGTGATCATAATTTAAAGGCGGAATTTTGGGTATCAATAACATAAAATATTTTTCTGAACCCTGGCCCCAGGGAAAATATTAACTTTTATTTTGACCACATAGTGAATGTATTCTATAATATTCAGCATATCATTGGTAAGGGTATAAACTAGAGAACTTTATGTAAAAAAGCTAATTTTAAAATAAAGTTCGGTTTTTTTTTTAATGAATTTAGAAATTGACCTTTGTCATACTTCAATTTTTTTTTATAATTTGGGAGTTTTTAAGTCTTTTTTTTTTAACCAATTACATTATATGTATTTTTTTTTAGGATACAAAAACATTTCAGGATCCAATAAAAGTTATTTGGTGCCATTATATCAACAAAGAAAAAAGTTATCACAACTTAAAACCGGAATTTTGGGTAGTAAAAATTAAAAAAAAAAAAACATACCTCAATTACCGTTAAACTTAGGATATCAGACAAATGGGTGAAAGAAACCAAGTGAGCCCCCCAATCTTCCAAAAAATTGTGTCGGTTCTTGTGCCAAACACCCTGTATATATATATATATATATATATATATATATATATATATATATATATATATATATATATATATATATATATATATATATATATATATATATATATATATATATATATATATATATATATATATATATATATATATATATATATATATATATATATATATATATATATATATATATATATATATATATATATATATATATATATATATATATATATATATATATATATATATATATATATATATATATATATATATATATATATATATATATATATATATATATATATATATATATATATATATATATATATATTCAAATTGAAATTATGTTTATTACTAAATAAATTAAATTATCAAATAAATGAAAGGGCACTTATCTGGTCTGTGGCGACCAGGAGCGACTCTTCGCCTTTTTCTTTTTCTCTTCTTTCAGTGTTTGCTAGTGTTACCTACTGTGGTATTGGAACCTGACCAAACTAGCTTCCTACTGTCTCCTACAGCGGCAACACAACAATTCGAAATATGAGAATCAATGCTGGAAAATAATAGGCGATTAATGTATCTTAAATTAACGATTGTTATAAAATGTATATCAATATTTCGGCTTCAGCCGTCGTCAAGATCAAGTTCTTGACGAAGGTTTCAACAGTTAATTCTAGCCAAAAGGTTCCATTTGTATGCTTACGTCCGGAACCCTAACATAATGGACTCAACAATAAAATAATATAGTATCTTTCTATTGAACGCTGTCTATGACTGCTCTTTCGTGACGCGTTTGCCGAGTCGACGCAAATAACCTCATACACCTTCTTACCAAACGTATGCTCCTGATACGAGGCGTCGAGAAGCGGTACGCGCATGAACATTATTTATCTAACCACCCCAGTTGCAATCAGCATTTTGATAAAAGATCCATTTGATTTGAATAATAGTCATGATATTTATACTCCACTACTAGTTTTAATTAATAGTTATTAAATAATTATTTATATGTTATGGATAAAAATAAATAAATTAGAATAAACATATGGAATGAATAATAATAACTGTTGTTTTTTTATTTTGACAAATAGCGCTAGATGAAATATTGTTTATTTGCGATATTTTATCTATTGATAGATAGTGCAGCGCGCTTAAAGTTTGTCAAACTTTTAGCTATCAAATTTTTCAAATTTTCAAAAAAAAATGTAGGGTAAAAGTTGCTTATTTGCTGGTACTGATTCACCCACTTCAAGTAGGTCACTAATTAAAAACTCACCCTGTAGGTACACATTGGGCTCGATTGCGTTTCTTCGTGAACTAAAATTGGAAATTAGTCCATGTGAACGAGACAGGGCAATACGCTAGAGCGGAGTGTGAGATGACCGGTTGTCACTTTTTCGCATTAAAACTGCTTGCCAATTTCAAATCTTACACCGCACGAAATATGCTCGAATTTATTCGGACGAGTATAAGTTTGGCAGGTAGTATTTATCGACGATCGTTCGTTTCATATCCGCTCTAACGTATTGCTCTGTCTCGTTCGCTTGGACTAATTTTAGTTTTAGTTCACAAAGAAACGCAATCGGGCCCATTGGTTCTAAGTTTTTAGTTTACGTTTAATTTTTCCTCCTTTGTCAATTCCAATTTCGAGTCCAGCAGCAATTGGATCTCTTAAAAGATCTCCCGCTTTATCGATAGTTGTTGTTGCGACGGGCCCGGAATATCGATATTCTGGGTCGGTATTGGCCGCGTGCTCCCATTGCCTATGGTGGTCGAGTTGAATTCTTCACCTCATCAATCATCAGGAGTTGTGTCGGCTTCGAAAGCAGCTTTTTGCATGGTAGCTCGCATGTAGCAGATACTCGCCTCCGTCAATACCTAAAACATAAAATAGATAATTTAAGGTATCAAAAATTACGTCGGCTATAATCATGCCGAGAGGCAGCAGTAATTCAATGAACTTTCCGATATCACTATATATTGATCTTACATTGAAGAAATAAGGTATATTTTTTGGGACAAATGCTAATTTATATTTGAAGTGCAGGTGAGTTTGATTCGTTGACAAATGCTGTTTTGTCAACAAAACGTTCACCCAGTGTTTAGTGATTCTTGCAGTCCAAAGTGTAGGTCCATGTCGCGCAATGGAGACAAACAACGGTTAGAATGAAGAAACTTTCAAAAAAGGATAGTCGCATGCATCGCATCAGAATCGAATCTAAGGTATCATGGCAATGAAAATGGATAAGTAAAAGACTTCAGAATGGATCTAGTGATAAAATTTTTCAGGAAATGACTATTAAGGATCTGACTGAATTTTGGCGAATGACAGGAGATAAACTTAATGAGTTACTGACTAATATTAGGCCAACTATAGCAAAATCGTATACATCTATGAGAAGTGCACTCTTCGCAACACTTCATTTATTAAAAAAAACTGTATATGAATATCCAAAACAACTACATCGTTGATGCTTGCAATGCTGCAAGTGCGGGGAGTACGCGGATGCGCGTTGGAAGCTATAATGACCGTGCTTCTGATCTACTTCTCACTCGCACTTGTCACTTTACGACGTGACTGCTTAAACATTGATTTTACCAATCGCTTAGCATCTGAACTTTTCATCTGCACTTGCTATTTAACAAAATGTAAATTACCCTCAACACATAGTCTCTTAAAAGTATCATTTTTTTCTCGCAAACGTATGAAGCACAGTAAGCGTACTTCGGTGAATAAAGATGTATACCGGACTTGTACTATAAGTATACATAATTATTGTATAAATACATTGATTATATAGCCTATTGAAATTAATTATATAGCCTATTTGTTTTGATAATGTTACTCTTCACATTATTACCATGTTGATTTTTGACTATTACATTATTTTGATAATAGGCTTGTTTTTATTGTTTTGTTTGATTATCTGATTATTACCTTTATGTTTTTTGTTTCACTGCTTCTATTAGCTTAATTTTATTGCTTGTTTTCCGATTATACAAAGAATTACATTATTTTTATTGTTTCTCTATTTTTATTGCTTCTCTATTTTTATTTGTTTTTTTTACATTTGGTTAAATCACGGATAGTCATATTTTTAAGATATTTTTTTTAATTCAATTGAACTACCTTATTTACCTGCCAATTTAGAGGTAAAAAAAGAAGCATTTAATGTAACTAATATATTTATTCACTGTTGCAATCACACTGACAAACGTATCTGACATCAGGTCAACAACCACCCCCGCTGCTTATGAAATGTTTCAGACAGTTTCCATACCGCCCCGGTTATTCGGCCGAGTGCGCAGTTGATTGGCCAACGCAAACCGCCCAGCAGTACACGAGGTCAACCCTCAGAGGATTTAATCCCACCTGTCGATGACACAACCGAGACATCATAGAGTCCTTTCCAGGTGCGTCTCTCTTCGAGACAAAACGATCATATGGCCCAATCTGCACGGACCCGTTATGGAAGATCATGGAAGATCCCGTATTTCCGGAATTTCAATGGTTTATCAGACTGCCTACTCACTAGATACGGGTACGTGTGGTTTAAGCTAACATTGTCAAAATTTGCCTAAAAAGACGGAATCGAATGAAAAGAAGACATCATGCGTATGCATAATCGGCTCAAAAGAAGATAATGCATTGTGCCAATTGAACACCATTCTAGAAATATTTTCCACCGTGGTGAAGCAGCTTGGAGCCGTGTGTGCATTACCAACAGAACTACTATGTACGGGATTAGGGTTAACTATTTTGTATGAATAAGAATATTTTTGCCGATCAAAGTATTTATGCTTTTTGAAAAGAGGTGTATGACAGTGAAACCAGCTACTGCTGCAATACTAACAGTTATCTGGGGAAGGAAGTAGGTATATGAATAAACGTACTAACCTTTTCCTTGTTGGGAGCTTCCTTATTCGAATCTAGGAACGAGTGGATCTCTTGCTGGATCTCCCGTTTAAGAGTTGGGCGAATTTCGAACCGTGGACTTCGCCCCGGGATGGCAATACTTTGGCTTCGTATTGGACGCAAGTTCTCCTCAACATTATCGGCGTATGAGTAGCCCTTTGTGCTGCGGTTTTTCAAATTATGGCCCGCAAGTAAGCAATATTGGCCTCTGTCATTATCTAAACAAAAATAAAATGGGTTAATTGCGAGTTTGACAAGCGCGCTGAGAATTTCGGAAAAATAACGCTACTAACTGAGTTTGATGAAATGAAATTTGTGTTTAGTGCAACATGTCAAATCAATTATGTGACAATACAAATAATTATTGTATGATTGCAAACCTAGCACCTTTCTAAAGCATTTTACATTTTATTTTACGAAAAGCCCTTTAAGTTCATAAATGCATAATGATCATTAGGTAAGTTATTGCCTAAATAATAATAATATACTCTGTAAACTCTATAAACGAACTCTAAATAATAATAATGTATTGGTAGACTAAAAAAATATTATGATTTTAAGACGTTGAATTCGACATTCGAATTTCGTCTCTATTGACTCAAGTCATTACACACAATAAGTTATTGTCAGTCATCTGGATCCAAACCATCTTCAACGCTAATTCGTACGATTACGTATATTCGTATGATTACAGGCGTACATTATAGTTTTAATGCCATGTGTTGATCCAATAATATTTTGGATCGCTTGCATGATCGCACGCGCGGCTTAGTAAAATCAGTCAATTCTAATAGATCATGGTTATGCAGTCCAATTTCCTTTATTAGATTCTAAGGCTAATTTATGTTTTCTGGATTTTATTCCGCAAAGATATTTCGATCACAGTCTTTCGGGATTTTAAAAATGTGAACGTATCCAACAGTCAACGTCCAGATTTCCGCGCCGTACGGCTTGTGCAGTAGGTGAGATCTAATAAGTAAATATATTAAAAAGAATAAGTTAATAGTTAAAACACATTTTTTAAAACAAGCTTTTATTAAAATGCTCTGTCGCGAACCAACCCTGGATGCAGCAGCCGTGTTATAGTGGAACTTAGAACGGATAGTCATAATTAAATGCGTATTCAAAATTTCGTTCCTGTGCCGTCGACCGTTGAGGAGTCTGGAGAGTATTGCGTCCGTTACGCAGAGAAGGGCATCGAGCGAAGTTAGATAAGTACTTATAGAATTATTTAATGTCTGCCATAGGTGAGTGAGTTAAAAACATCATGTACAATCGGAATTATAATTTTGATAATTATATTATTATTATTGTTTTTTTCTATTTAATAAAAATAATTCATAATTCACACATCGTAACTAACTATGATTTTGTGCTTATATACCTTAAATACCTGAGTATTAATTTGTCTGCAATCCCTACCATTTAGTCGATAAAATAATAGTAAGTAGTATATACAAGTACATATCTACCCATACCTACTTAATTATATTAAGGAAGGCAATTTTATATTAAGGAGGTAGTTGGTCAAGCTAAGGGCGCGGGCACTGCTCGGAAGGTCCGCGCACTCAATTCAGCAGTAGACAATGAAAGAGTTTGTCTGCCGCGCAAAGAATTATTAAAGCACTTTGAAAATATGTAATTTGTGGTTCGAAAAAGCTATAGCAAATTTGATGCGGGGATGGCTTTGGATCAATCACACGAGCAAATTAATGCCATATAAAAAGCAGGTAGGACCTATTTTTACACTTACATTCATCGTTATTTTAAATAGTATCTGTTTACTTCTTTTTTAAACAACATAATAGTATTTTACACATCACAGAATTGATTGGTTAGACGGAAAATCCTGGCGGTCTAAGTGGCTTCTCGCTGGACCTGAATTGGTAGAGATATGGTTTACAGTTCTGAGCAGGAAGTTTTGTATTTTGATATGGAGAACAACGCAAAACATGAAAACGGCAGCCATCTTTCTGACACTGCTACAAATAGGAATAACTTTATTCTAGGCCTGAAATCACTGGTAGCTACAATAAATAAACCAGGAAATCCTTTTGACGAACAGTCTCCAGACTTGTGAGCACAGAGTAGAAAATCTCCATTCATTCTTTGCTCACGAATACCAAGCCAGTCCTTCAGCACTTTCTTCAAATTACGATCTGGAACTAGGTCAAAACCTACTGAATTCGATTGACAGTATTTGCGGCACTGCCACTGTTCCAAACGCCCTACAAATCTCAGCAAAATTCTAGATGGATCTGAATTAGACAACATGCTGAGTCCTGGCAAAAGCAGGAATTTGGAGAATACATTGACCAGTATTTGTACCATTTTTCGCAAAGAACTTACATGGTTTTATAATTAGATATCGTTTAGCACACAAACAAATATAACAACAATAGCATAAAAAATATTACCAAAGAAAGCCGTTCAAAGAACACAGGTTGCTGCTATGACGAAACTACCTGAAGGTTGGGACCGATTTCCTGAGGAACAATTCTGTAGGGAAGGATTGTGTCATTTGATCTCTACCTTCTGTCACAACTATAGATCTGACAATTGCCGGATCGGACAAAATATTTTAAGCAATATCTCGCATGATATACAGAAATTAGCCCCGTGTAACCACGAAGAAGCGGACACTCGCATGATGGTGCATGTATCTGACACTGTCGCTCAAGGCTTGACAAAAAATATGATACTGACTGTAGATACTGACATAGTGGTGTGTATACCGATGGGGGCGATAGAACCACAGCTTTTTAGACGCTGTCTGGACATTTCTTGAACGCAGTACCGGATTATCCAACAGGTCAAGTAGGGACCGGCCTGTGCCTCCCTCCCCCCCTTCCTCCCCCTCCACCGGCTTTTAGGAGCCCCGCGACAAGAGATGATTACAATCATAATGTAAAAAATGTTTCTAATAGATAGAAAAAAATCACTGAATCGGAATTCTAAGGGAAAATTGTTTAGTAAACTTTCAGATCCGATTAGTAGTATAATTACTATAAATTATCAACAGTTGGCCGCTGCCAGCCTGTACGATCGTATTTTGTTTATATTATTGTCTTTGCTAAAAGACATATTAAAAGCGTTGTCCGAAATGTTTAACTGTCCGTTTTGCCGGTGCGACACTGTTTTGTCCATAAACACTTCTATTCTACACTATATCGTCGTCAGAATGTTTGACAGCCCAAACGAGACCCGAAAAAACTTAAAAGGGGGCTATGTGATTTCGACGGCCTAAGGGCCTTTATATGGTTAATCCGGTACCTATCGAACGCTTCTGTCGTTTTAGGTGTCCATAGAATTGGTGTGTTCTTCTGTTCAAAAAAAAGTTTAAAATTATATCTAAATTGCGAGAACAGGAAATAACATACCGCTCTCGGCACAACCAAGCCAGATGCGGCTCGGGGGAGGGCGTGGATCATCGTCGGAACTTCGGAAACCCAAGCCGTCTAGGCCTGCTCTGCTTAATTTAATTTCTGCTTTCTCTCTCCTTTAAGGTCTGTCTCTTTTAATTTCTGTCTAATGTTTAATTTTCCCTCTTTTTAATTACTATAGGAGAAATTCGACACTTTCCTCAACATCGACCTCGTTTGCGTTGCGTCAGCGTTTTTCATAGAAATTGGAGATTGGTTATTACTGACAAAACCTCTATTTCGTCGCACTTCCGCGTGCCTGCTTCACCTGGGCACGATCTACACACAAGTAGAAATAGATACTATACAATGTGTGTTTTGATTTCAGAAAGACGAGGAAGCGAGAGAAGCCGAAGAAGCAGCTAGGTGCGTCGAGGATGAGAAGAAGGCTGAGCAGGAGAGGCTGGCGGAGAAGCATTCTGGCTAATCGTCTGTGCATTCTGACTAATTTCTGGAGGGGTCTGGAGACTATGGAAATATACTTTTTCCTAAGCAGCGGGGGTGGATGTTGACCTGTTGTCATGCCACGCTTAAAATGACCTTGGGCCACTCGATCCCTTGTGGCACTACAGGCGAAGAACGCTCAGGTCCGCGATTTCAGGACTTTATCAGGACTTTAGATGGCCGGAGGGTTCGAAGAATCCCGAGGGTTAACAATTTCAACTCAAGCACCACCGAGTTGTTTCGCGCCGCAACATCACGGGCCCAAGTGGCCATAATGATCACCGACATCTGATAGGAGATGACACTTTAAGTATAAAAAGGGTTTGAATACCCCAGAAAATTCAACAAGGCCAGTTGACTGACTCACAGATTGCGAAACCGTCTTTAAGCACTGGATGTTTATAGAGATAACACGCTTCAACGTGTTTGGGCCATAACGGAGCTTCCGTAAATAGATTTTTTTTAACGAATATAATTACAACGCAGAACGCTTTACAGCGCGAACAATTTTTAAGCTATTGCATAGCTTTTATCGCGGGCCTAGGCCAGCGCGGCGACCGAATGAAGAAATTTCTTAACGAAAATAAATGATTTTAAACTGATAATTACGTCTAAACGAGTACTTCTTACGATTCAAAAAAAAAATATAATTAACAAGAACATTTTCCTAATATTCTTAGCTTTGAATATTTTAGATTTTGTTTATATTACATAGTGTAATTAATTTGTGAAATTAGGTCTAACCGAAAACAAAAACGACTACTACGCAAATACTATCTGGCGTATTATTATGAAACCTGCACCATTTTAAAGATAATTTAATTATCTATCTTTTTATCTACGATGTTTTCAAATAATCCGTTTTTTTGCTTTATCGAATAAAAAATTCGTGCGCGGCGCTCTATCGGAAGACGTTTAAATTATTCCAAATCATTTGCTACCGCAGCCGCAAATGATTCGGAATAATTTCAACGTTTTCCGATAGAGCGCAGTTATCTGATATCAGAAAAAATAAAATAAATAAAATAAATAAATAATTATAATTGCATAAGTTATTAAAAATGCTATGCAATAGCTTTACCGCGGCAGTCCCCGAGTGCCACACGTATTATTTTCTAATAAATATAAATATAGTAGTACCTACGCTTTATGTAACGGCAGTCGTGTTTTTTTTCTATTTATTATATCATACATTACAGAAGACAGCATATCCAGCTAAGATCGCTGTCTACTGTAACGCCCATAAATTTTGCTTTCCTAATTTCAAGCGGCGGAATTAACGGATGAGCCTGAAACCCCAGATGTACAGGCCGATGATGGGGTCAGCGAGCAAGATGCCGAACACGAAGTCGCCGACGGCGAAGTGTGATTTGCAACACTATAAGGACTATAACTACAGAAGACAAATTTTATACGAATAATATTTTTTTGCTACGTTTTACTATTATTTCATGTGTTATATTTTTCATAAATGTTAATACGTCATTTCATTTAACTTGATGTATTATTATACTATTGTTGATAGTGGAATTATAATATGAAATAAATTATTATGAAAAAATTTGAATTTACAAATTATATAAGTTGCATGCTTTATTCCAACGGCGAAGTTATTACGACCTATCTCAAGGTAGTCTAATTTATTTTATAGGAAGACAAAAAAATCACGTGTTAAATAAAAATGCGATTGTTTTAATATAGTATACATCTCAGAATTCGTAAAATGCCAATACCACCGACCAGTGGTTTTTTGTTGCGACAATTCGCAGGCGGCCGATCTCCGTATTAATGCAATTGTGCAGTTAAAGTCGACTTCATTGAATAAGCTACCATTATAAATTATTATGCGTGCACTAACACCCACTACAAAAAACATTTTCGAGGGTTGAAAAGATGGCGTCGTAAGTTTCATTCCCATGGCTGGCCTTCTAAGGGTTAATAATATACGTAAGGCTGTGCTCATATTTTATCGTTACCTGTTTAAGGCTCTTAGTTGGTTATTTTTTTACACTTTGCTGCAATAAAGTAGCTATAGTGTTCTCGCTATCAGTCGTGTCGAAAAGAACATATTTTTGGGATATTTAAATTTCACGGGTTTTTTTGTAAGTCTTATTAAATCGACACCGCGTCGGCTCCATAATATAACCTATGGTAACACCTTCCATTTAACTATGTAAAGTATATACTTAAGGGGTATACGTCGTAATTTTGGGTTTACTCCAATAACCAGAGAAGTAACCAGCGACTCTACAACATGCAACCTCTTGCAGGGAAGTTCTTGGTCTATGCTTGGTCATTGCTTTCGGAGCATTAGTAATTTACATTAGATTGCTAAATTTAGTTGCTATTGTCAGATGAAATCTTTAGATGTGTTGTGTTTTTTAAGAAGTAACTTCAAAATATTTCCATTTTTAAAAAAAAATGGATTAAAAACATATTTTTTTTCATTAGTACCTACGCACTTAAGACATAACGTTACCAAGTTGCAATAGAAATAATCATATATATATATATATATATATTAATATATATATATATATATATATATATATATATATATATATATATATATATATATATATATATATATATATATATATATATATATATATATATATATATATATATATATATATATATATATATATATATATATATATATATATATATATATATATATATATATATATATACATATATAAATAAAAAATACGTGTGGCACTCGGGGACTGCCGCGGTAAAGCTATTGCATAGCATTTTTAACAACTTATGCAATTATAATTATTTATTTATTTTATTGTTTCTGATATCAGATAACTGCACTCTATCGGAATACGTTGAAATTATTCCGAATCATTTGTGGCTGCGGTAGCAAATGATTCGGAATAATTTTAAACGTCTTTCAATAGAGCGCCGCGCACGAATTTTTTATTCAATAAAGCAAAAAAAAACGAATTATTCGAAAAAAATCGTAGATAAAAAGATAGATAATTAAATTACCTTTAAAATGGTGCAGGTTTCATAATAATACACCAGATAGTATTTGCGTAGTAGTCGTTTTTGTATTCGGTTAGACCTAATTTCACAAATTAATTACACTATGTAATATAAACAAAATCTAAAATATTCAAAGCTAAGAATATTAGGAAAATGTTCTTGTTTAACATATATTTTTTTCGAATTGTAAGCAGTACTCGTTTAGACTTATCAGTTTAAAATCATTAATTTTCGTTAAGAAATTTCTTCATTCGGTCGCCGCGCTGGCC
>OX155980.1:72971536-73028446 GCA_944548615.1 Micropterix aruncella
TAATATTAGGGTAAAGGCCCAATCATTGGACCAGTGCCACAAATGGACCGGCGAAGTTTCTAAGAAACCACGTGTCCCCTAACGCGCTGAACTAGTTGCTATGGCGTCCGATAGTCCCCTCTACCCACTGCACGCTTCTCAGTGCCGCTCGCGCAGCGATCGAGGTAGGCCGTGCGTCCGAGTGTTCACGAGGCCGTCCATACAACGTCGATGTTCGAGAAACTTGAGCGTAAGTTTTACTTTATTCATTTTTTTAATATTGTTTTTGTTTTTATATTATTGATGATAAATCTTCTACCCAATGTGTATGTACTTTTTTCCATAAAGTTTTTGGATTAGTTGTTAAATAATCTTTTTTCGAAAAACGGCAATGGCACCTTTGTTGGACCACTTTAAAGGACTACCAATGGACCGGTCCAATGAAGGCTTATTATATATTACTTTTATACAAACTAGTAGTAATTTATAATTTTCTTGATTATCAGAATGTCAACGCGCGGCCCATACTACGCATGGAACGAGCCAAGTATGCGCCTGGCCCTTCTTGCACTTCGCAACAAAGAAGTTGGCCTAAACGCTGCCGTGCGTATGTTCGGCATCCCTAAGGCAACTCTTAAAAGACGCTTGGATGGGTGTAACAAGTATTCCAAAGAAGATATTAAGATTCCCGGATCATCTTCCGATTTGACAGCAGAGTTAGAACAAGAACTCGTAAAGCATGTGCTTGAATTAGAGGCATGTTTATTCGGGGTAACGAGAGATGATGTTTGCCACCTTGCTTTCAAACTCGCCAATAAGTGTAACATCAAACACAGATTCAACCAAGAAAAAGAAATGGCAGGCAAAAAATGGTTTGTTTCATTTATGAAAAGACACCCACAGTTATCTCTACGCCAGCCAAGGGCTACTTCTTTCAATCGAGCCACGGCATTCAACAAGAAATCTGTCAACGATTTTTTTGATAAACTAGAGAGCGTTCTAGAGAATCACAATATTAATGAGGCACAGAGAGTTTTTAATATGGATGAAACGGGCCTGTCTACTGTTCAGAAGAAACCACGAAAAATCCTTGCTAAAAAGGGCAAGCACCAAGTAGGCTCCATAACAAGCGGTGAGCGTGGAACCACAACAACAGCTGTATGTTGCGCTAGTGCTGCCGGTGCATTTATTCCACCATTGATCATATTTAAACGAAAACGAGCTCTGGTCGAACTTCAAGATGGAGCACCGCCCGGTACGACATTCGCTTACAATGAGAAAAGCGGTTATATAAATAAGGACATATTTTACTTGTGGCTGCGAAATTTCGTTGAAGCTGTAAAACCATCGCTGGATAAAAAAGTGCTTCTTATACTCGACGGACACTCCACCCACACCAAAAACCTTGAAGCACTAGACTATGCTAAGAGGCATGGTGTTGTAATGCTTTCCCTACCCGCGCACACTTCGCATAAACTGCAGCCTCTAGACGTATCATTCTTCAAACCTCTAAGTACTTACATGATAGACGAGACAGAGAAGTGGCTTCGAGCTAATCCAGGAAGATGCGTAACTCAGCATCAAATCTCAATGCTGTTTGGTAAAGCATATGCAAGAGCAGCTTCTGTAGGTACGGCAATTAACGGATTTGCAAAAACTGGCATATACCCCTTTGACAGACACGTTTTTAAAGACCACGATTTTATTGCAGTAGAGGAAAGAGAAAATATGTCAGCGTTCTCTAATCAAAATCAAAACCCTGCAGTTGAAAAGGCGCTTAATGAAGGACTTGAATATATCGAAGTAGGAGCCTCTCCAACATCATCTGTAGATGGCATGCTCAGTCAAGGATTAGAGTTATTCGAAGCAGAAACATCTTCATCATCGAATATTGAAAATACTTCCAGTCAAGATATTGAATTCGTCGAAGCTCAAGTATCGTCGCCATCGCTTTTTAAAAAAAATAATTCTATCACTCTCACGCCTCTGGGAATCACTGATGAGTCCGATCCTCTGTCGAATAAATTACTATCATCGTCTACATTCACCACTCCATCATCCCCTAAAGCAAGCACAAGTTTTAATTATATGATATCAGAAATCTCCCCTGGAGCTAAGGAAATTGTTTCACGATTGAAAGAAAAGAGCCGAAAAAGCCAAACATCAGTCGAACTGACGTCGTCACCGTACAAAAATGGCTTAGAAGATACTCAACGTGCGAAAAGAATTAAACTTGATATGAAAGTAAAATTCCAAATGAAAAAAGATGAAAAGAATTATAATGCTAAAAACAAAAAAGAAGTCAAAGAAATTAAAACTAAAAACAGCCAAAGAAATAAAAATAACTCTACTAAAACAGAGGAAGAAGAGTGGTATTGCAAGTTGTGCCAATTTGCTGCAATGGAAGGGATGATACAATGTCTCACATGCAAGGATTGGGTACATGAAGATTGCGCCGGAGTGAAAAAGGGAACGAAGAAATATGTGTGTCCAACATGTAGGAGATGTCACTAGATGGCACTATGTTCAAAAATACTATTTTTTTTGCTTTTTATATATTTTTTGTGAGTTGTTACAACTAAAAATAATGATGAAACAATATGTTACAACTCGAAGGGGTTGATTCTTTTTCCTTTTAAAAACTGTTGCCAAGCAGACTTGTTTCAAAATTTTTATTGTTATTGAGTAAGATTAGATGTAATTTTATTGTTTAAATTGTTAATGGAACCATGATTGGACCCATAGTTTTTCTATTTCCATTTAAAGTACCATTATTAGAAGTCCAATGATAGAACTTCACTGGTCCAAAGAACGTGCCAAAGGTCCAATTATTGGAACCATATTTCTTTATGTTTTCTCTTAATATATTTCATTGGAGTAAGTATTTTGGTAAAAATTTCAGTAATTGTAATACAAGAATAAATACTTATTCTAAAGTCTTACTCAGTTTTATTTTAAAAATCTAATCTTAAGAAATATAACAATTTGAAGTTAAGTGGTCCAATGGTTACCCTATATATTTATATGATAAGGTTTTGTAAATAATCCGTTCATAGGATGATGATTCGCAGTAAAATAAAATTAGTAAAAGCTACTTGAACAGCAGCGAAGGAAATCCCAGCTTGGATTGGGAAACGCTTATGTTTGAATATATATATGTATATATATATTTATATTTGATAAGTTTTGTAAAGAAATCCGTTTATAGGATGATGTTTTTATTCAAAATAAAATTAGTAAAAGCTACTTAAAAAGCAGCGAAGGAAATCCCAGCTTGGATCGGGAAATGCTAATGTTTGAATGAGATATACTTACGGATGTGCACGACTTTCGACAGTGCAATGTAAGTTTAAAGGTCCTTTTGCAGTAAAGTTGGAGTGGACGTACGGACACTGACCAATCCAACGCGACACAAAATATATCAGGAGATAAGAAGCGCTGAGGAGGTCAAGCGAGTCGGTATGATGACGCTATATTACACGCTCTCTCCCTATCTCGCTCTTTCCGCTCGTGCTATCTCACACGCGCAAGTGCAACTGGATTTAACAATGCTGACGTCGCCCGCGCCCTATGTTTTTGGTCGAATATGTTAGCCCATAGATGGACTCCAACTGCTATTTATAAAATGGGTCGTTTCAAGAGTAACTAACATTGGGTCAACAACCACCCACGCTGCTTAGGAAACGTATATCATTTCCAGACACCCTGATTATTTGCCGTAGTGCACAGTCGATTGGCTGTCACCACACGATGTGCCAACCGCCCAGCAGCGCCCAAAGGACATCCCATGGGGAATTGATCTTGTCAGCAGTATGGTTGTTACTGTGGGGTCTATAAATTTATTCGTCGAAGTATAAAGTCGAAGGCCTTCCTGCAGTTCACAAAAGTAATAAACAGATCATTCAAACCAATAACACGTCATCATACGAAACTAGGTGAGTTCAGCCAGGGGCGTCATTTCAGATTTTGATTGGGGGGGGCATGCACAAAGCGCCATTGTTTTGTCAAGGTTTTTATTAAAAAAAACAAAAACCATAAAAATTAAATTATATATATATATATATATATATATATATATATATATATATATATATATATATATATATATATATATATATATATATATATATATATATATATATATATATATATATATATATATATATATATATATATATATATATATATATATATATATATATATATATATATATATATATATATATATATATATATATATATATATATATATATATATATATATATATCTTATATATAAAATTCTCGTGTCACAATGTTCGTTCCCGTACTCCTCCGAAACGGCTTGACCGATTCTCATGAAATTTTGTGAGCATATTGAGTAGGTCTGAGAATCGGCCAACATCTATTTTTCATACCCCTTAGTGATAAGGGTTGTCCACCCTAAACATTTTTCTTTAATTTTTAGACATTTTTTTTAATTTCTTTATTTTTTTATTATGTCGCATTAAAAAATACATACAACCCTAAATTTTTACCCTTTTATCACCATCCCTTATTTTTTAATAGCCATTTTAGTAATTTAATCATTTTTCATCCCCGGTCGATAACTGATCAATCGTCATTTAATTAGTTATCCCCGCCAGTTGTCTACAGGTGTCACTTCTCACCCAGTAAACAGCACGGAGTAGGGATGAGAAGGAAGCCGGTCTCCTGTTTCTCTCACACAATCAGACTTCTCTCACTCCCTACAAAGTTGTCGGCCATCATTATTGTTTATGCATCAAGTGTAGTAGTAACGTTGACAATTATTATTTTGCTATCTCAGTGTAACTCTCATATTAACTATTAATCATTCCTATTTTATTAATAATAATAAAATTATCAATTTAGAGTGTATTTTGCACGATTAGTTAATGAAGTGATTTTCATAACCTCAAAAGTACTCAACACGTGGCACGAGCTTCCACCAACAACGGCTTTTGTGTTTTAAGTATATTTTTTTTTAATAAAATCGAAAATGTTGTTGGAAACGGTCAAAAAAGATTCGGTGGAATTTAATTTTTATTAAAACTGGGCAAACTTTTTTTCGTATTCATTTTTTTTACCATTTCTAACCATATATTTTCGATATGATTATGAAAAATAAAATTTTTCGCTTTTGTAAAACAGTCTAATGTTTACATGAATATGTAAATGAATGTGTGTACAACCAAATATTAAATACATTATAACTAGGGCCAAGATTTTTGCCGTGATTTCATTTTAACATTTTACAATTAATGCTCTTAAGGTGACGATATTGGCTAAATCAAATTCAACTTTCTTTTGAGACAGGCGAGGGGTGAGATGAAGCGGGGTACGATTACGGTTGAGGTGTTTTTTAGCGCCCTCTATGAGTACACGGTTATAACTACTTGATTGCGCGCGACCACCGCGTAAAATTAGCGCTGTCGTCGCTCACGGCGCCATAGCGACATGTGACGTCGCCATTGGGACATGCGCTCGCAACCTAAGGTCGCGGTCGGCGCCGCTGTGGAAGCAGTTTTAATCTATACTAATATTATAAAGAGGTAAAGTTTGTGACGTTGTAGGAAGTAATCTCTGGATTTACTGAACCGATTTTGAAAATTCTTTTACCAATAGAAAGCCACGTTATTTGTGAGTGTCATAGGCTATATATTATTCCGAAAAATGTAAAGACTTTTTAGTGGTAGTAGGATTTCCAAAGTAAGTCGGAAAAAACGGTCGAACGAAAACGTTTCTAACTAACGCTGCCTTAACCCCTCAAATGAATGGCGATTAGCTCGGGTTGCCTACGGCAAAATGTATATAAATTTATATTTACATTTACATTTACATTTACATAGAGCGGGGTTTACTATAGAGCTATAGCATTACTATAGAGCGGATTACTATAAAGCGGCGCACATTTACATTTATATTTATATTTATATAAATTTATATACATTTTGTATACATTTTGCCAAGGCATCCCTTAAGGGACGCCTCACATTTGAGGGGTTAACGATGAGAGATATATGATTAAGTTCTAGAAAAAAGGTGTAGAGCTTAATAATGCCTACAAAAAAGTCAGCGACAGCATATATGTAACTTTTATATTTAAGTCACAAAAAGTAGTTTTTCAAATTAAAAAAATTAATTTAAATCGTTAGGTCATGTTTATTGGTCATATTATCAACAATTATGAATTATTATCAAAATAAGTAAACTTATCGTATTAAGTGTTTAAAACAAAACACTTTTTCCTTTTACTGCATAAATAGTTAAAGAGATAATACGACATAGGTATGGAACCGCGACCGTGTCGTCTATCTATACTAATATTATAAAGAGGTAAAGATTGTGAGGTTGTAGGAAGAAATCTCTGGATCTACTGAACCGATTTTGAAAATTCTTTTACGAATAGAAAGCCACGTTATTTGTGAGTGTCATAGCCTATATATTAATCCAAAAATGTAAAGACTTTTTCGTGGTAGTCGGATTTCCAAAGTAAGTCGGAAAAAACGGTCGAACGAAAAGGTTTCTACCTAACGCTGCCTTAACGATGAGAGATATATGATTAAGTTCTAGAAAAAAGTTGTAGAGCTTAATAATGCCTACAAAAAAGTCAGCGACAGCATATGTCAAACTTTTATATTTAAGTCACAAAAAGTAGTTTTTCACATTAAAAAAATAATTTAAATCGTTAGGTCATGTTTATTGGTCATATTATCAACAATTATGAATTATTATCAAAATAAGTAAATTTAACGTCTCAAGTATTTAAAACAAAAGACTTTTCCCTTTTACTGCATATAATTTTACTTTTACTGCATAAATGGTTAAAGAGATAAGATACTCACAAATAAGACACTCACAAGAAGACACTCACAAATAACGGTAATATAGTCAAATTGGCATGCAAATACATACATACATATGCAGTAAAAATATAACCCGTCTTTTGGCAGTCAGGAAATAAATCATAGAACTCAGTACTAACCAAACCACACTCATAATTTCATAACAAGTAGGTAAAATGTTTTACCGCCCAACGAAGTGGGTACGGGTCAGCTAGTATATATATATATATATATATATATATATGGCATATATAAGTAATAAAAAATGTATCTATTTAATTAAGTAGCGTTTTGTTATTGGTTCATTAAATTTACCTAATTATCGTCTAATATAATCTAAATTCTGAAGAAACTGTAATATAATTTCATACAAGAAACAGTTGAAGCCGCTAATGATACTTTAAAAGTGCAATCATCTTTTGGGCCTACGGCAACAACTAAGAATGTCAAAGGTAGCACAATAGCTCAGGTATCTTCCCTGGCTGCAGCAATAGCGACACATGGAATATCCCGTCTAGCTACTGCGTTAACTCCGTCTTTCTCGCACACCTCATAAAAAGAAAATCAGAGTAAGTTACTTAGCACTAACTCACTAGAATGTCCCGCCCAGCCAAACATAGATTTCCCAAAAACCAATGGAAGGAGGTTCACCGCTCGTTTCTATGACATCTATGAATGGATAGAATACTCCACAACAGAAGACGCTGTGTATTGTTTCCCATGCCGACACTTCAACGCACAGTCTTCTACTGTTCGTCCGGGTGAAGCAGCTGGCAGTCGCACTTTTATAGACAAGGGCTTCAAAAAGTGGAAAGATGCTTCTGCTCTTTTAAAGCAGCATGCACTTGGAGAAAGACACAAAACGTCAATAACATCAATGGCTGAATTTAAAAATCGTAGCTCCCAACAGAAGTCAGTATCATCTCTATTAGACTCGCAGCGATCAGGAAATATAGAGGAAAATCGAAAGCACATTAAAGTTTTACTGAAAGCGACTGGTTTTCTCGGCAGAAAAGGTCTGGCTTTTAGAGGGCACGACGAATCAGAAAATTCTCAAAACAGAGGTAACTTTCTCGAGCTGTTAGACACCATGACTGGTGATGATCCTTATATTAAAGATAAATTAAACAGTCGATATGGTCATTACTGCTCACCGGAATATCAAAATGATTTAATCGACGTCTATTCTTCAAGACTGCTGAAAACCATTATCACTAAAGCTAATCAAGCCAAATACTTCGCTATAATGGCTGATGAAACGAAAGATACATCAAAATCGGAACAGCTTGCAATTTTAATCCGTTATGTTGATGCTGAAGAAACAAAAAAAAAATGAACGTGCAATCGGGCTCCACCATCTAAAAGACTGTAGTGCCGAAAGTATTGCCAACGCTATACAATCGATGTTATCGGATCAGGGACTAGACATAAAATACTGCGTTGGTCAGTGCTACGACGGAGCAAATGTTATGAGAGGATGGGTCAGTGGGGTCCAGGCGAGAATGAAAGATTTAGCCCCTCATGCTACATACTTCCACTGTCATGCTCACCGACTTAATCTTGTTGTGGTGCATGTGTTGGGTAACAGCGACGAAGTTAAAGATTTTTTTTCTACAGTTTAAACTCTCTATCAATTCATGTCCAACAGTGCTACTATCCATGAGCTTTTCGTAAAAATACAACAGAGGATGAATAAACCAGTACTGACTTTGAAAAGGACGATCACTACAAGATGGTTCTACTGGTTTAATGCAGTTATGAAAGTTCGAAAGACATACCAGGCAATTTTGGCTGTTCTAGATGAAGGAAAAAAGGAAAGGGCAGAGAGTATAGGAATAAAAGCGCAAATAATACAGAAAAAGTTCATATTTCTGCTTTGTGCTATGGAGAAGATATTAGGCATTACTTATTGTCTATCACAGCAGCTACAAGCTGAAGAACTTGATTTAGCAGCCGCCGTGCATCTTATCAAAAGTACGGAAGAAGAACTTAAAACATCCAGAACTGACGACACATACCTAGAGGTTTTAGAGAAGGCTAAATCTTTGGCACTCAGTAGTGGTGTTGTATGGAGTGAACAAAAATGATCGAAGACTGTTCCTCATAGACTCGCTGATAGTGTGATAATGTCAACGACGGGTAATAAAAATACTGAAAATAAGGCCATATACTTCGAAGTTGTTGACAGCATTCTCGTGGAATTTAATCGCCGATTCTCCGAAAATGAAGGCCTGTTCTCAGCAATAGATGGCTTAAAGAAAGAAAATCCAGCCTTCATGGCGGAAGAGAAATTAAAGCCATTGATAGAAAACTACAAAAAAATTCTAAATGTAGAACTTTTACAACTGCAACTGCCCCTAGCTAGGAACTATTTACAAACCGGCGATGAAAACTCCGTTTTGTCACTACTCGAATCTCTCCGAGTTCTTCCAGTAGCATACTCAGAAGTGATAAAACTGTTGCAAATTTTTGCTACACTGCCTATCACCACAGCTGGAAATGAAAGATTTTTCTCTGTGCTGAAAAGAGTAAAAGGGTACCTACGAAGTTCTACTGGCCATGAAAGATTGTCCTCACTTATGTTGATGGCGGTTGAAAGAGAAGAAATGAAAAAAATATCACTAGACCAATTGGTGGATGATTTTGCGGCGAAGAAACCACGACGATACCCTTTGCTACACCTAACATGACATTGGAATGTACCGTAGTTATTTTGTTTCATGATACCTTTTACAAATAAAGCCTATGTAATAAAATTTGATACATTTTTTCATCCATACCCAACCTACCAAAAAAGTTCGTTTTCTTTTATAAATAACCAAGCGATCAATTAATATATGTACTTATAAATAGTAGGTAAAAATATCAGATTTTTTTGTAAGTTCCAAAATTATAGGGGGGGCAATTGCCCCCCCCTGCCCCTATCAAATGACGCCCCTGAGTTCAGCTCTTTTGAATCGTACTATATGACGCGCGATTTGTTCAGTGGGCGTGGCCTACGTTTCTTCTATAATTACTAGAGGCCTGCCGAAGCGCTATCGGCCTCGTTCTGCCAGGAAACAAGAGATTTGTCTGTTTCGGTTTCGGATGAAATAATTTAAGCGAAATATTGAGATCGTGACGATGACTTGCACGCGGGCAACAGATTTGAAATTTAATGCTGTTGCCTTTAAAATGTACAGAATCGCCAACATCCATAACTATAATTCAGTACCTATTGATCACCGATTGAGTAGTTAGTCGAGTATTAATAAGGCGCCACGTAATACTCAAGCATTAAGGGCGTTCTATAGTGAAAAACCGTCCATAGACTCAGCTGAGTAATACTTAAGTTGTAGGGAAATGTTCAATTACCTACTTGTTGGCCATACAATTAAAGCCACATTTATTTTATAATTATTCGAAAATGTCTGTATGTATAAGCTATATCCGTCGCCGGTAAAAAAGTAACCTACCATTTTGATATTTGAATGACGGTTTATTTTAACCTCTTATCGTGTGCCGCGTTTGTGTTCATCTACCTAGTGTTTATTAAGCAACTGTCGGCCTTAAGGTGGCCATTCACGGTCAGTCCATCGCGCCAAATGGCGCGATATACAGCCAAATTTGACCGTGAGTGCGAAACCATTTGGCGCGATGTACAAATCTGGATTTCCAGTCACTCCATAATCCATCGCGCCAAGACGTGGCGTGACGCCAAAGCATCGCGCCGTCCGACCGTGAGTCCATCGCGCCGTCCGCCGTCGACCGGATATTGCGCGCCAGTCCATCCCGTGAATGCCCAAACCCACATCCACTTGCGTTGATTCCTCGCGGAGACGTTGATCGAGCCGCATCGTAGCTGGTTTTGTATTTTGTTGGTCAAAAATGTAATCCTCTCGCGAGTTATTTATTGAATTCAATAAATGATAAACGTGCGTATTGGAGACTTCATACATTGAAACTATTGTCGAAAACATGTCGTCGACCAGAAATATTGTAATTAATGTAATTGTTTAGTTTTTGTAGCAGTGTATGTTTTTCTTAAAAATACGTGTGGCACTCGGGGACTGCCGCGGTAAAGCTATTGCATAGCATCTTTATCAACTTATGCAATTATAATTATTTATTAATTTTATTTTTTCTGATATCAGATAACTGCGCTCTATCGGAAAACGTTGAAATTATTCCGAATCATTTGCGGCTGCGGTATCAAATGATTCGGAATAATTTAAACGTTTTCCGGTAGAGCGCCGCGCACGAATTTTTTATTCGATAAAGCAAAAAAACCGGATTATTCGAAAAAAAATCGTAGATAAGAAGATAGATAATTAAATTATCTTTAAAATGGTGCAAGTTTCATAATAATACGCCAGATAGTATTTGCGTAGTAGTCGTTTTTGTGTTCGGTTAGACCTAATTTCACAAATTAATTACACTATGTAATATAAACAAAATCTAAAATATTGAAAGCTAAGAATATTATAAAGATGTTCTTGTTTAACATATATTTTTTTCGAATCGTAAGCAGTACTCGTTTAGACGTAATTATCAGTTTAAAATCATTAATTTTCGTTAAGAAATTTCTTCATTCGGTCGCCGCGCTGGCCTAGGCCCGCGATAAAAGCTATGCAATAGCTTAAAAATATATAAATAGACGTACAAGGACTTGGAATTCCCGTGGAAGGTGCATGAAAATAATTATTGAAAATAACGCCACAGAGCAACTAGTACAAGCCAAATTATGTGGAGATATGACAGTTGGAAACTTTAGTTCCTCATAGCTCATTCCTGTTGCTAAGAAACGAAGAGTGGCACTCAGCCTCTCATAAGGACCCACAGCTTGTCTTATATTGGTGTCTCATTTCGTTATGAGTTCTATTAGTTTGAAGTTCTACTAGTTCTATTAGTTTGAAGTACATATTATGTAGGTTTGTCCATCCTCAGATAGTTTCTCCAATCGCTTGGCTCAAATGGTAATTCATTCAATAAATTGAAGTATGTGTAGGTACTCTTTTTTTCAACCACTCTATGTATTGTTTCGTTTTCGGTTATCTGGTGACTATGTAATGACAAACAGCAGCCGCACATAGTAAAACTTCTTTTTCTGAATCAGAACTCATAACAACGTTTGTAAACCCCCGTCAAACCCGAAAATAAAAGCCATTTGGACTGATCGTGAGTGGGGTACAAGTTTGGCGTCCATCTATTTGACTTCAGTCATTTGGAGCCACGCCAAATGGCGCTACCGTGAATGGCCACCTCTAGCGTTTTGTTTTGGACATTGTTTTGTTTATAAAGCGGATGGATAAATACCATCGTTTATAATAAGCAAGGTGAGTGTTTCCTTTCGGCCCGTAAAACTCGGTTTTCACGCCCATGGATCGAGACAAAGGTTGTAACAGGAGAATAGAAAGGGTTTTATGACGCAAGGACGGGTTATATAATTCATTAGTGCTAGTATTTATTTATGATACACAGTATTTAGTAGCAATCTAATTTCGTGTCGTTCTATTTTTAATATAATTTTGAGCATAGGTGCTTGAAAGACATAAATATATTCTGTTTAGTAAGATGAATCTGGACTATTAAAATTGTCAGTTGACATTTTCAGCGATTAAAACGATTGAAATCTTTTTCTTCACAGGCCCATATTTTACAGCTCCCAACATTCGTAAACTCAACAATTGGGATAAACTCTACGATTTGTTCTCTTACTAGCGTAATGATAACAAAGGTGCATGAAAGAAACAAACAGATACCGTATATTGTGCTGCACCGCATCCGCCGGTGGGTTTGACAGTGTTGTCGATGTGTACGGTAAGCGATTAAAACGAATGAAGATTTCACCCCGTCACCCCAAATCGTCCCAGCCCGTGGGCGGAGCCTTCGAACTACATGGGGGTGTAGGTAGGTAGCAGTCATTTCAGTCACAGTCTCAGTCGCATCTCGGATGGAGGTGGGTCTGTCTCTCAATAACGGGCAAAAACGGAATGGAGTGGCTGCTGGCTTCTCTATACCGGCTGGAAGCGGGTGGTTCTAGACTGGTTCTAGAAAGCGAGATCATTGGTTCTAGACTGATTATGGAATTGCATACACTATTTATTTAAAAAGAAAAATGTATTCAATGAGCCGGCAAGATAAACGTATTGTCGGTTGGCCTTTACGAGTCACCAAGCGCGCTCACATCTCTTGTTATTTTATGTTCTCTTGGTAGATCGACGCAAGAATCAGCTAGTGCAAAAGGAGAAATCAAACCTTTCTTTACTAGTTAAGCCTGATAAAATAAAAATGATGCGACCATAAAAATGATGCTTGTATGCTAGATAGAAAACTTTTGTGCGTAAAGTTTAGCTAGAAAATGCCAGTTCTAAAAGCGAAATGTTTGGTAGGTTATTTGGATGAATTTGACAAGGCAGTCTTAGTCTTAGATTTTAAAAGACAATTATAGCGTTCTCAAGTCTATTTGTTTATTGAAGAAAAAATATTTTTTCAATACTCAATTAGGTGACAATGATACTGATTATTTATATATCCTTTACAGTATTTTAATTTTTTGTAAATTAATTTTGTGTTTGTATTTTGTTATCTTAGTATTGCCAATTATTCTTGAAAAATTTTATTCTTGAAAATATTTTTTTATTGACTATTTTTTGTAATTTGAGTCTGATTATATTATATATTTGGGCTAAAAGTACCTTTATAAAATATATAAAAGAATATGTATATGTTATGAAGAATAATTTTGCACCAATGTAAAATGTCTTCCACAGTCTGTTACTTTAATAACCTATGTATAACTGTCCATATGGGTTTGTGCAGTATTAGAAAATAAAAAGCTCGAAATCTTTAATAACATATTATTAGGTCTATATAAGACTTATTTCGCTTTTAATCGCGGTTTTAACACGTACAGCATCATATTATTACAATGAAATCACTACAGGTTTTTAAAAATTAAACGTCCATTTTCATTAACTAAACTGTTATAAAATGTATAGCAACATTTCCTGTAATAACATATTCCAGTTGAAAAAACTTGTAATAAAAATCCCCTTTCTGTGCATCTGCAAGGTTATTTCTAGAGGATTTTCCGATTTTCAGGATTGTTCCTTTGCTTTTCTGTCCTTATAGTAATAATTTTAAATAACATTAATTCATAATCTTTAAATATATTTAACAGTTCGCTGTCAATGAGTTTTTTTAAGAAACATATATGGGTACTTATGGGTACTTAAGTGTACCGCTACCTATAGGTACCTAAGCTCTGCAATGCTTGTACATTCATTTGGCTTTCAGGCTGGCGGTCGTTAAGGATTGGGTTTTCTGGCGCGCTTGCTGATCGAATGTTTTTTAGAAGGCAGAGTCTTGAAATAATAACTGAGTAGCGGACCTTTTTTAAAATAATATGTACTGAAATATATTTAGTAAAATCAGATGTGTTGCTTCCGTCCTTGACATGTCGAGCCTCAAAATTCCACGCGATTTTTCGTGATATTACATACGATTGAAGAGTTAGAGCCTCAGATTTCTTTATTGTGAAACGCCAGACCATGCAAAATACAAGGAGTAGAAACGCACCCATTGTACGGAACGTTTTACCGACGATTTATGAGCTCTGGCGGGCTAAAACCTAACTGGCGGGCTACAAGAAAAGAATGGCTGTTTTAAAATTGGTGACACTGGAAAACGCCGCCAGTTGTCAGACTTAATGTCAGAAACAGAAATCTCCAACTTTCAAAAATTTTAACCTATTTTAACGAGAAACAATATTGATAATATAATCCTTCAGAGCAACATATTTTAGTGGACTATAAATTTAGTTTCATTTTCGTTTCATATTTTTCTCAAACTTACTTTCGTTGGTAATTACTATTAAATTGTTCTTTTAATGTTAGATTAATTGTGTAATATGAAATGATATTGATATATGAAATCGAATACTGTCGCGGTTATTTGACAGTATACATAGGATAAAAAACGAATTTACCGTGTGAAGTTAGTAGCACCCAACGTTTCAGCGACGTTGCAGCCGCCATTGTCTAGGGTAGACTTCTCTAGCCTAGACAACGGCGGCTGCAACGTCGCCGAAACGTCGGGTGCCACAAACTTCACGCGGTAAATTCGTTTTCTATCCTATTTATGATATTTATATAATCATGAAATCCTATAATTTTAGACCAATGTATGAATTATCAATATTTTGTTAGAGTACTGTATAAAATAAAATAAAGCTATCTAAAAGCTTTCGGAGATCAGACTACACAAGAATTTATTGAGAAGTCATACAAAAATACTCACCACCAGGTAAACGGTTTTCAGTTTGGGTCATAGGCAGCGAATACCGTCAGGAGCTGCGAATCCTTGCGGTCTACGCTGGTAGTGCCATAAGGATCCGACGAAATTAAGAGTCCTGGGAAAGTCGATCCTCCAGTTGTCATTCAGGTAATATTCTCCGGCGATATTTCTGATAGCTGGATAGAAATCAGGTCATTTTTAGTTTCTGATAAACATATGAGATGTATAATTTCATTGATTACGCTTTTATTGTTTTCAGAGTCGGTTATTGTGACTATCTGTTTGGTAAGCAAACCCGAATAAACAGAATCAGCAATAGTGCAAAAAACTCACCAAGGTAATTGTTCGATGGTCTCACTTCTTGAATTTCGATATTCGTTGCTCTTTTCGGTATCAGAAGAATGTCATTGTAGCTTATAGATAAACAAATAAAAACAATATTAATCCTTCCTTTTCCTTGCATACTCTATAATGCAAAGTCTTTCTGCCTGTCTGTCTTTCTGTCTGCCTGTCTGTGGATCAGTTTTTATTTTATATAAATATTGCTTGTCTATTCCTATCGGATATAGGATTGATAGCAATAGCTATTTATCGTAAGGTACACACATTACTCTTAGTCCACGGCCACAAACAGCAGTATAATAAAAGTCATATTTTACTTTAGAGATTTATGGAAAAGATGTATGTATGGATAAAAGTAGTATTTAAAAAAGGGTATAGATTGGTGCATATTTCAAAAATATATATTTAGCGGCTCTCAAATTATAAAGTTTTCTAATTGATGTTGCCAGTTGTATGGTGCATGTTTTCGTGTCGGTTCCAGTAGATATCTTTACCTTCTGGCTCCTGCTGCTGTGAAATGTCGTTTCCAAAGAAACTCTTAAAATAAGTACCTAGTCATTTACATGAATACCAGCGAAATAGTCATCTTTTATATCTTCTTATGCCTCATTTACACGCTCGTCTCGTGACTCGTCTCGCGCCTCGTCGCTAGATGCTCGTGCACGAGTGTGGACGCGAACTACTGTTTACCATCGATGTATTAGCTAGATATGCCCTTAGATACAAATAAGTTGGCTGCATACCCTTTGCTCGTAAAGCATGTGACAGAGATAGCAATAAATTGAACAATGTGCGAGAGAATAGCGCGCCAATGTGGTTTGCGGCAGCTCTCACACCGGAAACGGTCGGCTGTCTGCCAGCGGACTGCGACCAAACTACTACTGGCCGGCTTTCAGTAGTGGTTTTCAAGGGGTCATTTTCGAGCGCGAAAGGCCCATCTAGGGAATCACATATCGGTGCTGTTTACACGCTCGCGGAGCGTTCAGTCGCTATTGGACCTCGCGACATGGATGACATAGAGACCGTTAGGGCATCAGCATAACATTATCATTAATAGTTCTATTGGGTTTTCTTCTAACCTCCTATCCATGGGTTCATAGGCAAAGCAGATTGGATTGTAAATATCATCAAAACTTGCACCTTGGACCTTATAGATGTATTCTTGCAGATGCATCCGGAAAAAGGCTATTAATGAATTTTTCTTTGTTTTTAATACCGCCACGGGATTGTTCAACATCTGACTGATTTTGACCCATGCATCATTCACTTTTTGTTTATCTTTGTGATTAATGTTTCGGGTCCCAAAATACTGGTTCCGAGCAATACATTTTTAAAAATAGTAGCGTTTCGTCATTGCCCTCCATAACGCTTAACTAACTATACGGCACACTCCTTCGACGGCTATTATAGTAGGAAACGACGAGAGCGTGTAAACAGCACGCTCGCGTTTGCCACGATTCCCTTTGACTCGCGTCCAAAAAACCGCCACCGAGGCGAGCGCCACTCGCGAGCGACCAAGAGAGGCGAGACTACGCGAACATACCGTTTACATTCGTGCTATCTCGTGGAGACTCGCGTTCGCACGAGCATGTAAATGAGGCATTACAGATATGTATCCAAATACGTCAATACTTATAAGTACAGCGCTATTCGTACTTGGGAGACAATGCGCCTCTTATAATAAAACCGACTACTCACTTAAGGCAGTTTAAATATATAGGTATATCCTCTGCCTTACCTAGCATCCTGTTGTGCAATGCATTATAAGTACATCAGCAGAAAAAATAATAAACACAACAAATTATGAACATCACTTTGAGCGGGCGGAGCCGCGGGTACACCTTGCAATGTATCAATCAAGCAAGATAGAAAGCATTGATACATATCAGGTCAGAGGTAATGCTTTCAAGATGCAATAAAAACTCGGATTTCCACGGCGTTTATTTGAGAAACATTTCTATATAACAGGAGAACATGTTACGGCAGAGTCTCGAGCTCATCTGCTTCATCAACGATGCGTTTAGTGGACAAGGGGTCGGCATACTGCGGCGTGTTGAATAGATATTTTGCAATTTGCACTCATAACTATGGTAATGTCAGCAGGCATGGATCCATTAGTTTTGGCATTGCGCGATTATTCGTTTCGTTACCTGTTATTATCTATACCATTTAGGGCCGATTTCTATATAGTACTTTTACTCGCAAGTACAGGTTTCGTGCAACCAATAGTCAGTTTTTGACATTTTTCCGTTTCAATATGCAACCTGTAGGCATCGGTTGACCTGTAGGCAAAAGTATCGGTCAACTTTTACTTGCGAGTTACGATTCCCATACAAAATGCGTTTCAATAAAAATGAACGTGACAGTTCGCAAACTTCCGTCGAATTCTCGCTCCCTGATTGGTCGCTCAAATCAGCTGAGAGTTGAGATCTAACAGGTCGATTTTGACGGTTTGAGCCATTGATCATGTGGTTTGAGCTTCAGTTTTATGTTTTTCTGGTGAATTATCAGTGGTTTCGCGCTGTTCAGAAGAGAAAAAGTCGGATGTAAGGGCAAAAATGGCCGATGCAGAACCGAAAATAGATGAGTATACAGTTGGCTTTTATGTTATTATGTAATGAAATATAAGAAATAAGCAAGATTGTCGTATGGCTTGCGCAAAGTAAGGTATATGGACACGAGAAAGTTACGAAAACAATAATCTAGTTGCTATTATAACACTATAACCTAAGAGTAGAAATAAGTCGTTTTACTATAACCTATATGCGGGATTTTAAATTTAATTTGATATTTTGACATATTTACTTGGTTTCTTTAAATGTAAATGTAGAACAATGTTATATTTAAACAACATGTAGATGTAGATTTCAAAAACGTTTACCGCTTTTCAAAGACCTACTGATAATATATTATTTTAGAAGCGGACGAAAACCTTTACAAGGGACGAGATGAGGAGGATTGTTGGCTTTGCTTCGAACGCGGATGTCTACACCGCTGAGCATGAGAAAGGGTACTTATTTTTTAAAGAATAGATAACCGTATATTTAATTTCATTTATGTTACAACTTTACAATTGTGAAGGGATAACACACTAAATTACTTAATTTAACATTCGAAGCCCCCTACTGTTACGATTCCCTCGTTCGCATCCCTAAACCTGAACCTTCGTTTCAGAAAACCGAAATTGTAATAGTCCCGTCTCACCGCTAACGCAGTTACTTGGTTTCTTTAAATATAAATTTAGAATAATGTTATATTTAAACATGTAGATTTCAAAAACACTTAACGCTTTTCAAAGACCTACTGATAACACATATTATTTTAGAAGCGGACGAAAACTGTTGGCTTTGTTTCATACGCGGATGTCTACACCGCTGAGCACGAGAAAGGGTACTTTTCTTTTACAGAATAGATAACCGTATATTTAATTTTATTTATTTTACAACTTTACAATTGTGAAGGAATAACACACTAAATTACTCAATTTAATATTTGAAGCCCCCTACTCTTACGATTCCCTCGTTCGCATCTCTAAACCTAAACCTTAGTTTCAGAAAACCGAAATTGTAAACGTCCCGTATCACCGCTAACGCAGTCGATTATGGACAGAAACAAGGAAATGGAGACTATTATAGGACGAATAATCGGTATTACGCTGCAAAACTCACGCTACTCGTGGGTAAATGGTTTTTACAAGGCAATTTTGTTCCGTTCCAAAGATAATGTAAATTTATTCTTTGCAGAATCTCCGTCGGCCTGACGAAACCCAGCTGCCCCCAGAACATAACAAAAAGTCAAAAAAACATAAATAAAAAGCCAATAATGGATAACTTGTTTTATTTTAAGGAATATATACTTCAACCCCAAACATCAGCTATGCCGAAGAAAACTCTCAGTTCCGGTAGTAGCCTCGGACCAAACTGAAATAAAAGAAAATGATTATATACCTATTTATTTGACAAATACTATTTGGTGATTTTTTTCAATAATATTTGGTGGTCCTCACGACAAATTTATGACATTGACTTTTTCTGTGGACTTTTTGAAGTCTCATTGTTTTTTACTGAAGCCATCGCCAAACTACAAGCTCTTAATAGACAAAGGTACCTACTTTCTCGCTAGAGGCATTTCAGTATGAAAATGCCCTCGATGAGAAATACTTATTTATTTTTTATTTATTTATTTTATTTATGTATTATTCATATATTTTATTTTTAAAAATATTTAGGAAATAATTTTACAAAATGATTTTGTGTCACTACTAACTAGGCAGTGCCTGTTCCGAGGAAAACGCCAATTTTATATGATATTACTTTAAATTTTCAAATTTAGCTTTATGAATAAGATGTAAATAAATTGCTATAGTAAATCAAAGAAAAAAAATAAAAACATTAAAAAAAATAAAATAATCATTAAAAAAAAAATATATCATTAAAAAAAATCAAAATAATCATTAAATAATAAAAGTAATAGAAAATAATTATAAGATAAATCCAAATACAAAATATTACATTATTAAAATAAACAGCTGAATTCACTCTTGTTTACATAGATAATTTATATTGCTAGATATGTGAGGTTGTTTAAATCGTGTGTATGTACATTCCGCGCGCGAGCTGCGAAGAATCGGGGGATTACGCCGCCCCTGACCGTTGCCTCATACCCTGCACTAGTACTGGGAGAGCGTGGGGTGTGGAGCGACGGTCGGGGGCGGCGTAATCCGCCCTCTTCGCCAGCTCCCGATTCTTCTGTTGCTATTTTTGAAATGTCATAATGTCATAAGGTTACTTTCAGTTTTCGTTCTTCCTTCACTAATTATCCACTGAATGAGACTTTTTAAGAACCACTTGTGTCAGTCCCGAAATTTCGAAATATTTTCCTAAAATAATGGTAATGGTGTTGTCTAGGCGTTGATCTCCTGGGCAATATAATATGGTATATGTGCCGATCTTGTGTTCTTAGCAGGAAACAATGTCTCTACTTGCGCGCGATTGAAATATAAAGAAGTTTTTAAATATTACAATTGCCTAATATCAAGTATTTTCGCTTCGAGAAACAACTACTTATTAGAATAAATTTTTGGTTTTTTGAGTACGATACGAATTATAGTTTTTTGTACGATAGTAATTCTTTCGATTGTAGTCTTACAGCATGCTCACCACCACATAATAGCGTATATTATCATTATACATAGTCCTAACATAAATACTGTTACAACATTAAAAGCACTAATTGCGCCGCGAGTATTAGTGGAATTGCGTATTTGACTTATGTTTGTTGACAGTTGGTCTTTGTGCAATTATGCACAATTAGTAAATTTAGTATTTGTTTTAACATATTCATGGAGTGGACCGACAAAGGAAATCGTGTCGCAGTTATTGCGCTTTATCGGTGCAAAGTCGAGAAAAGAGAGATCTAGCCGCTCGAAGTCAGCCGTATGTTTGTGTATCGGTGTATCAAATTATCCGAGGATACTGGTGACATTCAAGACCGCAAGCGGTCCGGCCGTCCTCGAACTATTCGTACCATCGAAGGCCATTGAAGCCGTGAAGCATCGGATTTTGAGAAATCCACTCCGAAAACAGAGGACAATTGCGAGAAAAATGAATATGAATTCGATGTCCTTGGACCGCATCATCAAAAAAGACTTGGGTCTTGGGGCCTACAAACGCCGCACAGGACAATTGCTTATGGCCGCTCTGAAGGAAAATAGAGTGAAAAAATGCAAGCGGCTGTTGGTCCAGTACGCGGGTTGGAAGTACAAACAAATCCTGTTTACTGATGAAAATTTTTTCACGGCGCAGGAGAAGTTCAACATGCAGAATGATAGGGTGTACGCACACTCATCTATAGAGGCCTCCCAGGTCATTCCACGGGTCAAGAAAGGTCACCATCCGGTTTCAGTGATGGTTTAGTGGGGTGTTGCCTATGATGGCACCACAAAGCTCCATTTATGCAAAAAAAGGCGTGAAAACTTCAGCTAGAGTTTATCCACGGACAATCTTGAATCATGTTGTGAAGCCTCTTAACCAAACAAGGTCTCAAAACTAGCATTGGATATTCCAGCAAGATTCGGCGCCGGCACACAAGGCCATAACCACTGAACCCTGGCTACAGCGCCATGCACCAGTATTTTTGTCACCAGATGATTGGCCTGCTGGCAGTCCCGATCTGAGCCCGCTTGATATAAGCTATAGGTTGTTTTGGAGGACAATGGGTGCCACAGAAGATACAGCAACATCGAAGCCCTCAACTCTGCCCTGGTCGAAGCAGAGAGCAGTTTCCCCTTTATATAAGCTGCGTAATTCGATCGACGACTGGCCGAGGAGACTCAAGGCCTGCTTTAAGTCCAAAGGCGGCCAGCTAGGTTTACGACAGCTATCTTGTCACCATTATACCATCCATTCAGCCCCTCCCCCTTTGAAGCCAAGTATTGAAATTAACTAATTAGGTATATTTAAATACGAGTAACATTTAATTTTTAATAAATAATCCTAATTCATTAATTCACTTGAAAATCGACATTTACTTTAAATAAATATTATTTAAATAAACTGATTTTTTCACTAAATTTTGTGGTTTTTGGAGGCCCTTGCGACAAATTTATGATGTAGATTTTTGTTTTGTTGACTTGAAATCTAGATTTTTGGTGAAGTCATCGCCACTACAAGCTCTAAATAGACAGATTATAGCTTCTGGATAGAGGTATTTCAGTATGAAAATGCCCTCGGTGAGAAATGTTACAAGCGTTGTCCGTGTTCGGCCCTTATCCTTGATTAGTCTCTCGTTTGAACGCTATCTTTGAAAGAACCTTTTCTATTACAAAACATTACAAAAAATAAAGTTAGAAATACAATTGCTATGGAAACAATCGATGTGCTTAGATTAAGATTTTATTTGCAAAATTTGTGGAATAAGTTTGTCCCTTCAGAAAAAAAATCCATTCGATAATAAAATAAAACACAATCGATCAAATCAAATCAATCGATTTTATATTAGAAAGGGGACATTAGAAAACGATAACTATAGGCTGTTCAGTTTTCTCTCGCACCTATTTTTTTTTTGCATAAGCTAGACTCCAATTCGCCAAGAGAACAAGCCGGCTTCCGGTCATGCTTAAACTATCACCACAGACACTAAAGACCCTGGTAGAGAAATGCGATTAGTATAAAAATCAGATTATACTGACTTTTATCAATTATGAAAAGGCATTCAACTCCGTAATTTGGACGATCAAAAAGCCCTAGCGAGCTGTTTTCCAAAATTCTTCATTTTTGGTGATTTTCAGGAACAGTTTTAGTGTTTTTTTATTGTGTCACCTCGCAACACTGCTTGAATTCAACTTAATACCCTTAACGGTAATATTTGAAATTTTATTTACCTGGAAAAATAGGTTTTGATTAGCTCTGATGGCGTAACATCGTCCTTATTTTGGCGAAGTGATCAATGTGGTAATTGAATTTCCGCCTCTGGTAGTGGCCGTTAATTTTTCTAGTCTATTGTCATTTTAATCCAACAAAAGAAAATCGTTTTCCCCAAATATCAAAGCAACTGAAACAAAACAATTTTTGTGTAAAAATAATAATTACTGTTTTTTGCTTTTGCTTTGTAGCATGGAGAAATTCTTTAGGTGAAATTATTACAAACATCCGTTTTTTTAACATCGCATGGAAGTATCTAAGCAGCTAGCCAGTCACCCAACAAGATACCACAGTATGCCAGACAGTAGCTTCTCTTTGAACAAAATTGAAATCGAAGCGAATACGTCACGATTCGTAAGGGCTCGGATATGGCCGCCAGATGTCCCGCTACTCGGCCCACGCAGATATGCAAACAATAGAAAATGTCGCCAGCCTTTACCTGTGCGTAACGCTAACCAAAGGCCTTCGTCGAGACGTACCCCTCTGTCCAGATTCCTCGCACCCTCTTCCCGCAATGCCCTGTAGCTTAAGAGTAAACCTACTGTTTGGTATACTGTGCACATACTGTTCCTGACTGATGATGCTTAACATTATGCAACAAATACAGTAGAGCCTTAATAATCCGAAATCCGTCAATTTGTAACTGCTCGGATTCACGAAGCATTTGGATTATAGCACGAGGAATCTTTAATGAGACATTTTTAAAAACTGAAAGATTTAGTCTCATTCAGTGGTTAATTAGTAAAGGAAGAACGGAAACTAAATGTATCCTCATGACATTTCAAAAATAGCAACACATTTACACGCGCACACTCACACACACACACACCCTCACACACACACACACACACTATACACACCCTCACACACACACTATACACACCCTCACATCTTTAACAATATACATATATGTAAACAAGAGTGAATTCAAGTTTTTATTTTTATACAATAATAATTAGTATTTGGATTTATTTTTCACTGCTTTTATTTCTTAATAATTATTTTGATTTTTGAATGATTATTTTGCGTTTTTTTTTTTTTTTAAATTTACTATAACAATTTTATTAACATCTTTTTCAAAAAACTATTTTCATTTTATTGAAAATAATATTATATAAAATTGGCGTATTCCTTGGAACAGGCACTGCCTAGTTGGGAGTGACGCAAAATCATTGTGTAAAAATAATTCCTATATATTTTTTTCAATTAATAAATAAAATAAAATAAATTTTGCAAAATTAGAGATGGTATGTTTAAAAAGAACACAATGTCATTGAATCAGAAACATAACTAAATAGTATCAAGTTATATAATCGAACAATCGGAAAGATTTAAATGTTTATACATATACCTGGCGACTGGGTTTCGATATGTGACAGACCAAAGCACTAACGACATTTGAAAGTCGGGCGGTATTATAAAAACCAGGACTGGAATTTCCTCCAGGAAACAATTCAGACTATGCGGCACGCGCTTGCAGTCGATATACCGATGAAATCTCTCACCGATATTACCATGCTTCGTATTGCATAAAAGTGCAAGGCTAACAAAATTTGATGCAATGTGGATATGCCATAGGTCCTGAAAAAAACATAGGCAAAATTTTAATTTGTCTTCGGTTTCCTTAAGCTTTATTTTATTATCATAAAGCTAAATACAAATACTTGCAACAATGCAATACAACAGGGGTTGCAACCAATTTCCATAATATGTAAATCTGGGCACACTAACTGGGCGGGCATAGCAAACACGCTAAGAGATTTTGCGTCGAGTACGTTGCGATCCATGGATGCGATGTAACAAATTTCCATGGTCTGTATAGTTACAGACCGTGAAACCTTTTCTTTATTTTGATGGCTCCACCCAGAGGGTGATTTCTGACCGTGGGACCTACTACTTGGGATTTACTGGTCCCGGCGCTGGAACTGTGTATCCCTGCATACTACGAACAAGCTATGAGCATTTCTTCACGCTTGTTGCGATATTTCTTGTCCGTTTTGGTATGTTTAGTAGATTTCTTGCGCGATGCCGTCTACATAGTGCTATTCTTGCAATGCATGTTGTTGCGAATATTTATATGCGGCATAATATACCATTAGACTTTTAACGTCCATTATTAACAAAATTATCGCTTAAGTATCAATATAAACTATAAAAACTGCAGAAAACCAAATAGTTACCTTGTTGATCGAACGAGGTGGAGGTCGATATTAAGTACTCGAATCCCACTCGCTTGAAGATGATAACGCATACGATGACCAACTTGTCCATTTTAACCGTAGGCACCATAATACGAAGCGTATACACGAAAGAAAACGAAAGAAAACACAGAACGTCGAATGCAGGAAAGCGTATCTGACAGCTATTAAAAGGTGAACGAAATTTAGCAACAACTGCAAGCAACTCTGAAGGAATTGCAAGTTAACCAATCAGCCGGACCGTATTTATGCCGTAGTTTCGGTGTTGCTAACTTCATGTTGCAACAGCTGTCAAAAGAGTTTATTACTAGGAATAAATCCTGAACGACAGCATTTTTTTAATCAAAAAATTATGCTTATATTTTTAATAGGAGGAAATATGTATTTGAAGTGAGAATATAAAATTTACAATATTTATTTATCCTCGTAATATTTAATAAACTTTTATGAAATGTCTTATCTATGCTTACAATCCATTTTAACAGATGGCGCTGCTATAAAATGTATCTGAACCATCGGTTTGACTAACTTACCGATTGTTTAACTGACAGATGATTGTGAAATCCATTTTTGACGTAAGAAAACCATCGGTTTCTCAAAACTGATGGTTTGACTTCTACTTTTACTTTTACTCGCAGGTCGCATATAGAAATCCGCCCTTATAGGTTCTGATTTGTCAAGATGCCAGTAAACTTATGGAAAGTTCGATTCGCGCTTTAAAAAATTACGCGCTTACACCCAAAGATCTTACACATAAAAAGAGTTACCGAATAATCTTTCTAGAAAATGTCTCCATATTGTGGCATTCTCATATGCTACAGTCCACGTACTACCTCAAAGCAGGATAACACCTTAACATCACATCGTATAATCAACATCAAAAGATATAATAACATTTTTTTTACTTACAAATATAATACTTATAGTTAGGTAAAGCTCTACTTAATAAAGCTTTACTTTACTACAAATTTGCTATAATTTAATTTGTAATTGACAATAAATAATCCACAGCAAAATGGATGACTACATGTACAATTAAAATGTCATACACGAAATTCCAGTGGCAAAAAACTGATAACATGATATGCCAAAACTGTTACCAGTGATACTATTTTAATTTCACCTCACTAAGGCATGTGGCCTGTTCTAAGGTTTTAAAAACTATCGGCGTTTATAAAAACTAAAAAGAAACAAATTAAATTTCAAATAATTAGTACCCTAATAGTTATTATTAATCCTTATGAGCTGGACAATCAAAGTTAAATTTAAAAGATAAAATTTTTAACATATTCATTTAAAAAAAATGATTCAAAACAATTTTATATAGGTGAAAAGAGACCAAATGAATACGGTTAATTTTCAGAGAAATTTTAGAGAAACTGTGTTGAAAAGAACATACTTCATAAGACATTGCTAGATGGTAGACAATAAGTTTGATGATTGTTTATGGTAAACTAGCTTAAGATGATCAATAAAGATATTTCAAATTTCATTGGTGCAAAGGCACCAGATACGACATTGTCTTTTGATCGGGCTTCTTAAGATGGTATTGGGAATTCACTAGTAATAGTGATAAGTATATTTTTTAAAGCTTTCGGTTTAAATTAGACCTAACTGCTAGTATAGTGAAGTGACATTCTGGTAATTTTCTTATATATTTCCATGAAAGAATGAAAAAACAAACGTCAGTAAAAAAAACATTTTTTTCTACAGCTATAAATTTCCTTTTCAAGTATTGTATTTTTTTTATTGTTTATGAACACCATGATAAAGAACTAAATTTAATACTGGATTTAAAGACGATGGAACAGCCCTGCTATGGGAGAAAGGTTCAGCCAAATAAAAAATACGATCCCTCTTTAGGGTCCCATTATTTGTCACAGAAAATCAAGTGGTTGCGCGTTATCGCCGATAGTCTTTAATTATTGTAAAATTTTGGTTTTTTTAAATTAAAAATTAAATATTCGTAAGCCCCATGGGATCCCTCGGGATCCTGCGGAATTCTAATTTGTAATCCCGCAATCCCGCGGGATTGAAAAAAAAAATGCGGGATTGCAAACCCTTCTTTGGAGAGTTCATTAACTGGACAATATTGATATTAAAAGGCTTAAAAGTAAAATTGAGAAATTTTCAGATAACACGTTATTGTAAACAGACCACATTAGTTAATATTGAAACTCACCAAGAATTTTTATCAACACAGACGTCTAAGGACTCATCATTGCATCTGGTTCTATCTGTGACTCTCGGGCTTTGGTGAAAGTAGAATCTGTCTCCTCGAGGCATGCAATTTAATTCTCAAGGATTCGGCGCCTTCGTATAAGGAATCCAGCTGGTAGATAAAAGATAAATAATTATAATAGGCTTTTAAGGAGTAATTGTGTACACATTGGCTAAAAGTATTATATAAAAGCAGTTCTCTGATATATTCCACCAGGATTGTTTTCGTTATGATTTGAAACTTTAATGATAAAATTCCTACCATTATGTTATTATTCCAATTGTTACCTATACAAAATTAAATATTTTTTATAAAAGATAATTATCATATCGTCGCTGTCAAATCAAACCGGCATATATGCAGAATGGATATTTTTCACCAGAGCGCTTAAAGTTTTCGCATGTGATTTTTTACTGCTTACTACCGTTTATTTCACCTCACAGCTATCATTTAAATGGATAAAATGTTGACCAATCTTGCTTGTAATAACAAATATCTGGAAAATTGTCTAAATTAAGAAAAATGTGCAGATATGAGAGTATGACTTTAACATGTGTGTAATTTGCATTAGTCACCGTGGCAACTGCTTGAAAACCTGTTGCAGGTAAAGAAAACAATTAAAAAATATATTATTGATACAAAATGTATTGCTTGCCAAATTATTTCAGCATCAACATGGATTAGTCAGAACTTAGAATTTCTTCACAAAGTCAAAATCAATTAATTGCTGGGATGGTTTTGGTAATAAACGGTTTCACAAATTGTTATAGAAATGAAAATGAATTGCTGGTTATATCCCTTTAGTAACTAAATTTAGGATACCCTTTTCCTTTTTTTCATCAATAACAAGTCTTTTGTTTAAACTTATTCTAAAGAAATCCTGCTTGTTAGTAATACCATTGATTTTATATAAAATCAATGGCAATACCATCTGTATGACCCATGACTATTATTCAAATTATAAATGGATCTTTTTACCAAAATGATGATGCAACTGGGGTGGTTAAATAAATAAAGTTCATACGCGTACCGCTTCTCGACGCCTCTTATCAGGAGCATACGTTCGGTAAGAAGGTGTATGAGGCTATTCTCGTCGACTCGGCAAACGCGTCACGAAAGAGCAGTCATAGACAGCATAATTGAAATAGTGTAGAAAGACACTATTTCAATTATGTTTGGGTTCCGGACGTAAGCATACAAATGGAACTTTTTGGCGAGAGTTAGACCGTCATGACGGCCAGTTTAAAGCTTCTTCTTCGCTGGCCGTGTCCGATTTCCGACGTAGGCGACCATGGCTGCAATTTAACCTATTTGGGATGTTCGCTTTAAGTAACCCGGTACTAAAAGGATAGTTTCTGGGGCCTAAAGGCATTTCTGCCATTTATTAAAACTTCGCTTACACAGAAAATACGCGTTATAAAATTCTGAAATAATGAGACAACTATACATAAGATAAAAAACGTAACCAGTCTACCCTGGACAACGGTGTTTGCAACATCCCCGAAACATCGGGTGTTACGAACTTCACGTGGTAGATTCGTTTTGTATCTTATTTATAATGTCAAACAACCGCGATAGTCTTCGATTTGATAATGAGACAACTGATGAAAATTGGCTTTACGATTAATAATAGTAAGTATGTCAAAAAAAAAAGATTATACTCGTAGTAAAAAAGGTGAAACTGTAAATTCACAGAGTAAATGAAGAATTCCAAATTTGACCAGAGTTATATATTTCTAGTATATCTTCTTTTAGAAAAAAAATACGTGTGGCACTCGGGGACTGCCGCGGTAAAGCTATTGCATAGCATTTTTAACAACTTATGCAATTAAAAATATTTATTTATTTTATTTTTTCTGATATCAGATAACTGCGCTCTATCGGAATAACTTAAACGTCTTCCGATAGAGCACCGCGCACGAATTTTTTATTCGATAAAGCAAAAAAAACGGATTATTCGAAAAAAATCGTAGATAAAAAGATAGATAATTAAATTATCTTTAAAATGGTGCAGGTTTCATAATAATACGCCAGATAGTATTTGCGTAGTAGTCGTTTTTGTGTTCGGTTAGACCTAATTCCACAAATTTATTACACTATGTAATATAAACAAAATCCAAAATATTCAAAGCTAAGAATATTAGGAAAATGTTCTTGTTTAACATATATTTTTTTCGAATCGTAAGCAGTACTCGTTTAGACGTAATTATCAGTTTAAAATCATTAATTTTCGTTAAGAAATTTCTTCATTCGGTCGCCGCGCTGGCCTAGGCCCGCGATAAAAGCTATGCAATAGCTTAAAAACAAAAAACAAGGGTACGCCTTACAATGATTTCACATTCTTTGACTCCAATTAATTAGTTTTGTAGAAACTTCTATACTTTGGCCAAATGTGGAATTACCCTTTCACTCCGTTTATTTAAAATTTTGAAATTTTATTGCAAACACAATAGTTTCTTTCGGCTTTCATATGGAGTCAGACCGACTCCAATTAATTAGTTTTGCAGAAACCTACATATAGTTTGGCCAAAGTAAGAATTCCCCTTTCAATCTGTTAATTTGAAAACATAACTTTAACTTAATTTATAATAATTATTGCAATAAAAATTATATAGTTTTTCGTCAAAATAACTACCACTGGACACTGATAACGCAATAAATAATAACATTAAAAATCCGTTAAAATTCGCCCAAAAGAAAATTTATAAATGGATCTTTTACCAAAATGATGATTGCAATTAGGTTAAATAAATAATGTTCATGCGCGTAGCCCTTGAATTAGTTTGATTAATTGTTTAATTTATTTAATTAATTACCTTTTTCATTACTTGATCCTTTCTTATAATTTTTGAAATCGTATTTTCGGTGTGAATAAAGTTTAACCCTTGGTGTAAATGGGTATTTTCATGGTGCATCTGTCTCTTTTGCAGGATTTTCGGCGACATCGACCTTAAAGTACTATAACTACGAAACTACTACACCAATCATAAAAAGAACAACTGCACAATGATTGCATTGAAATTTCGAATATAGAATCTTGAAATATCATTTTGTAAAACAATTAGATAATTATGAATAAATATGAGAACGTCAAAGAAGTGAAAAACCGCGCGACCAGATTTGTTCGACTCGTACTCAACGGATAATTGTTTCGCGACCAGATTTGGTTGACTCATACTCTACGGGTTAAAATAAAATGGCAGGAACCCTAGAATCACGTTCTAGCCGATATTGAGAAGCCAGCTGCGCATTCCAAAATGACTTTTAATTGAATTTAATTCGTTAAGGGGCCGTCGCCCGATACATCAGTGCACATGCCCAAAGGCTCAATAATATCTGACACGCAGATGATACTGTCCTATTAGCTTCTGCCAAAATTTATGAGTCAGTAAAACTGAGATAGCAATAAACAATAGCAATAAAGGTCAATATAAAGATAGCAATAACAGGTCAAATATTGCAAATACCTAGGATGCTGCCTGAATGAACACTGCAGTCAAGAAATAAAATAGCCCAAGCTACATAATTTTTCTGAATGCGCAAACGCATCCGCACGGCACATCAAAATATGGATTGCAAGGTGCTAATTATTCTCGATCTTCTTCTGCATCACTGTAGTTAGCACCATCAGCCAGACGCAGTGCAGAAACTGTAGATCTTCGAAATGTATGTTTATAAGAGAATACTCTACAATATCACCGAGTCGATTGTTGTAGTAAGTGTACTTTGGAAAATATTTCTTTGTACAACATTTATAATTTGGAAACGTGTGGAAAATTCTTACAATCTCTAAATTCCAGCCGCAGTGTTGTCAGCCTTACGTTGGAAAGAGGAGTATCTGAGCCACAGACTGATACTCCAATGTCGGGCGCCAAGCGAAAGAGGCCGTTTCGAGAGCATTGCAAAGTTGAGGCGGCGACCGAGGTGTCCCAAGCCGATGCACATAGCGGCATATAATACAGATACATACATCTGCCGAGGTCGACTCCATACCCGAATCGATGCGTTGCAGGACCATTGGCGAGCAGTAGATACACGCTTCGAAGCTGTGTTCTGCTGTATTTCAATTAAATAGGAATTAATTTCAATTTAATATGCAAACATAGAGATAGGTGTGCGTCCCGACAGAAGGTGGGCTACCCTCTTTCTTTTTATGCTATCTATTTTTTCGGAGTTAAAGCCGCGCGAATTCAGTTAAATATGGCATAGCGCCTACCGCGCATTTGCGCATTTTGTATGACTCGAAAGAGACTCCACTGGAATTGGGTCTTCTTCAATTCGTTATAAAATCGTAATATCTTCGCTAACATTTACCCCTTCAGTTCTTTGGTGACTAGCTCAGTCGTATGGCAGCGCGGGCGATTTTTTTGTTGATAGTCGTTGATTTTAAAAAAACTGTGTCGAATCCGTTTCATCGAGTCTCCTGTTCCAGTTTTTTTCTATATTTCTTATTTTATTATGTAAGAATATTTATTATATTCGGTTAGTGCTGAATCACCACACTTGCATCGATTTCGATAACCTCGACTCCTTGACCCAGTCCACAGTGTGTTGGTTGCATGCAGCTGCTTCCAAACAAGTGGAAGAAGCCGTCCATGGCGCTCCTGCTATCAGGTGTTCATAACATAATAGGAGTTCGCAAAGCGCAGGAATCGGGCTACGCTATGCGGATAAAGTAGGATATGCACTTCCTCGCGTCGTCACGTCGCGTTCGCGCGTCGTTTTCTCTGTTATTTTAATGGGGATTAAACAGTGCCATATTTATTCTAATCTAGGTGGACGAAATTGAATTCTAGTAAAAGTGAATATTTTTTAAAAACACATTATTTAAATAAAAGAAATAACACGTCTGGTCTGGTGTGTGTCTACTGTTTATTCTTTAGTGTGAATATTCACGATGGGCAGTATATCATCCAACTCTACTATAACCCTATTAAGAAGTGTCTTGTTATTGCATTCAATCTAAAGAATTTAAAAGCAATTCCGTTTATTTTATCCCTAACTGAACATAATGACCAAGCCGGGAAACAAACCCGGAAATTTACAATGTAAAATCAGGCGACCTAACCATAGGACACAGGCCGTGTTCAAGATTGCTCGCGCAGTAATAATAAAAACAAGTCAATCTTTGAAAGTGGTTCTTGCTACGAAACGTTTTCACACATTATAAAAAGGTTTAAAAACGAATTTACCGCCTTAATTTTGTAGCACCCGACGCTCGTCCAGTATACACTGGATAACGGTGGTTGTAACATCGCGGAAACGTCGGGTGCTACAAATTTCACTCGGAAAATTTATTTTTAAACCTTTTTATAATGTCAATAAACCGCGATAGTCTTCGATTTCATTTTCACACCTATTGACTAGAAAATTAATTTTAGCAGTTGGTCGATACAATAAAAAAAAAATAAAAAATTGGTACATAGTTGAAAATATTATGTTTTTCCGATATTCACTGTTGAAATTTTTAAAGATCAAGCTTTTTAAAAAATCTTCTTTGTAGAAGGATGTATATCATTAATCTGTGTCTCTTTTTTTTCTTCTAAAAGCCATTTAGATTGACATGAAATCACTGTATCTTCTTGATTATCGATGTTGTAAAATTTTCTAAAAAAATATGATAGTTATAGCCTATATTTTATATTTCCTGTAAGTCTTTAACAATCTTATATTTATCTATAAAAAAAACTTGTGCAACAAAAAACTACGGCAATAAGGACGGGGGAACATAGTCAATTGCGTTCGTTTTTTAAATGATTACTTTTAAAATTAAGTCATAAACAATAAAATATTTGTGTTTTCAAATCAGTGGAATAGTAGTAAAAGATTTCCAATTCAGTTTTTCGTGCAGAAACATCTCGCGTAAGAAACCATCTCAATTTAAATAAAAATAATACTGTATTTTTCAGTATAATATACAGAATCGCCGCTTGGAAAATGCGTAACTCTCCCGGATGCATGATTTACACATCTTTCTGAACTTTTATGCTTGTCATCATCCGGCGTGAATCCGGCTTTACCAGAACAAATGCAAGCGCACAGTTACTTACATGATAACGTTCACTCACACCATCGTAAAAACGTGTGCAACGGCGCGCGCCGACACGTCCTCCCGTAGGGGCTCCCTAGACGATCAAGCATGCTTGACAAGCACGTAAAATTTTCGTGCTTGAAAAGCAATTTTGACCGTCTAGAAACTAAGCTTGATGTCTTAAGAAGCAAACTACGTGCTGTGGACAATGCTTGATGAAAAAAAAAAAATTTTTTTATTTTGGTAAAAAACAGTCATAAACAATTGTTTCACAATCAAATTTTTGCAACACAACTCACGCAACGCCAAAAGCCCGCAACGCCACCCCCCCTAAACCTCGTCTCCCCCATACCTTTAACCACCAAATCCCCAACACCACCCAAACCTCCCCCCTTCCCCCAAACAACACGACCCATAGCCCCTTTTGCATGCTAAACACTTGGATATCTAAAGCACTATAGATAAGGCGAGAGAGAAACCCTGAGAAGAAGAAGATTAGCGGAAGGAGAAGAATATTTTCGTCTGAAGCTTTATACATCCTGAGCAACTGGGTATGAATTAAAACACTTTAGATAAGGCGGGATAGGAACCCACGGAAGAAGAAAATTATTTTAGTCCGGAACTTTATACATCCTGAGTACTTGGTTTATCTTTTTCGAAAGTAAATCACTCTAGATAAGACGGGTTAGAAACACACGGAAGAAGAAGAAAATCGGAAGAAAAAAAAAATTTGTCCGATACTCTACGCATCCTGAGTACTTGTTCTATCTTCTTCGAAGTTAAAGCACTCTCGATAAGGCGGCATAGGAACTCATAGAATAACATGTATATCGGAAGAAGAAGAATACTGTCTTCCAAAACGTATAAGGACTTGCGCAATACCTGATCAAAAATACCTACCATTCAAATGCAGCTATCATTGGGGCGTCGCATATTTTGTGGTATTTCTGTGGAGTTTTCCAACAATTATTCAGTATTTTCTAAAATACGGCGGTATTTGAAAGAAATGTGAGTCGCTCAATCAAAATTTCACAATGTGATTTCGGTCCAACAAGGCACCTGTGTACCGAATTTTAAGTATCTAACTGCAATATTTCGAGGTTGAAGTATGGCTAGCTAGCCCTCTGGTGCTCCGATTTTAACTACAATCTTTTCAACTCTTGCCGTGACCGAATGATGTCTGCATGCCAATTTCAGTTTAATTGGATGAAGCGTTTGGTCGCTATCGTGGAATAATACACACATACTGACACACAGAGACACAAGTGCGTCCACAATACTTTTCTTGCCAGGAAAGTAAAAAAATAAAATATTTGCATATTTCCTGCGGTTTGCGACCCCTCTCACAGCGCCTGACACGGATATGGCGGGCAGGCGTATGAAAAAAATAAGCTTGATGGCTCCCTAGACGGTCAAAAGGGCTTGACAAGCATGCCAATTTTTCCCGGCGAGCGGCGTGGCGGCGCACGGTGGGTAGAAACTGTGCTTTGAACGAAATTTCACGAATCACATTGTTAAAAATATTATTTCCAGAAAACATTAGTATATTAAGGAAATTTATTAAATAGGTATCTACATTTAGAATCTACTTTGTTGGTTTTGAAGTAATTACTTCTGTTACTATGTTCCTTTACTTACTATTCCGTTTAAAATTTAGCTCTCAATAACCTAAGATAATAAAACAATACGCTTTGGAGTATGTATTTTTGAACATTTCTCCGATCCATTTATTTGGCAGAGTGGCTTTCTTATGCACAAGTTCAAGATGCAGAACGATAGTAGAGTAGACAAGGATTAGGAAGAAATGTTTCGAAACGGGATTGATCAGGAAAAAGCAGCTATTCAGTTCTTTTTGTCCCATACAAAAAAATCAGAAAATATTATTTTCTGCCCAAACTATAAAATTTAGGATAAAACAGACATACCTGCTATTGTTAATGTTAATAAGGTCTATCCATCGGCACAAAGAAAACAACGAAAAAAGAAATTCGGTTCCTAAGTCCCTCAAAGTAGTTTCGACCCACTGTGCGGCGCTGCGCTGACAAATTAATGTAAACATGCTTGACAAGCATGTTTAAATGTATCATTAAGCCACTTCAACCATGCTTGTCAAGCACGTAAATGCTTGACAAGCATGCTTGATTGTCTAGAGAGCCCTTAACTCCAAAGAGCTGTTTGCGTAGCTACGTGTATCAGGGCGACATGTGGCGGCAGGAGTAAAAGCGGGCGCTGTTAGTTTCTAGCGTTCCGAGTTTTGTTAGCGAATCTACATTAGTGCAAATAATCAGACACGACTCGACTTGGACCAACTTTTCCGTTGTGAATAGAAAGAGAAGCTTCGTCATTATCAACGAGATCATAAGATGATCAGCCTAACTGGCTCGGCATCCTTGCATCGAGAACGCGTTGCAGTTTATCTGTATGTAATTTACAAAAGGATTTCATGAGAGACACCAAGAAGACTGCAATTACTAAGATTTAGGTAACCTTGGACTATATAGATAATCTTAACGGATAATTAAATAAAAATAAAATCAAATCAAATCCTTTATTGTTTTAATAATTACAAATATAAAATACCAAAACCTAAACTAACTGGATCGCACGAGATAGGCTATAAGGTAGGCTATAATTATTCGAATCATAAATGGTACAAATGATAATAATATTAATAATAATCAGTACGCATGACGCAGTTATTAATATATGCTAGGTGATAATCGTCTAACTTTAGTTTTAGTCTCCTAGTAATATTATTTTATTGAAATCAATTATTTTTATTTTAAAACAAGTTCATTTAGTTATTTGGTTAAATTCAAGGCGTTAAAGTATATCCGGAAAATTTAATTTTAATATGCAATTATTATTCGGCCAGGTGAGTCAGGTAAACTCAGGTCTAACCCTCTCAGTATAAGTGTATGTCTGTCTGATTTCATATAATCTAAAATGCAGTGTTATTCATTAAAGGATATGTTTCATTCATATGTTTGGAGGCAATGACTAAGTAAATTTCAACAAATATTTCTCCTATATTTATTTGGACAACTACATTTAAAAAATATATTTCGTCCATAGGGGGAGGGGGGACGGAGATTCCCCAATAATTGAACCCTCCAGACAAAAATGCTGTGGGCGCCCATAATGCATGCTAAATCTGATCAGTAGTATCTAATCAGAAATGCCAAATTTCAGCAAAATCATACCGCTACTGTTTTGATGACGATAAAAAACTATTCAATAACCCAAAGAATAAAAGTCCTAAAGGGGATGGCTTTATTGTTATTCTGATCAAGGCATACTTTCGCTTCTTTAAATATTGGACCGGCGCCGCGAGAGGGTGACGACGGGCGTAGGTTGGCTCAACTCATAGCGGCCATTTTAGCGTCAGCGAGAATTTATGAATCAGTATAGCAGCGGCTCATATAAGTCAAAGCAGCGGCCATGCTGGTTTTAGGCTAACCACACACGAGCCGCGCACCGTGGCGGATGGCGGTGGAGAGGTGCTGCGCGGATGCGCGGTTTGCTCTTGCGGAAACCGTCGCGGACGGTTGGTCGCTAGCTAAGCTGGAGCGTCTCCAAAATATCTTCCTCAGGTACGTTTTAAATTTGCTTAGTTCAACCAAGTTAGCTGCTTTCGTGAGCAACTTCATTGGCTTCCTATTCGCGATCGAAGAAATTTGCATACGTTGTCGCTACTGTTCAACATACTCAATAACCCCACTTCACCCTCCTATCTCAATGAGAATTTTCACCCTTTGAGAGGCCATGGTCTTCCACTTCGATCAAGCCGGGATAACACACTCGCCATTCCGATACATCATTCTTCTGTTTACACGCACTCTTTTACGGTCCATTCTGCTCGTTTATGGATTCAGATCCCTCACTCTATCAGACATGCACCTTCGTTGCATACTTTCAAAAAGTTGTTGAAGAAACATTTATTTTTACACAGCCACTAACCAAATACCTCACCTTGTCCTCTCCTTTATCCTTCCCTGGGCAACCTTAGCATACGTTATTGACACATATTTGTATAAGTTTATTTTAAATTTAACTTTCCTACTTCTTTGTGTATTGTACGCTGAAAATTAGGAATTATTTTATCAATAGGATGACTGTAAAATATCGCTATAGTGATAAGTCCGCCATTTGTGCATAAATTGTACTTTTTATAAAACCAGTGTTATATTCATTAGGTTATGTTTTTATAGCATAATAAGTTTATTCTATTCTATTCTATTTTTTCGTGTAGAATAATATCCCATAATTATTTAATGGCATGTATCATTTCCTAAATTTAAGGCGGTCAGCAGAAGCACGGTGTATATTTTGATGGCTTTCCACATTATATATGACTACCAAATTATATACTTTATCTCGATGACGTCACAGAACGAAAACTTTGCGTTTGTAATTATACGTAGGTATGCAATGGATACAACAAAACTGTCATAAATATAGAAACATTGTGATGTACTAGGCTCGCCTGATATTAGACAATACCGTTCGGCACTTCATACATGGACATTTTAATTTAAAGATATAGATGCTTTCTCGCACTCCGAGCACGCTTTCGTTTTTGTTCATTTGGAAATAGTCTATCTGCTGAGAAACAACCATCGCGAGATAAACACGCTAAATACGGATCATAATACCGTTGCTTATCAGTGCAAAGCTTTCCCGTCCGCCGATACAGCTTGTTGCAATACGCACATTGCGTCGCCACGTTTCTTATGATATTATATCATTGCAATTTTAATTTTATTGTATTTTTTTAATTATTTTAATATCATTTTTACTGGATATATTTTGATTTCTTTATTAATTTTTTTTAATATGATTATGAAGTACATAGGTATTATATATCATTTTTGATACATATTTATTAGTTATTAGAATATATTTTTTTCTTTTCCCTAGTTGTATTTTGATAAGTGTGCGCACAATACAAAACTTACAAGTTAACCTAGACGAGTCTACCTCGGTACAGGCTTCGGCCTAGTTAGGCAGACTTTGTAAATTACCATTTTGAATATTACTTTCGGAAATAAATTTATTCGTTTTCTTATTATGTACCTAAACAAATTCTAGAAAAAGCGACCCACACTTATACACACAAATAATATAGTTAATTACAAACATGGCTTACAGTAAGTCCCTTACGGGGTAAACAGTGATAACAAAGTCCTTTTTTTTGGTATTTAGTTTAGTACTTACAAAAGCGTGTTTTTTTAGTTTTTAAAAACATTATTTTATTTGTTACTTTTTAGTATAATCTCAAATGTGATAAGACTAAAAATACTTTTAGTCTTATTACAATCTCGTCATTCATGATTAGAGTACATCTCAAAACCATCCAACAATCCCAAATACGTAAAGCATTCATTGTTATTTAATTTCAAAAATCCCTGCAATGGTATAGAACTTATTATTAATACATGCATTATTCATAATTCTTATTTTAATCACATATCTGGAAAAAAAAATACTCACATTAGCAATCTGAATGTCAATAAACTAAGTCTCTTCATCAGACCCTGGAAACCATTCATGACCAGAGTACATCTCAAGACGATTCCTAAAAGCCTAAACACGGCTAAGATACGTTGTTTCGTTATAGAATTCTTTGCCAGCCTTCCGGCTCCATCATCAGACCCTGGAAATCACTTATGACCAGAGTAGGTACATCTCAAGCCGGTTCTAGAAAGCCCAAACACGGCTCGGATAATTTGTTTCGTTATGCAGTTCCTGTGAATACCTTCCGCCTCTATTATCAGATCAGCTCGATAGTACAATATTATTGTATTGTCACCAAAACCTCACGATTGCCAAGTTTCATGTTGATACAACTATCACAAGTGGTTCAAATTTGACTTAAAAGTTTCTGTTAGTTGATAGATCATACATACAGGTCAAGCTAATAAAAGCGTGTTAAATAAAGCAGGTGAGCTTAAACTGCGATGAGACAAACGGTTTGGTTTCTAGTTGACTGTTGCTTTACTGATTACTGACTCTACCCCAAGCGATGCAGAAATCTAGGACTGGATAGGAAAGTGAAAATCTATAAAAAAATATACCTATTTTGTTTTTTTTTAGTTTTATTTTTAGAACCACCCTCTCGTCTGGTGCCCGCCAACACATTATTGGTGCACAATACCGCTCGGCACTTCATACATGTACATTTTAATTTAAATGTTCCTAGATATAGATGCTTTCTCGCACTCCGAGCACGCATTCATTTTTGTTCATTTTGAAATAGTCTATCTGCTGAGAAGCAACCATTGCGAGATAAACACGCTAAATACGGATGGAACACCTTTGCTTATCAGTGCAAAGGTTTTCCGTCCGCCGATACAGCTCGTTGCAATACGCACATTGCGTCGCCATGCTTCTTATAGTGCGCCTCGTTCGCGAACGAACGCTTACATTCCGCGCACGAGAATGTCGTTTTAGCACCGTCGTGTACCTCCTCGAAGTGAGCTTCTAATTTGTTTTGCTCGTTAAAAACGGTTTTGCATACGACGCAAACGAAGAATGTTTTCCTGCTGTGCTGACTGCTGATGTGTATCTTAAGGTTCGTCTCATGTGCGAAAGTACGCTCGCACATCTCGCACCGAATCTGATTCTCTTCTCGCCGATCTTTGCTCGCGTGGTAGTAATTAAAATGCATTTCGAGTTTTTTCTTGTTCGTGAATATGGCTTTGCACTCGATGCACGCGAATCTGGTCATTGTACCGTGCTCCGAAGCGAAGTGTTCGATTAGATCTTCCTTTCGTTCAAAAGTATATCCGCAGCCCGTAATACGACAGATTAAATTAGCCCCGTGCCTGTGAATATAGTCGAAATGGAGCTCTAAGCACTTCTGGCTGTTGAATACGCTTTGACATACGACACAAATGTACTGCTGCCGGTGAGACGACAGCTTATGTTCACGCATAGCTTTCTGACTGTCAAGTACTTTATCACACTTCGAACACGAATATTTCCTTCTTTTCTTCTTCTCGTGCCTGTTCCAGATGTGCAATTTTAATTTTTCCTTCTCCGAAAATACTTGTTTGCAGGTATCACACTTGAATTCGACCGATTTACCGCCGTGATACTCGATATATGCCTTCATTTCACTACAATCCTCGCAACCGGAAGTGCAGAGTTCGTCACCTCGCTTATATATGAAATACTCCCCGTGATAGGTCAAGTGGCTCTTCGCGGAAGCGAGACATTTCTTGCAGAAATACCTCACCGGTTGAAAGTTGTCGCCGCACCTCACTTGACTCAAATAACTTTTATAAGCCTTGCAATGACATTTGGCGCAGTGGTAGACAGCGTCGTAAAGATAGCTTTTATAGGTTTCCTGATAGGTGGTTGCGTCTTTAGTATCTGCCGTTTCGGCACTTGTCGATGGTATAATAATTTCTTCCGATTTTATAAAATCAAACACTTTCGAATAGTTTTCAGTTTCAGTCGTATCGAAATCCGCGGTCTCCTCAGTTTTAATAGTAGCGTCACTTTCCTCTTCTTTTACTTTCAGTAAACCATCCATTTTATACTAAATTAGCACTCAACTTATCAATAACTAACCTTTAACACCTCTGACAGCTGTCACATTGACAACTGACGTTGTGCGGCAATCCATCCAATACCATAGACAACTTTTCTTAGTTGCCATCGCGCTTTCCATGCGCGCGAAAAGCACAAGCCATCTAGCGGATAGTTATGTTGCTACTAAGCGGGCTATACTTTGACGGCGATAGTGGCCGTAATATTAGCCCGGCCATCACTGCAACATTTTTTTGCAGCCTCGGACCAATAATAGATTATTGGTCCTAAATTGCAGCATATTGCTGGAAAATACATATATAGCCCGGCCATTCTCGGCAATATTTCTATAAAAGTATTGTCTATCTATTTGACTCGTATACGGGCTACACAATCGGGCAACAATGGCCGACATAATCATACGTGTCGCAGCGGCTTATATTGTTTTAAATGAAATTTAAAAACGACAAAAAAAAGAAAATGTGGATTCGATCTGACTTCAATAAGCGTGATACTTTACATATCTTAGCCTGAATGTTTTCGATGATATGAATACCAATTGGAAGATCTTCTCTAAATGAATTCACTATTAATAATAAATTCACAATACAATTATTATTTTCTATTAATGATGAATATACACATTTTAATACACTAATAAATAATATAAATTATTTCACGCAATTGTACATAACATATCAGAATAGATAATAATATCTTATAAATCAAAAAAAATAATCATTAGATAATAAAAATATAAAATGAAGATGTCGTGCGTCGTGCCTCGCATCAGAAAGGGACGCACTTATGGCGCAAAACGAAACAGCATTAAAACTGGCCAGGCAATATTGCATTTTCGATTGCGAAGCGATCGTCCAGCAACACGCCGGCCACACATACTTAAACATGCTTCGGCCATTCGAAATATATGTCGCTATATGGCCGGGATATACAAAAAATTATGTCCTATATTGCATAGTTTGGTTGATATTGCTAGCTATGTTGCCGGGCAATGTATTGCAGCAAAAATGTCGCCCGCTTAGGAGCACCATTAGAAAAACTAATTGGCTTCCGACCGGTTATTCGATATTGAGATTGCAGTACGGCCAGTTTGACAGCTGTTTGACGCTTATAGCTTTGCAGCAACCAAATCAAGCTAAATTGTCCGCCCAGAAAATATATTTTTAGGTTGAATAAGCTGATTTAAAGTGAAAATTACCTAGTTTAGGTAGAAATGACGTAAATTCGACTAATAAATTCTGCCGTCGAGTATTTACATCTGAGAAAATCGTTATGATAGAAACATAATTTATATGTATTTATTCTGCGAGTAGGTTAGTTTACTTTGAGGTCACAATGGAGTTAGTTAAAATTACATAAATTAAATGACTTGTCAGTTAGAATTGCTGGCAAGTTCAAAAAAGATAGAGAATTGTTGTAATTTTTACTAACAATTATCTATTTTCGACTTGTAGGTTCAAAAAAGTTACGAGTCGAGAATAGGCAGAGAATTTTGGGTTTTTCTAACCAAAAAAATACCTATTTTTTGACTTGTACGTTAAAATAACTTACAATTGGAAAATAGGTAAAGAACCGGTTATTTTACTAAAATCTCGACCTAATTTCAATTTATTAGTAGAATAACATGTCGAGAATATGTTTAAAGCGTCTGCAGGCCGTTTTAATCCGGCGATCGCCCCGCTAGCGCCAAATAAAAGTGTTGCACACGCATCTTCATAGGTGATCTTGGCTCGCGAAAAATGGTCGCAAGTGGAAAATGATGAAAGAAGGGAAAAGGGTGCTAGACTTTGCACAGCTTTTTAACCAACTTTATATAAAGGAGGATGTTCTTTATTTAACGCTCATTTTAAAAAAAGTTGTGTGATTTCATATTTCCGTCAAATCTGAAACGATTTAGATGGTTCTTTCTCATTTAAGGACATCATAAAAATCTCATATATATTTGGTGAAGATCCGATGAAGACTTTTTGAGATGGAGAACGAAACTATTCAACGGACAACAGAATATCACTCGCAATCAATGCAATAGGTAGTTTAGTAAATAAACAAACATTATACGTTTCAACCAGATACCGACAGAAGTCAATTACGCTAGTGGTGTAAACGTGGTCACCTATCCAGCTAACCACCACATAAACAACTACTCATTTACTTTATAAAATACTAGCTGACCCGGCGAACTTCGTACCGCCTAACAGTCAATGAAAGTCGTGTTACAGATTAGCTGAACTTAATTTATGATTTTATGAAAGTAATACAATGAATACAAAATAAATATTAAGTTCACTACTTTATTAAGATAATAACACAAAAAGAAATATAAAAGTACAAAAATTAAGTATATCAATCGCGTGTCAGTAAGACTGATTTAATTAAACTATTTACATATTGTGGAGCATGGGATGCACTCGGTTTAATTCTCTTCATTGAAGCACCTTGTGATTTGTTTTTTTTATCACCTTTTTTGTTTTTTGTTTTTTTTTATCAGGCGCAAGAACAAATAGGGCTGATGATTTGCAGACACGTGAACATGCCACGTACAACTGACCATGAGAAAAATACGGATTTACATTTGGGATAATGTTTTTTCTATATTTTAATTTTTCGTCAATTTTCCAATTTTCGTTTTTAATCGTTATTCTGCTATTCGGGTCGGAGACAAATACTACAAATCAAAAACCATGAAAATCGGTTCAGCCGTTCTAGAGTTATAAGTGTTCAAACAAATCCGACTTTGTTTTATATATGTACATATACTAGCAGACCCGGCCACGCGTTGCTGTGGATAAGGTTTTTGTTATATTACATTATAGTAAACTATTTAAGAGGAACGGTAGGAGAACATCATTCATGGGGACCACCATGCTTTTTGACATAGATGCCATTTGTAAAAAAATATGGCGACCTCCATGACAGATTTTCTACTACCGTAACCCCTTAATACAATGAAATTATTATTTACGGACGAAGACGAAAACGTTAATGATGGTATAAAAATCCACTGGATTGGGGTTTGAAGGGGAAGGACTTTGAACACGATTGATTAAAATTTTCGTACAGTTGATATTAAGCAAAAATCAATACAAAAGAATTAATTTTAAAATTTATTATTATTTTTATTCAAGTTTGTAACAAATGAGTATATTACAAAGTTGTTAGTAAATAACATGTGACACTTAAACTTATGAATGAGGTAGGTAGGGCAGATAATCTTAAATTTTTAACAATAATATTTATTATTTTGAATTATAAATACTTTTAATTTCAATTTAATTTAACACTAATCGGTGCACAATATTTTTGGTTAACCTGTCTTTAGCTAACACAAATAGATTCGACGGTTTCCCTACACGTGAACATGCAACATATAGTTGCCCATGAGAAAAACATGGATTTTCCAAATCTAAACCACAAATGGACAATGTTTGGCCTTGAGACTTATTTATAGACATGGCTAAATCTAAACGAATTGGAAACTGTAGCTTTCTGAAGGGTATGGTAGAATATGACGGTATCATTGGAATACGTGGCAACAGGACCACTTTTCCTTTAAACTTCCCAGTTAAAATGGTTGCTTCAAGAATATTTCCGGTGATCTTTTTGATGACCAAACGCCCCCCGTTGCATAATTGAGGTGGATTCAAATTACGTAGGAGAATAATAGGGGAACCAATCTTTAATCGAAGAATATGTGGTGGTATTCCATGTATATCTAGTGAATTTAAAAAATCAATCAGAAAATGTACACTTTCATTTTCATCAAAAACAGTATAGATTGATTTAAAAGACATCAGATCGCCTGGTAACAACTGTTGTATCTGGAAGTTAATTTCGTCAACATCAACATTTTTGGCTGCCAAAATCGACCGACAACTGAGCCAGTTATGATTCAAGTAATTATTCTGTATATCCGGAAAAATACAGCCAGCATAACCCGATCATAAATATTTTTTTGTTCTGCTGTCAGCAATGGCTCCTTTGTTCATGATAATAATTGTTGCTAAATTACCATGGTCATATTGTTTTCCTCGTTATAAATCGTTATTGACTAAGTCGGTGGATGGGAGATCAGGTGTTGGCATACCATAAAGATTAAGTGGTAAATTTGAAATTAAAACACATAAATCCTCGATCAACACTAACGTTTCATTATACATCTCTGGCGTATAATCTATGTTTTGGCATTGATCTGTTTGTCTAATTCGGTGCAATATGTCCTCTGTCATACAATTTTTATATTTTTCCCACAAAGTTTGTGCTTGCGATGGATAACATGTCGTCAAAATAATTGCAAACAGCTGACGAATGTTATTGGGCGTTGATGTCAACGCAGCATCAGCAAGCGTTAAGTCCCAATGGTTATCGTCTTCTAGCAATAATTGCAGTTCACGACATGCATCTTGGTATGTATTGAATACTCGACCATTAACTGTTCAAAAGACGTTGGTCCGGGAACATTCACCAATAACAAACGTAAATAGAAGCACTCACGTTGCTTTGGATGTACCGTGTAAAGTCGCCCCAATGTCTTTGAATATGCCTGTAATGGAAGGATACACGTTTGTAGGTTTAACATAGCAGCGCCATCTATTGATTACTTACTCAATCCAGTCAACCGATATCGCCATCTGTTAAAATCATTTGGAGCTAACGGATAATTGTGAATGTCAAATAATAGACAAATAATTTGCAATAAAATAATATTGCGACTATAAATTAAGATGTAAGCTATCCTATCTTTCAAGTTGGATCAAACTGCACACGGTGTGCAAATTTGATTCAGATCGGTTAAGTAGTTTAGGAGTCCATCGCGGACAAACAACGTGACACGTAATTTATATATATTAAGACGAGTGGTATTACCCGGCGTTGCCCGTGTTATATCTGTTCTCAAATACCAATGTATACCAATTTTCATGGCGATCGGTTGAGCAGTATAGAAGTTGGTGTGCTGCAGCGCCGTCTAGTTGAAAGTTGCAACAAAGCGGATATATATAAAAACCTTAACCATGAAAAAATACATATATATGCCAACGTTCATGGTGATCGCTCAAACGGTTTCGGAGTCTATTAAACTCGGACAGACGGGCATACAGATATACCAACATCCATTTTTATATTATATTATTTTGGCCTGTTTTTAAAATTTAAACTTTGAATGCCTATATCTCGCTTATTTATAGCGACCGACACAATTTTCTTCCAGATTTAGCATTAAAATGAAAAAAATTGGAGAGAGGTTCCTATACTGCAGTTATTCCACTTTTATAACTATGTGATAATACTTACATGTATATATTTTAATTAAAGAGTTTTGAACAATGAAGCACAAATAATTAAAAAGCAGGAATAATTTCACTGTATTACCTTCACAATATTTTGAATTTAGAATAACGCTTGGCCGACTATGACGTTTGTAGGTTTAACATAGCAGCGCCATCTATGGATTACTCAATAGATAACGCCATCTGTTAAAATCGTTTGGAACTAACAGATAATTGCGAATGTCAAATAATAGACATTGCAATAAAATAATATCGCGACTATAAATTAAGATGTAAGCTATCCTATCTTTCAAGTTGGATCAAACTGCACATTGTGTGCAAATTTGATTCAAATCGGTTAAGTAGTTTAGGAGTCCATCGCGGACAAACAACGTGACACGTAATTTATATATATTAAGATATATAGCTTATATGACACGTTTGTAGGTTTAACATAGCAGCGCCATCTATTGATTACTTACTCAATCCAGTCAACCGATATCGCCATCTGTTAAAATCGTTTGGAGCTAACGGATAATTGTGAATGTCAAATAATAGACAAATAATTTGCAATAAAATTATATTGCGACTATAAATTAAGATGTAAGCTATCCTATCTTTCAAGTTGGATCAAACTGCACACGGTGTGCAAATTTGATTCAAATCGGTTAAGTAGTTTAGGAGTCCATCGCGGACAAACAACGTGACACGTAATTTATATATATTAAGATAGATGAACGTAATATATGTAAACGCGGTTTCACACGGCCGTACAACCTAAAAATCCACTTCGAAGCGTTACTCATGAACGCCAAGCATTTAAACCGCTGGAATGCTCATACCACCGATCGGTGGTTTTTCCGTTGCGACAACTTGCGGGCGGCGGATCGCCGTATTTATGCAATTATGTAATTATATGCGAAAAAAGTAACCTTCATTGATTAAACCACCATTATATGTACATTAGTATGCGTGCACTAACATCCCCTACAAAGAAAATTTCGAGGGTTGAAACATACCTTCGTGATGCCATGGCTAGCTTTTCAAGGGTTAAATGCGGAGAATGTGGTCACGTATTCACTAGAACGACGCGCTCATTTGTTCAAGTTAGTAGAGTGTGATTATTGCAAGAAGGCTTACAAGCAAAAACTAACGTTAAAAGCTGTATTGAATCGATTCACATCGACGTATGGAGCCATACCTGTTGCGATTCAAGCTTAGGATTAATTTGATCAATCATCGCGAATCGATCCACATGAAAATATGTTGTTTTTTAAAGTAGTTTTTTTTATTTCTCGCTTTAAATTATCTGAACATTACACAATTATGTGTTTTCAGATATTATGCTAAATATCCGAGGCTAGTGACTTTGAGTCGTCTTGCTGGGCGATTTCATTGTCGTTCGAATCCGATCAGAGTTTGATTAAAATAAAATAACAGGTTTAAAAACTAAAAAAAAAAACATGCTTTCGCAAGTACTGAACTAAAAAGCAAAAAATAACTAACCACTCTGTTAATGACGATAGTTAAACGTGACAACGTCATAAGAAAATACCGATGGAATGGTTGAAGCAGTTTAATTTAAGATTCTGATATTGTTTATTACATACACCCAAAAATATATGCTTTTATACTCACCGATTTGACTACAACATGTAAATGTATTATTGTATAGCAGTATAATTGTATAATTGTTTATTGTTTAAAGTTTATTGTTTTTTATAATTTGAAAGTTTGAAATCTCAAACTGTTAAATAACGGGTTGAGAAGCGCTTGAGCACGCTGCGCCATCTAGCGCTAGGTAATACGTCGTAAATAAACAATATTAGCCACATTTTACCAACCGCTAGATAGCGCATCGTAATGATAGCTTTTCATACTTTTTAAAAAAAAATAAAAGTTGCTTACTTTGTTGCACTTCGTTGTACCCACAAGAAAATTGTCCGTTCAGTAATAACATTCCGTATATCAAGAATACATATAAAATTATGTCAAGAATTTAAATCAATCTAGTGATTTTCATTAGTACTATTTTAGACTGAGGTTAGTAAATAATTCTTGTCGCAACCGGTAGATGGCAGCATTTATATTGAATAATAAATATAATAAATGGAACGCCTCAGAGCGAGGTAACGCCACATGAGTCATGTTTTTTCGTGCGTGCAGCCGGCCCATCGAATTATAAGACGTTGTCACGTCAAAAAGTGGCGCTTTTTAATCAAATCAAATCGTCGTAATGCTTCTCAGTGAAATGTTACTAAAAAGCTTTGTTATGAAATATTATGTCTACTAAACGCCTCCTCATATTTAACCTGACAACTAAAAACTAAATCTTCTCTTCTTATTTGTTGCTTCTGGGATTATTACTATCTTTTTTCTGTATCATTAATTGACTAGCAATCTGACTATTTTAATAACTACTTCTTATTAATGGATTTTTCATTTTTTGAATTATTACGCTATGATATTTTTCTCTATTTACTGCTCATTGCAATCATTGCAATTTTAATGCTATTGTATTTTTTTAATAATGTTTTTACTGAATATATTTTGATTTCTTTATTACTTTTTTTAACACGATTATGAAATATGTACCTAGGTATTAGATATCATTAAAATAACTCTTGAAATACATAAAACATATTTATTAGAGTTATTAGATTTATTTTTTTTCTTTTCCCTAGTTATAATACTTTGATAAGTGTGCCACAATACAAAACATACAAGTAACCTAGTCGAGTCTACCTCGGTACAGGCTTCGGCCTAGTTAGGCAGACTTTGTAAATTACCATATTGAATATTACTTTCGGAAATAAATTTATTCGTTTTCTTATTATGTACCTAAACAAATTCTAGAAAAAGCGACCCACACTTATACACACAAATAATATAGTTAATTACAAACATGGCTTACACTAAGTCCCTTACGGGGTAAACATTGATAACAAAGTACTTTTTTTTTGCTATTTAGTTTAGTACTTACAAAAGCGTGTTTTATTAGTTTTTAAAACATAATTTTATTTGTTACTTTTTAGTAAAATCTCAAATGTGATAAGACTAAAAATACTTTTAGTCAAAAACTTTTTAGTCAGTGATAAGACTAAAAATACTTTTAGTCTTATTACAATCTCATCATTCATGATTAGAGTACATCTCAAAAACATCCAACAATTCCAAATACGTTAAGCATTCATTGTTCCGTTATTTAGTTCCAGTGTCCACGAAAGTTCAACTTTTATTTAATTTCAAAAATCCCTGCAATGGTATAGAACTTATAATTAATACATGCATTATTCATAATTCTTATTTTAATCACATATCTGGTAAAAAAAATACTCACATTAGCAATCTGAATGTCAATAAACTAAGTATCTTCATCAGACCCTGGAAACCATTCATGACCAGAGTACACCTCAAGACGATTCCTAAAAGCCTAAACACGGCTAAGATACGTTGTTTCGTTATAGAATTCTTTGCCAGCCTTCCGGCTCCATCATCAGACCCTGGAAATCACTTATGACCAGAGTACATCTCAAGCCGGTTCTAGAAAGCCCAAACACGGCTCGGATAATTTGTTTCGTTATGCAGTTCCTGTGAATACCTTCCGCCTCTATCATCAGATCAGTTCGATAGTACAATATTATTGTATTGTCACCAAAACCTCACGATTGCCAAGTTTCATGTTGATACGACTATCATAAGTGGTTCAAATTCGACTTTAAAGTTTCCTTAATAAAAGCGTGTTAAATAAAGGAGGTGAGCTTAAACTGCAATGAGACAAACGGTTTGGTTTCTTGTTGACTGCTGCTTTACTGATTACTAACTCTACCCCAAGCGCTGCAGAAATCGAGGACTGGGTAGGAAAGTAAAAATCTTTCAAAAAACATTTTGTTTTTTAAGCTATTGCATAGCTTTTATCGCGGGCCTAGGCCAGCGCGGCGACCGAATGAAGAAATTTCTTAACGAAAATTAATGATTTTAAACTGATAATTACGTCTAAACGAGTACTGCTTACGATTCGAAAAAAATACATGTTAAACAAGAACATTTTCCTAATATTCTTAGATTTGAATATTTTAAATTTTGTTTATATTACATAGTGTAATTAATTTGTGAAATTAGGTCTAATCGAACACAAAAACAACTACTACGCAAATACTACCTGGCGTATTATTATGAAACCTGCACCATTTTAAAGATAATTTAATTATCTATCTTTTTATCTACGATTTTTTTTGAATAATCCGTTTTTTTTGCTTTATCGAATAAAAAAAATCGTGCGCGGCGCTCTATCGGAAGACGTTTAAATTATTCCGAATCATTTGCTTCCGCAGATGATTCGGAATAATTTTAACGTTTTCCGATAGAGCGCAGTTATCTGATATCAGAAAAAATAAAATAAATAAATAATTGTAATTGCATAAGTTGTTAAAAATGCTATGCAATAGCTTTACCGCGGCAGTCCCCGAGTGCCACACGTATTTTTTTTTTTAGGTTTTTGTTTAGAATCACCTCTCGTCTGGTGCCCGCCAATAAAAACTAACCTTATGTAGCAAAAACAATAATAAATTAAATTATTTGAAAAATATTTACTTTGTTGCAATGTTTCCTGGAAATCCAGGATTTGGGGTTTGAAATTATGAGTATAAATAACACACACAGACAAACATAATAAACAAGATAGCCAGAGGGTTCTGGAAGCAATAAAAAACGATGGTAAAAATAAAAGAAGTGGGAAGAAATTTCCAAATTCCAGAATCAACATTACGAAAGCTTATAGCATAGAATAAACTAGCAATACCTCGTCTTGGTTAAAAAATCGTCGTGATTAAAAAAAGCATGACTTCAATGTTTTTTTAAATTGTATTTTATAAGAGCACCGGGCCATCAAGGGCATACCCGGCAACGAAGAGGCCGACAGACTGGCAACACTGGGCACACTGGAATTCCCGGCGCAGCCAATTGTTGGGGACCCTTCGCCATTGTTAAGAAAATCATCAGGGACTGCTTGAAACAGGAACATCGGGCATCCTGGAAACAGAACCAAGGATGTCGCCAGGCGAAGGCTTGGCACGACCTCACACGCCCCTTAAAACACATCTGTCCAACCTTGGCTTGACGACAGCACACATATCGTTGGTCGCTGCCCAGGCCTCGCCGCAAAAAGACACAGTTCACTGGGACGAGCCTTTCTCGAACCCAGCGACCTGCCCAACCTGAAGGTCAGTGATCTGTATGGTCAGTAATCAGTATCTGGCTTCTAGCTGACTACTGACCCAACCACAATTTGGGCAGTTATAAAAGATTACATAGATCCAAGTCGACATCAAAGGCTGGATACAAGCCCCCGACTCCTTTTACTACTACTACTATATGATAATATTATCACTTGTGCCATCTAATTAGCATAATTAACCAAACACTGCGCACAATTACCTCGTAGGGTGGATAAATGTGCACAAAGCCATCATTTAAATTGCTGGAAATATTCATTATAGTAACTAGTGCTCAGGAAAATGTTATTTAATATCTGCATATGTCTGTCGCTACATAAAATCTCGCTTTTGTCGAACGATTCTCCCACTGTCATTTAAATAGCGTTAGTACATAGAGTAATGGTGGTTAAAATTGTCCGGTGGTCTTCTGAGAACAGGAGGCTGGATGGATAGATTACGGCGTCGCCTGCTTCCTCTAAGAAGACCTTCGTGGCTGAGTAACAACGTAGGAGAAGGGCCAGCTTGTTCGGCGTTATCTCCAGCTGCCAGCATATACTGTAGATGACGAATGTAGCAGATAGCAATCCTGAAATGTGGAAATGAGAAGGTAATATGAAAATAGGTTTAGAGAATTAAAATATTTTAAAGACTAGCCCTCAGATCTTCATACATGCCTGGATCCAAGTGGATCGAAAAAAGAACCTAGTGTCGAATAATAGATGTGAAGAATATTAAATATCAAATATCAAGTATAGCTATGTGTTTTACGGTTATTAAGCTATTGCATAGCTTTTATCGCGGGCCTAGGCCAGCGCGGCGACCGAATGAAGAAATTTCTAAACGAAAATTAATGATTTTAAACTGATAATTACGTCTAAACGAGTACTGCTTACGATTCGAAAAAAATATATGTTAAACAAGAACATTTTTCTAATATTCTTAGCTTTAAATATTTTAGATTTTGTTTATATTACATATTGTAATTAATTTGTGAAATTAGGTCTAACCGAACACAAAAACGACTACTACGCAAATACTATCTGGCGTATTATTATGAAACCTGCACCATTTTAAAGATAATTTAATGATCTATCTTTTTATCTACGATTTTTTTCGAATAATCCAGTTTTTTTGCATTATCAAAAAAAAAATCGTGCGCGCCGCTCTATCGGAAGAAGTTTAAATTATTCCGAATCATTTGCTACCAAATGATTAGGAATAATTTCAACGTTTTCCGATAGATCGCAGTTATCTGATATCAGAAAAAATAAAATAAATAAAATAAATAAATAATTATAATTGCATAACTTGTTAAAAATGCTATGCAATAGCTTTACCGCGGCAGTCCCCGAGAGCCACATGTATTTTTTTTTATTGCAGTAAAAAAGACAAAAGGTAATATATTAGGAATATAAAAAAACACGACTGCCGTTACAGAAAGTAAAGTATTGTATTTATAAATATTTTTGTTACGGTTTTGATGTAATATTTGTGGTTTACGTATATATCCATAAAGATACATGTTGTAGCCTACTTGCAGGATAACTGCAAGGGTTACGAATTAAAAAACAATATAAATTTAGAATTGGGCGCCGGAAAGACTATAAGCTAGCTTTAGCAAAATGACAATCAAATACACGGGTCGTGAAAAAGGTAAATTAAAATCAATCAGTGTTTCTTTCTGGTTTTTATTTAAAAAACATAATTATTTATGTGAGGCCTAGTACCCATACTAAAATACCTAAAGTTTACATAACCGTTTCAACAAAATTACACAATAAACATTACGATGTTGTATATACCCAGGTTGACGTCGTATATACCGACTTTAGTAAAGCTTTTGACAAAGTTGATCATCTGATTCTTATAAAAAAGTTGCAACTGGTCGGCATACAGGGCGATCTTCTAAGGTGGTTTGCCTCTTATATAGAATATCGCTCTCAAAGTGTAGTATTGGGTGGATTTAAGTCTGACTGGGTAAAAATAACATCTGGAGTCCCACAAGGTAGTCTACTAGGACCACTATTGCTTACTATATATTTAAACGATATCAACCAATGCTTCAGCCTTTGTAAATTCCTCCTTTTTGCTGATGATATGAAGGTGTATGCACCGGTAAGGACATTGGACGATTATATATCATTTCAAAAAGATCTAGATAAACTGTCTCTTTACTGCTCGGCAAACCGATTACACATCAATGCTTCTAAGTGTGCAATTGTTAGTTTTACAAGGAATACCAAGTCGCTAAATTTTAGCTACAATTTAAATGGACTTCTCATCCCAAGAAAATCTGTTATAAAGGACTTGGGTGTTATTCTAGACAGTAAATTAAATTTCATTTCACACATTGACACAATAACTGCAAAATCTTACAGTATGCTGGGCTTTATTCTCAGACTAACCAAGGTCCCTTATAATTTTATATTATGCTTATGTCCGCAGCCACCTCGAATACGTTTCGCAAATTTGGTCTCCTTGTTACAATATTCACATCAATAGGATCGAACGCATTCAAAACATGTTCCTAAAAAACTTAAATTATCGGTCTTATGTAATTTTTTCAGATTATAACGAAGCTGGTGACTATCATGGGCTTATACCATTAGAAATAAGAAGAGTTAGTTCAGATGTAATATTCCTATACAAGATATTAAATGGCTTTATTGACTGTTCTGAATTGCTTCAACTTATAAATTTCCATGTACCCCCACGGCCTTCCCGCCAATTCAACTTATTTCATCTACCTCAAGTAAGCACAAACTACGCCCAAAATAACTACATTTATCGAGTATCTCATTTCTGCAATACCAAGCTAAGCGAAATTGACCTGTTTAATACTACTGCGACTGCGCTCAAGACTCTTATTCCGGGTCTCATGGGCGTATATAAGGGGGGGGTTTAGGGGGTCCGGACCCCCCCCTTAGCATGTCTCCACTTCGGGACGGCCTTATGAAGAAAATTGCAGATCAAGTTAAATCATCTCATTCAATGCTTATCTCTCTTTGTGAGACACGATGGACAGAAAAACATGTGGCTGTTGAAATATTTGCAGAAATGCTTCCAGTAATACGCGCAACAATTGAGGCACAAGATGATTCTGCTAATAGAGATGTTGCCACTCAAGCATACCAAATACAAACAGCCATGGAAAACAGCCAGTTTATCGTGTCGTTAGTTATACTATGAAAAGTATTTTCATACACATCAAACCTAAACAAAGCAATGCAGAAGGTCAATGTCGATTTGACCAACATTTGTAGTTATGTGAAAACAATAAAAACTATTTTTTTAAATATTCGGAACGAAAATAAGTTCACCATTCTTTTTGAGCAAGCAAAGCAGATGAGTTCAGCGGCATAATTGTTCCAAGAACGACTGGAAGGCATACCCAGCGCAGCAATGCTCCAGGAGAAACTGCCGAAATATATTACCGTAGAAATGTATTTTACCCTTTCATTGAACATGTGGTTACAGAACCTGATGCACGCTTTAAGCCACATGAAGAGACAATCGAAGGGATTCAAATGATTCTGCCTGAAAAGACCAATGATGACTCTAAGATAAAAGAAAGCCTTAAAAAAATTGTGCTATTATTTTTGGTACAGCGAATACTTTTCCAATTGAATATGAAATATGGCAGAATCATTGGAAATCTATGACGGAAAAACCATCCACCGCACTAGAAACTCTTGACCAGTGCGAGAATCAGTTCTTTCCTAGAATAAAAATGCTGCTCACTATTTTGGCTACACTCCCAGTGTCCACAGCGACCCCAGAAAGGTGTTTTTCAACCTTAAAGAGGTTGAAAAACTACTTGAGAAATAGCACGGGAGATGAACGACTGACTGGGTTTGCATTGATGAGTGTTTATCGTGATATAGCGGTCCAGCTGGATCCTAACGAAATTATAAATATGTTGGCCATAAGGCGTAAAAGGCTAAATGTTATAAGTACTTTAAAGTTTTTAAAGTTTTTTGTGAAAGCGCATCCATACATTCTCACAAACGTTCTTGTTTATAATAATAAGTACCTAGAATATAATGTCATAAATAAATGCTCTACCGACATTATTTACTTATTTTATTTAAAGGTAGGTACTTAAAGTAACTATCATTTGTCTGCGATTAACTTGCGTGTATTTTAATGTTTATGTAATTTTTAAATAACTGAGATTAGAGTTTAGAATTTTGCTTTTTTCGGCGTGAAGTCCGGCCAATAACTAGTTTATCTTTGTACATTTTCGTACCCGCGGACCCCCCCCCCCCATGTGAAAGCTATAGCTACGCCCGTGCCGGGTCTTCTGAAAGGCAATATTCAAGGACGAGTGAAATAATTATATAATATTTTTTTTTTCTTTTCTTCTTTCTTTTCTTTCGTCAATATATACCATAAAATTTCCCTAATAATAAAATAATAAAATTAAAATGGAGGATGGTGTTGCTCGCGTCCGTAGGAATTACCTAAGCACAACCCTACACGTGTCCTCCGGGTGGTGCTAAATGAGCAACAATGCCGAGTATCGGGCGGCAGTTAACTAACCCGACTTAACAAGCTGAACAAGTTTGTTCTTGTTGGAGGGAGGAAATGACCCCAACAATCCGGTCCTCGCAGTCACGTTTTGCGAGGCTGGGGGTTTTGGCTTCATCGCCCGAACCGCGAGGAAAACAACCTCAATAAAAAAATTACCCCAATCCCAAGGTGAGGACTGCGCTGAAGGGATGAATGGCTGGAGGGTTTCCAGTCTCGAGCACCACCCTCGACGGACCAGGTGAATCGTCGTTGTAGGAAGCCTTCTTCTGGGAATAGGCGTCACCTCAGAAGCGACCAAATATATCGTCCTTACTCGTGGGAACCATATGGAGAAAACAGACAAAACTACATATTCGCAAGATAATTCCTCTGGAGTGACTGGCCAGGCTTCGGATACAGGAAATGCAACTGGACCTAAAAAACTCATACAACAGGCTTTTCATCCTGGGCTATTCGCACCCAGAAACAGAACTTCATCATCAAGCAGTTTACCAAGCTCCTCAAATGATGATACGCACAACCTAGACCAAGAAAACTGTGGTAAACCACCTCCTTGGCAAAGAGTTCCTGAGATAAGACATCCCAAGAGGAAGAAATTATCTAGCTCACCCTCTCCTAGCAATGAACTTGAAACATCAAATAGGTTTAGTAGCCTGCCCATAGACCTCAAAGAAGTGGATACACCGTCTCCAAAGAAGCCAAGTAAACCTCCCCCAATCATCTTATATGGTATAGAAAATGTTAATAAATTAACAGAACTCCTTCAAACAGCAATCGAAAATGATGAATACACCTACAAAATTGTAAACAAAAATCAGCTTAGAATCCTTTGTTCTGCTGTAGAAACCTACAAAAAAGTCATCAATGTAGTACGGGAAAAAGGACTTATAGGACATACCTTCAACAGAAAAGATGAAAGATACTTTAGAATAGTTGTAAAGAACCTACACCACTCAACACCACTTGAGGTTATCAAAGAAGATATTGAAAAGACTGGAAATACTGTTTTTGGCGAAATCATTGTAA
>OX155980.1:73028646-73072202 GCA_944548615.1 Micropterix aruncella
CACCATCAGTATCATATTCTAATAATATACAAGGTCCATCTCCTAGAGAAAAAAATGCTGTTAAAAACTTGTCATCCAAAGTAATTAACCACAATGAATATTTAGTATTAGCTAAAGGTCTAAATTTCACACCGACTCAAAATGTGAACCATTTTAGTTTTGGTAATGATGTTGTTAAATTTTGTCGTAATTTAAGATGGCGCGAATTTTGGCATTCAAATCAAAAGAATAACAATAATAATATTAAATTACACAATGCACTAGCTCAATTTCGTCCACACTCCAATAAAGAACCCCCTCCATTACCAAAAAATCATCCGGTAGAAAATTTTATTACTATTTTATTAAACAAAGTAACACAGCCATCTTTTCTAAATAGCCTCAAGCCAACATCAAACTTGTCAGTAGATGAACGTGCAGCTCTTGAGAGTCTTAGTAAGGATACCAGCATCGTCATTTTGCCGGCTGATAAAGGTTCCACTACTGTCATACTTAACAAAACTGACTATGTTACTGAAGGCTTGAGACAACTTAGAGATGAAACTTTCTATAAAAAACTATCTAGAGATCCAAACAAAAATTTTGCAGTGAAAATAAAAAAATATATTGAACAAAATAAATCAAATGAAAAATTATCAGACGAAGATGTTAAAACTTTAATTCCTGATCCTATCAGAACTCCAAATTTTTACCTATTACCTAAAATTCACAAGCCTAATAATCCTGGACGACCAATAGTCGCAAGCTTTAACTCTCCGACAGAAAGAATTTCGGCTTTTGTAGATTATTTTTTACAACCTTTTGTGAAAAATCTAAATTCTCATATCAAAGACAGCTATCATTTTATTGATATTTTAAGGAATACTGTAATTCCAAAGTCAGACGACCTATTATTTGTTACTATTGACGCCATATCCCTGTATACCAATATTCCTCATAATTTAGGATTGGAAGCCATTTCTTATTTTCTTGATGAGAGACCTCATCCTCAAATACCTTCTACGGATTTTCTTTGCAAATTAGCCGAGTTTGTCTTAACGTGTAATGCTTTCTCCTTTGAAGATGAATTTTATCTTCAAATTAAAGGGACTGCTATGGGCACGCGAATGGCACCTTCGTATGCCAACCTTTTCATGGGATTATTCGAGCAAAATTTTCTTCAAACGCAAAATTTAAAACCCATATTATGGTATAGATTTATTGACGACATAGTAATGATTTGGCCACACGGACAAACTACTCTAACAACCTTTCTTGACGACCTAAATAATTTTGGCCCTTTGAATTTCACTCATACCATTTCTAAATCACAAATTACTTTCTTAGATGTTGATTTAACAATTTCCGAAGGTAAAATTAAAACCGCGATTCATATAAAACCTACAAATAAAGAACAGTATTTACACTTTGATAGCTGTCATCCATTTCACACCAAGAGATCCATTCCCTATTCAATGTCCATTCGCGGACACCGTTTAGTTAACAACAAAGAAAATTTAGATAAATATCTCAATAATCTAAAGCAATCTCTTCTTGAAAGAAAATACCCTGCTCCTCTATTGGATAAACATATTCTAAACTCTGAAGTAAAATATATACCAAAACCTAAAATTTCTTCAAATAAAAATAATAATAATAATAAAATCTTTCTTAGCACCACTTATTTTCCTGGTGCTGAGAAACTGCGAGATATATTATCTGATTTATTCCCCATCATTTCTAATGATGCATCCACTAAGGATGTCTTAGATTCACCACCAATTTTATCTTTCCGCAGACCACCTAATATTAGATCAATATTAAACAAAACAAAAAATAATCAAAATTTCTCTATTGGTAATAATACTTTTGGGCTTCAACCTTGTGGTCGTCCACGTTGTAAAACTTGTCCTCTGTTAGATCTAAGTCCTTTTTTTACCAGTCCAAATACTACTAATAGTTACAGGGTTCCCTTTCATTGCAGTTGTATTTCAAAAAATATAGTATATCAACTTCTGTGCAGGACTTGTGATGCCTTTTATATCGGTGAAACAACAACACCACTTAATATTAGACTAAATAATCATAGGGCTAGTGTAGGAAATGAAAGCCAACTCCCAATATCTTTGCATGCCAGGGCGCATAATTTATCTTTTGATCAATGTTTTAAAGTTAAAATAATAAAATGCCTTGGGGATAATGCAAAAGAAAGGGACGTCAAATCTTGGGAATTGGCTTATATTTATATTTTAGGCGCTTGCAAAGGTTCCGGTCTCAATAGGCAAAATTAATAAGGTTTATCATATTATCATAATCATCAAATGCTTTTTCTTTTAATTTATAATCATTCATTTTAAAATAACGTTGTGCACGGTTGGTTATGGTACCTTAACTAAATCGTGTAAAATATTATTAATCCATTTCTTTTTGTTCGATTCCTTGAATTTAAATTTTCAACGAATTGTTCGATTTCAGAAATGTCACATATCTTGACGACGGCTGAGCCGAAATATTGATATACATTTTATAACAATCATTAATATTTAAGAAACACTAATCGCCTATTATTTTCCAGCATTCATTCTCGTCTCGCATTGTTGTGTTGATCGGGTTCTAGTGCCACAGCAGGAAGCACCAGCAAACACTGAGGGAGGAGAAGAAGAAGGCGTGGAGTCACTCCTGGTCACCACAGACCAGATAAGTGCCCTTTCATTATTTTATCATTTCATTTATTTAGTGATAAACATAATTTCAATTTGAAAAAATAATAATTTACACATTTACAATCAAATATATATATATATATATATATATATATATATACGAGTGGTATTACCCGGCGTTGCCCGTGTTATATCTGTTCTCAAATACCAATGTATACCAATTTTCATGGCGATCGGTTGAGCAGTATAGAAGTTGGTGTGCTGCAGCGCCGTCTAGTTGAAAGTTGCAACAAAGCGGATATATATAAAAACCTTAACCATGAAAAAATACATATATATGCCAACTTTCATGGTGATCGGTCAAACGGTTTCGGAGTCTATTAAACTCGGACAGACGGGCATACAGATATACCAACATCCATTTTTATATTATATTATTTTGGCCTGTTTTTAAAATTTAAACTTTGAATGCCTATATCTCGCTTATTTATAGCGACCGACACAATATATTTTAATTAAAGAGTTTTGAACAATGAAGCACAAATAATTAAAAAGCAGGAATAATTTCACTGTATTACCTTCACATTATTTTGAATTTAGAATAACGCTTGGCCGACTATGACGTTTGTAGGTTTAACATAGCAGCGCCATCTATGGATTACTCAATAGATAACGCCATCTGTTAAAATCGTTTGGAACTAACAGATAATTGCGAATGTCAAATAATAGACATTGCAATAAAATAATATCGCGACTATAAATTAAGACGTAAGATATCCTATCTTTCAAGTTGGATCAAACTGCACATTGTGTGCAAATTTGATTCAAATCGGTTAAGTAGTTTAGGAGTCCATCGCGGACAAACAACGTGACACGTAATTTATATATATTAAGATATATATATATATATATATATATATATATATATATATATATATATATATATATATATATATATATATATATATATATATATATATATATATATATATATATATATATATATATATATATATATATATATATATATATATATATATATATATATATATATATATATATATATATATATATATATATATATATATATATATATATATATATATATATATATATATATATACATATCGTCACTACTTTTGCAAATCCTCGTATCTCATTTTGAACAACTTTTCAGGAGAGCATAAAAACTGAATATAAAATCAAGTAACCCCTTTTATTCAAAATATTTATTATAGAAAATTAAGAAAAGACTATTAAAATGAGTATATGATATTTTTAATCTTTTTTTTCAGTCATAGAATAAGATATTAAAAAAAAACGTTGTTTACGAGATTCTGCATCCTATTTGTATTTATTATTGAACGAGATACGAGATTCTCGCAGTATAAAAAACTATATTTTAGTTTTCAATTAATAGTTTATCTACCATATTTCGTAAAGAAAACTACAAAAACAACATATTCTTTTCTGTTGTTTATTTTTTATAGAGCATATCATCATGATAATTTGTTTTCACTATTTGAAGCCAAGGAATTAAACATTTTTTAGGTTTTCAATTTTTATTGGTAAATTCGAATTATGTTTAAGTCATTGTTACCAATTACAATTTATGTTCATTTAACAAAACGTGTGTATTGTCTTTCTTACAAACAAACTTAACTAGCAAATTTTGACAACAAGTAGTGCGCTTTATCAAATATTGTTACACATAACACGTTTATTATGATTTGTACCTTAATTTACCTAGGTTTTTAATTAGATTCGCACATTATTATGTAATTAAAGTAATCTTTGCAGTGTGGTTATACAAAACACTTTTATTATGATTTTTATATAATTTACGTAGGTACTTAAACTAGCTTAACACATAATTAATTGGGCCCGATTGCGTTTCTTTGTGAACTAAAACTAAAATTAGCCCAAGCGAACGAGACAGAGCGATACGTTAGAGCGGAATATGAAACGAACGATCGTCGATAAATACTACCTGTTGAACTTATACTCGTCCGAATAAATTCGAGCATATTTCGTGCGGTGTAAGATTTGACCTTGGCGCGCAGTTTTAATGCGAAAAAGCGACAACCGGTCATCTCACACTCCGCTCTAGCGTATTGCCCTGTCTCGTTCACACGGACTAATTTCCGATTTTAGTTCACAAAGAAACGCAATCGAACCCATTATGTACTTAAACTATTCTTTGGTCTTGCAGTTTACCACATATTATTTTAAATGATAAAACTATAGAACAATCACAATCAAGACATCTTAGGAACTATGAATTGCACAATGATTACTTAAGTATCTTAATTATTAATGTTACAGTTCATCAAAAAATGGATGGAAATCTTTTGGAATTACTTTTTTTAAGGACTGTAGGTTTCTCTATATTTTTTTTCATTAATCGTCAATGGACCAGAATAAAGACTTTTACATTAAAAATTTTATCAATATTGTTTGGCTTGGAAAAGTGTATTGTGAGGTAGATCCTGCCAATTTTCATGGAACTCGAATTTGTACTGAATGGTGCGGTCCTTCCTGTATTTAAGTGGTCTTAGGTCGACTACGCATGCATATCCAACTTTTTTTTCCCGGTCTAATCGAATTGTAATATGAAATGTCTGAGAAAGATTTAAAGAAAACATGACTGATATATTTGACATTGTATCTTTTCTCAGTTAGAGTTTCTTTGATAATTTTTACAAAATCACCGGGCACATATAACTCTCGTTTTTTTTGTCCTTTCTATAAAGGCATGGACGGAATCGCATTCCATTTGACTATGACCTTGACTAAATACTTTTGGTAAATGGTACTTTTGACAAGTAGGTATAGCATTCCTCTTTTGGGCCGTGCAGCCATCGCTGTAAATGACAATTGAAATAGATGCATCTTATAATTCATTAGATAAAAAGTCAGTAAGGCATGATGAAAACATATTCGCAGTCATTTCTCCCTCGCGCTCATGCCATACATAGCAATGTACACCATTATTACCAATATTAAATATCGTAAATTGATGGCAAGCTAATTTCGATTTAAAATACAGGCCACCTGCGGGGGAATAAGGCACAAGTTGCACAGCTTGCACATCAACAGTGAAGACATTTTGTGTACCTGCAATTGCCAAAATTTTGTCCCCGGCTTTTTGATCTCTTACATCATCCTTAGCTTTGATATGTTTCTCATATATGTCATTTTGCACACTAATTTATGTGCAATACACAGATCACACTAGTCCTTTTTAGGTTGAAATAAACCAATGTTTAGCTTGTGTATATTTTCATCCTTAGTAAATTGTTTGTATGCGCGACACTATTCTTTAAAAGATTGAAACGTTAACTCAAAATATAGTTTTAAAGTTCCTTTCCGACAATAATCAGATTCCATTTTTGGAAATGTTTCCAAAAATGATTTCATAATGTCATTTTTTCTCACATTTTGCTCCGTCGGCAATATATTACTTAAAGTATACATACCCAATGTATTACTTTTTTTTAGCCAATCTAAAACGGTCCACTCGCCAATGCAAATAGTTGACAAGAACATGGTTTTGCATACACGTTTTTCTTTTTTCTCTCCGCACTGTACGTGACGCAATATTTTTTTTATTCTCTGCACTTTTCGAAGTTCTAGGGGAGAAGTATTGCTCTCCCTTTTGTCGTGCTATTTTTACTGCATTTATTTTCCAGGTGTCCGGTTTACTCATTCTTTTACGAGCTCGTTTTCTCTTTTTAGACATATTGTCATTAGAGGCCTAAGGCAAATTAAAAAAGTCTGATTCTGAATCACCCATCTCCGTGGCAGTTGAAGGAAAGATATTCTCAGCAGAGAAGGAAGTGGGTGACTTACGAGATGGTAATATTATGTAATAATAAAATTAGGTAATAATATTCAAAATATAAGAGCGTTTGATGAAAAATCCGATGACAGTTCGACGGAACGATGTTGCCAAGATACGAGATTTTGATATTTGTTTGGTAGCAATGGCTGAATATTTGTGGATGCGGAAACTCGTATCTCAAGGTACGAGAATTTTGCACTTCACAAAAATGGTATTTTCTATTTACGAGAAAATGTATTTTGTTATTTACATTAATATCGACATTAGAGTTAGTCTATCTTGTGCAGAATTTTTTTCTCTATCGAATGCACCCCTTAACTCAAAATCGTCAAAAATCGAGATACGAGGATTTGCAAGAGTAGTGACGATATATTACTGCCAAAATAAGGTAAGGAAAGGGAGGGGATAACGGAAAGGTTAGAATGTATGGTTCATATTTATTATGAAAGGAAGTGCTTTTTCAAGGTAGACAGCGAGCTAGAGCCTCTAATAGTTGGAGGAAGCTATTTCCACAGTCGAGCTGCATGTACGGAGAAGGAGTAGGAAAAAATGTGGTTTTGTGTTTTGGGATACGTTATTATTATTATTATTCTGACTTGAACGAAGTGGGAGACCATGACTTCCTAACCCGGTAAAAGCCTCGTTGAGGTAGGAGGGAGATGTAGGATTGTGTAGGACATTATATAGAAATGAAAGGATATGCAAATCTCTCCGGTCCCGTACACGAAGCCATTGCAATTTTGCTCGGTACTCGGAAACATGGTCATACTTCCGCAGATTGAATATGTACCTTATACAAACGTTCTGTAGGCGCTCAAGCTTATCCAGTCTGTTTTCGGTGAGATTGAGATATGCAAAATCGGCGTAACGGCTGAAGTAGAGTCTGAGCTATGGTTTGCTTAGTGCTTATAGGGAGGAGTCACTGCAACCTTCGAAGGCTATGGAAGCCATTATTCGCCTGCTTACTTTATTGACTTGTGCTTGCCAAGAAAATGTCTCGTCCACGAGTATGCCTAAATTCTTTACGAATTTAAAATACCCAACGACGTTGCCCTCTATTTTTACTTGACGTAAAGGTGACAGAGAAATAGGAGACAATAATTGTTCACCGCCAATTACAATTGATTGGGTCTTAGTAGGAGGTCTTTAAGACGATGCCATGACTTGCCATGTAGGAGGTCTTTAAGATCATTAGCTTAAAGGTGATACGAGGTGGTAATGTTCTCGGTTATGGGGCTGATAAATATAGATAAGAGAAGAATGGAAAGGACTTCTCCCTGGGGTACGCCGGCAGTGGGGTCGATCAGATTAGTGGAAGTGTCGGCTGATTTAACACACTGTCGGCGCCCCTTCAGGTAAGAGTCAAACCACATTACTGCATCATCTGAGATGTTGAGAAAGAGCAAGCGCTCCAGCAATAGATCAAAATCGACCGTATTAAATGCGCTACTGAAATCTAAGAGTGTGAGAATTGTGAGTTTTCTATTGTCCATAGCAATGTCATCGGTGACTTTGACTAGAGCTGAGGTAGAGCTGTGACCAGGGTGAAAACCGGACTGGAGAGAATTAAGTAGTCCATAAAAGACTAGAAAGTGGTTTAGTTGGATATATTCGACGCGTTCTATAACCTTCGAGAAAATAGGCAGTATAGAAATTGGCCTATAGCCTTTGGGCAGCAGAGGTGAAGAGGTTTTAGGTAAGGCTATGATGAAGGCCCGTTTCCAAAGAGTAGGGAAGCTACGATTTATGAAAGAGAAGTTAATGATGTGAGTGAGAGCTGCAATAATTGGTTCAATAATTGGGCTGAAAAGTACAAAATTTAAATTGTCGCACCCGGTCGCATTAGTTTGTATTTCTTTGATGATGCGTCGTAGTTTGTATGTCACGGTGGCCGTGAAATTAAACTGTGTGCTACGTCGTCTCACTAGTTGTCTAATGGTACGAATAGATGTTGATTTAATCAATGGGTCAATGCTTGATGGTGGGATGACAAAATGGGAATTCAGAGTGTTGAGATCAACATCCAGGTTTATAGAGCTATTTTTGACTTTCCCACACCAAAGGAATTAAAAAACTTCTAGGTGTTCGTGGGAGTAGAGCTTAGCAAAGTACTGCATATGTAGGACCTTTTGGCACTCCGCACAATTGGTTGCATCGATTTCTTTGTAATTTATTAGCTTTCCACAGTTCTTCTGTTTTTAAAGTTTAAATTTGATTTTAATTCGCTCACGCTTCGCCATTGCCTGCTTTATATCCTCGGTTAGCCAGGGGCAAGGAGGGTATTTGACATTGATGCTTGTTTTACAACTGCAAAATGAGCCGATTGAGACCATCGATAATCGATGACTGAGACAGTCAACGCTTTCGTCGATTGTAAGTTGTCCCACTCCGTCTTCCAGGTGTCCTGCAGACGGTTTGCGTAGTCAATTGCTTTCATATCGCAGATTCGCAGAATTTGTGGAGGTGGTTTAGGACAACGTAGCTTATAACCAGGATGTAAAGGAGATTAGCTTATAATGTAAAGGAGATTGTGGTGAGAAAACCCAGAAGCTGTGCATTGTCCGTGGACTTTTATTTGATCAGGAGAAGACGTTAAATTAAACCAAGAAGACTACTAGAGGTTTTATCATGGTGTGATAGATAAGAAATTGAGCGATGTGTTTCGTGAACTGAGATATATACTGAACATTAGCATGATAAAAGCTGTATACTATGACTTGGTGAATCAATATTTTCTTACGTTATTATTGATTAGGGTGACCGTGCCAAGTATTTAAGCAACCATCACTATACTAGAGTAAAATCATTCGTTATAGTAGCTATTAGCAAGCCAATAAGGTCTTCCACAGATATATTATTTTAAGACTTTAAAGTACTTACACTAAGATGAGTATTTCTAAAAGCAATTTTATGCCACTTTCACTCTAATACATCAACCATGCTACATCGCTCCTATTAATATGATACCAGAAGTGCCACGAGGAAAGATGGTGATGATCCTCTAATGTCTGCTGCCTTCAGTCAGGGCCACTGTACATATTTACTTAGTACCAAGACTTTATAACTGCATTGAGTCTTCGAGAAAATCCCTCCCACCTAAGCCATTTAAAGTGGATAAATAAGTAAATATAATAAAACAGTGTTTTTTAACCTTTTTTTGGATCACAACACCCTTTTTGGCAATAAAAAATAAAATTTTGCGCGACCACCCTTAGACTGTAAGTTAGTTCTCTCGACCGAAGTTTTTGTTAAAACAATGTTGAAAACCACAATAATTTTAAATGTTTTTGACTTTCGAAGGTGTACCTAACTGTTTCCATCTTAGATGAACCTAAAGTTTTGCAAAAGCAATAACAAAACACATAATAAACATGTTTCTCTTTCGAAGCTGTACATGTTGGCACATAAGATAAATAAAGATTTCGTAATACATATTAGATTTTTATTTTTAGTTTAGCCTACGACCCCCAAGGAGTCTCTTCGCGACTCCCCGGTTGAAAACCACTGTATTAAAGGAATAAAAAACACGACTGCCGTTTCAAAAAGGGAACTACTGTACCTACTTGTTTAATATTTTAATTATGTCTTTTGTAATGAAATATTACTGATTTATGTAGTTATCCATATATATACATATATATTTTCGGGATGTACTCAAGCAGACCTTTCATGTACAATATATTAAAATTTATATTAATTTATTGAAATTTGGAGATTTGGACATTTAGGCAACTATTCACCTAATATTTGGACCGGTTATGTTCCCCGTGACACTCGGGATGAAATAAAGATTCTAACAATACCACATTCTTCTAAATCGGTTCGAGTGTTTAGAAGTTATGGTGGAATAAAGAAACGGAAAACATACATAGATGTACCCTGAACATATTATACTAATTTTCTGTGGGGCAGTCTTATATTATTACTTGACATTCTTAATGTATTTGCATTGCATTAAGACCTAATTATAATTATGACTGACACTTCATTATTTGTTAAATTGACTAGACTTTTAAAATAATATTTTTTTCATGTTTTGTTAGCATTTAATTAGTCGATCATTTTACAAATTTTGTATTCTTTTGTTTTTCTGTTTTGTTAAATTTTAAAAATATTGCGATTATTTTTGTTTCTTTTTGTTGTGCCATAATATGATATTATTGACACATTTTTTTACTGCTATGTTTATTTAATTTGATATATAACATTAATCTTTTCTCTTTTTAGGTTTCCGTTTTAAAGACTATGTCTAATATACCGAATCTTTTTTTAACGCCATTAAATATAGTATGTCTTCATTTGACATTTCAATTTGGGCGTTTGTTTTCGTAATCTTAAATAAAAGGTCTCAAAAATTCAAAATGAAACGTCTATCTGATTAGTAAATGAATTGTTAACTACTCGAAATTTAAGAGTAGTAATGAAAGCATGTAAATTAATTGTTATTAGGAGGCACATTCTTTGTAATGTAACATATTATTATGCTGCTATTTAGTTATATATGTAAGTAGTTACTTTCCTAATATCTCCATTTTTGGACGACTTCATCGATTATTTATCTACCTATTTGATTGATGTAGATACCTAGCCTTTTTTGAGAAATAAAAATGATTAAGATTATGATTAATAGCGATAAGAAATGATCTGTCCTTCACGATTCGTCCCATAAAGAGGACAAATGTAATAAAGAGGACACGATGAGCAACTTCCTTTGCTAATCACCCTCATAAAACAGTTGCGACGCAGCGATCACTTATCAATTATTCCAAGACATAGACGCTCACTTTTAGAGGCAGCTTTGCCTATCTATCCGAAGCTATACGGGATGGTCTAAGCAGAGTATGAGTTGCAAATCTATTGCCGTATTTATTTCAGGACTTTATTAAACCTAATATAGCACACTTCTCTCGTTAAACCTTTGTCTTTTCTTACTACACTCTGAATGACAATCTATTTCACAGTTTTTTTACGGTTTTTTTCCTTTTAGCAATCTGAAATCAGGTTACGACTGCAATCCATATTTTTCAATAAAATACTGTCAGTTTAGTTTGCATAAAATGATAAGTGTTTTAGCAATTTATTCAGAATATTTGATTTAAAAAGTTTAAAAGATTTAAAACGTAAAGTTACGTAATTCGCGATATTTAGTAATAAAATGGTTTTTTTTCACATACTGGTTAAACATGCGGTAATGAAAAGCTGAGTACACTACAGTCTGAAAGCAAATTTATAACAAAAATAGGAATATGGTGCGTACGTGGTGGTACGTAAAACGAGGCCCATATAAATATTAGGCACCCGTGCCATGTCCAGCACCCGTGCAGTATCTCTAAAACGAAACGGTCGTCATGCGGCTGTTATTTTCTCTCCTAAGAGCATTCATTGCCCCGCTTTGCCCCACTTTATTCCCTTACCCCTAGTTGATTTTAAGGTTTGTAATATGAGAACTTCCCTGGAAGCTAGACTTCGTATGCTCGTGATGTATCAATGTGCATCATTAGACCAGCACATCCTAGAGTGAAGCTAGCATAGTTTTTTTAATCACACTATCTTTAACAATAAGGTTCACCTCTTTCTCAGATTTTGATTTAATATTATAGTATAAAATCGTTTTTTCAATATTTTATTTCTATTCAATTCAATTCAGTATCAGGCAATTCAATTCAAAATTCGATTCAATATCAGGCAGTGTTGGCCCAATCCAAAATTAATAACACTTAAAATGTAAGCTAACGGTAACAAAAGCAAAGAAAGAAAAGACAGAATTAGAACTATTGATCTAAGCAAACACTCGCACGTGCCGGTCTGCCTTTTGTTCCGCATTTCCAAAGCGAATCAACGCTTACTATGCTCCCATTCTACATTCGCCTGTGACTTATTTGCTTTATTTTCTTCTTCTTCAAAAGTCTTTTCTTGAAAAGTACTTGTAAGTTTCAACTTACTGCTAAATTTGTTAGAGGTAAATACGGTTGTCACCTGCCATTTCTTGGTTTAAGGGTTATCAGCATAAAAATAACGGTTATAGTTTTTTTTATTGTAGACAATAGTTTTTTTTATTGTAGACAATTTAACAGAATTAGGAAATCTTGCCCTAGCGTTTAAAGAAACACGGCTAAAAAGCTCTATTAGGCAAATATTAGGAATCGCATATTTTAGAAACCCAAAAAGACACACATTTTAGGAAATCACTTTTTTATCAATTCTTCCTCCACGATGAAAGACGAATATTTAATTTCAGAGGAACCCAGTATCGAATATATCATTAAAAATAGAATATAAGAAAAAAGCCTTTATTTCAGAAAACCATAGAAGTACCGGACGTGTTGCAACAGTACATACATGACTTGAGTATTCAAACTAAATATATCAATTTTATCCCTTAATACTATTACTACCCTGCTTTATAAAAACCGAAATGATACACTAAATTTACATTTTGAAAAAATATCTGGCATGTCAAATAAGATATAATATAATAAAAACTTGTACGTCATTTGCACCTTAATTAAACGACATCATTTCATTTCGAAATATTTACTTCCTACATATTTTTGCTTACTTGTTGAAAGATACATGAAAAATTCCTATTTTTTATTTTGGATTTATCATACACCAATGTATGTAAAGAGAATATTGTTTAGCCTTAGACAGATTACCTTAGACATCTTTTAATTTATCTCATTTATTTTTGAACGTAGTTGCGTTATGCTTACAATTGAGACCCCTAAATAGGGGTAATTTGAAAATGGAAGTAAAATACACGTTTGTTCAAAAATATCCAGTTATTCAGAAATATATGAAAAATCATATGACGAAAATAAAAAAAAATAACTGTAACGAATACATCTGACAATAGTGACCACATACATCTGACATCTGCCAAAGCAGCATTCTGTGAAAAACAATGTTAACTACGCCGTCGTCATTTCCATGCCAGTGCAGTTTAAACCCCGACAAACCCCGATTTAGGTTCTGAAAAGAGGCGAAATACTGGGACCTACATTAATTATGTGAATTTAGTATTTATATATTCCAGTATCCTAATCAATTGAATATCTTAGAATAAAGAGAAATATCGCAGACAAGTAAATTAAGCCCGGCTTTCGGTTTAGACTGCTCGATTTTCGACCGTTCTTAAATTAGCCCCAAACAAACTACATTTTAGCCCCATCAGTCACGACAGTGCAGAAACGTAATACGAAAACTCAACGTCTTTTGTATGACCTGAAAAGCTCCGTATAAGGAAGTTCCATTTAGCACCCATGAGAGGGAATACCAAAAGGTCAGGTAAGCATCCTGGTCAATTGAAACGTCAGTCACGTTATAGGGTGTTTTCAGACACTGAATTATGCACCAAAAAGAAACGGATACGCAGTATATTTAACATAATTTCTTCCGAATTAGAAAGACATAAATTCGGCTTTGCTGCCTCTCATGTCATATTTAGTCTTAGCACGAAGTCACTTTGGGTATAAACTTACTTACAATCTTCTTTTAAATAAATTAAAAATTAATTATGTTGGAAAAAAATATGTAGGATAACATCAGTATTAGAAGTATGACCACAAATACTAGTCTCTTTAAGCCACTGATAGCCTGCTGGACCCTAGCTTCTCTAATTAGATCTTCAAATGAGGTCTGGTTTCTCCGCTGGATACTTATGGCCATGTAGTTGAAAGCGGCTTCCTCATTATCGGCGTCGCTACCCTCCAACAAGACGATGTATGGGCGTCTGATCCGCCTTTGTCCCCGTTGTCTTTTTTGCATCGCGGACGTCGATCTGGCAATAATTGTAAATCATAAGTCGTAAAACAATAATTATTAGGTCAAACCATAATTATTGGTAAATAGTAAAACAACTATTACTTCAAGTTTAGCACAGCTTTTTACCTGAAAATAATATACATAGTATACAAATAAATACCTGGACTTGTTCATTTAAAACCATACTATATACAAACATAATACGACAGCATCAGGGAATTGTGTGGTAGTAAAAAAACCAAATTTGTATATTATACCTATTTTCATAGGACCATTTTCCACTAAGCGGCTAGCGGCGCGGCTGGCCGCGTGCGATTTTTATTTATATATACAGATAAGCCATATACCATTAACATTGACGCGGCCGCGATTCGGAAGTCGCCGCGATTGCAAAATACAACGCGACTTGAGTAGCCGCGCGCGACTGAGGGGCCACCAGCGGCATTTGTTGTCAGTATCGCATCGTGTCGTATCGTGGCAATACAACATGGCGACGAAATGTGACCAGTAGTTTTTCTTCAGCGGATATGCCCTCTCTCATTCGAGTTGTAGTGCCTGGCATTAGTGGCCTCAGCTTTGATAACAATTCATTAAAGGAATTTACCGACAAACGAGTGTAATAGAAAATGTCGGCTCCTCTTCCCGTAACTCATTATCAGTGGCGGATTTGCCCTAAGGCCTAGTAGACCCGGGCCTAGGGCGGCCAGATATTAGGGGCGGATAATCTTGGCAAAATTGGCAAAAAAATTAGTCATGATAACAAGAAATAACTCAAAGTACCTAAATATCTAAAGGCTCACGTACATTGCGTACATATAAAATGTACGTATAAGTTATTTCGTACATATAGGTGATTTAGGAATAAGATTAGTTTTATTACTAATCTGACGAAACTAAGCGCGTTAGAAGTCGAAGAAAAAGCTTAAGCATTGCAAAAGGTTTATTCCACTGACTTAGAAAACACTTTTTCAGAAGAATGCCTCTATTTTCGCGCTCACTGCAGAATAAAAAATGAAGACCTGAACAGTGCTGTCAGTTTGTTGAAATGGTTACGAACTGAAGGTATTCAAACCATTTACCTAAACGTAGATATTGCTCTACGTATGTGTGTGTGTACTCCCGTCAGTAACTGTTCTGGAGAATGATCGTTTTCTTGTTTGCGACGAGTTAAAAATTATTTACGCACAACAATGACGGAGCAGAGGTTAAACGATCTTGCTTTGCTTAACATAGAAGCTAATTTTTTTAAGGAAATTGGATTGCGAAGATTTAATTAATGATTTTGCTGCGCTTAAGTGCAGACAAGTTTTGTAACACATTGTAAAATACTTATTATATCTTGTATGAGAATAACCTTTAGTTATTTAAATAAATACAACCTAACACCGTTTGAAATGTTTTATTTAAATGTGCAATTATCCCTGAATCCTCGAAAAAATACAAGCTAGCAGCTATTATACTTAACTAACGTTGAATCGATTTCGATAAAAGTTGGCAAAAAATTATATTCATTATGTAGTCTATATGATAGGTGCTGAGAGAGGGGCGGCTGGTACCTAATACATGGTATGGGGCCTAGGGCGGCCAATACTGCAAATCCGCCACTGCTCATTATAGAACTATAAATATAATAATTCGAATTCACCGCGTGAAATTTGTAGCACCCGACGTTTTGAGACATTATAGAACGTTTAAAAAGCTTTTTTTCTAGTGCGTTCTCTTAACAAAGGATGTACCTAAAATCTATGTTTTCGTTGTCTTTTGTTAATAAGTTAAGGCATGTTATTTCTTCAGCGTCAATTTTGAAAATGATCTAGTTTGTATAATACATTCGCGGTGACGAGTCGCGCACGCAGGTGCTACACAAACTAGCCGCTAGCGGCTGCGGTCGCGCACGGCTAGCAGCTTAGTGAAAAATGGCTCTTAGTATATGGAATCCCCTCCCGGGGTAATGCTACTGACTGCAATGAAATGTTTGTTTTTCAAAAAAAGGCAATTAGTACGATTGTCGGTCGACCTCCTCTCAGTTTGTGTCTCCACTTTTTCATGGAAATCCAAAAACCGATTTCATAATAAGCAAAAATATATAGGTATTTTTTATGTCCTTGCGTTTCATCTCATTGACATCCTAAGTAATGGGATCCTAAGTAACAGAATGTAAGCAAAGGCGGGCTTTCATCGCACCCTAACCTGTAGTTGTCCCAGTGTGAGGCCTAAGTATTAAGGTAACGCCATAGTAAAGTTTACACTTACAACAGTGACGAACAAAATGTCCTATTGAGCTGTTCTGTTCCTCGCCTGCTTCCAGTCAATTTATCTCTTTTGCCCATTATTATTTTAATGTTGGCGTTATGGCCAGGAATATAGCGCAATAAATGTGCGTTTTTGCTGCCGGGACTTTGTATAAGGCTTCACTAGCTAGGTAAATCGTGATTTTTTATTAAAACGGGGTATGTTATTCGCAAAACATAGCGAATGTCGTTATCGCTATGACCAACATGGTATGATCCAATGATATGATTCCAATTCGTTTTAATTCCGCCGGCATTCTAGACAAAGCGGGAGAGAGACGGCGTTTTACTCGCCCGTTGTAGAAATGACTGAAATAGAAGTTTGTTGTGTTTGAAATAGAACTGCCAAACTCGCGGAAATCGTATTGCTTTCATCTAATGCGAAAATTTGTGAAAATTAATAATATTGAAGGTTCGAATGGGGAACAAGCGCGAATATTTCGATATAGAATATAGTGTAGGCATCGGAGCGCCGTTAGGTTTCTAAACCTAAGAGAGGATTAATCAATGATTGGAAATATTAGTGCAATCTATCCGTTGCGTTCCGTAGTAAAATCCTAGCTGCCTAAACAAAGTTCAGTATTGAGTAATCAAATACCCCATATAACCAATGATATAGGTACATCTATACTTATATTATGAAGAAGTAACATTTGTAAGTTTGTAAGTTTGTATATAAGGGGAAATCTCCGATACTACTCATACGATTGAAAAATTCTTTTGCGAATGAAAAGCTACATTTTATTGGCTATGTTTTATTGGGATAAATATTGGTTTCCAATACGAAATCTTTGTAATCAAGTCGGAGGAAAATGAACTGGCGAGTTGCTTTATCGATGTGCGTTGACGAAACGGTTTGATATAATATATGATAATAAAATATGACAAAAATATCGGCTTTAAAGAGATCTATAAAAAAGTTCCCAAAAGAATATATCCAACTTTTATATTTAAGCTACAATAACTACTTTATGTCTCAAAAAATAAGAAAAATAAGTAGGGAGTGTTTATTAAAGACATTATCAATAAAATAAGAATCCTTATTAACCCTTCAGGCCTCGGCCCCTCAGCCGATTGAAAAGTTGATGTCCCAAAAATTTTTAGTAAAAATTAGTAAAAAAATTGAATTATAACACTGTCTCACCAAAACATTAATTACTGCCAAACCACTGTATCCATAATTAAAATAAAACAAATTAACATAATAAAACATAATAAAATAAAACAAATTAAATTAAAATAAAATTAAAACGGGGTCGTCACGCTGAATCGTGTTGTGGCCGATATCGGCCAATCGAGGCCTGAGGGGTTAAAACAAATTAATCCATTATCACGGGTGTTCAATAGAGAAAAAATAAGCGATTTATTGTAAGTTTTTAGGTGTTAAAGTTATAAAGATATCATAAAATTAGTAACCTCGAAATATCTAGCGGGCGGCGCGGCGGCGGCTGCTATACGAGCAAGGTCAGCGTTCAGCGGAAGGCGGCGCGGGTGGCGAGGAACAAGACGCTTGCGTCTACGAGATAGGTAGCGTGCATCTAAGGGGGACGTCTTGCAGTATATATCTAAAGGTATAATCTAAAAGGGCAAATAATCGCCACCCTACTTAAATTAACAAATCGATTGGAAATTTTACGCGAAGCGAAGCCGTGGGCAACAGCTATAGCCAATAAAGAAGCGCGGCTGAGAATAGCCACAGCGAGAAAAGATAACACATACATAGATATCGATGAACACGTAGGGCTGATTTATTTATTCGTAGGGCTGGATTACATCATAGGGCTGATAACCGCTTTTTTTGGACTGATTTTAACCCTAAGCTGCTAGCCAAAAGCACACTCGTCGCTCACATATATTCGCATCAAAACAAGCGACCATACCCTAGTTTTATTATCGCTATCAGGCGGATTTTCTATAACAGAAATTTACGCAAAATATTACGCATATCATGGTGCAAAACGTTCCAAACAGCTCCGTTAACTCCGGTAGGTGAACGCATTGCGTAGAAATCTATTTTAAGAAATATATTAGAAGAAAATATGATTCTATACCACACCAAAAAAGATAGTTTTATATTGAGGTCCTTAACTATGAAGATAGAAATAATTTTGAACAACAAAAAAATGTAGGAAAAACTATATTATTCGATATTTTGACCCCTATTATCTATGCAGTCTTGCCAATTTAATTTGAGTCATTTATTTACTCGACTGCAAAAACTCTCGTGGACCATTAATGTTTCCATTGCCACTTCGGTTTCGTTTTATTCCTTGTAAAAAATAATCTAAATCCCGAAAAACTGGAAGTCTGTTGAATCACGGCTAAAAGAATTCGATGGGAGACAAAGTCTCCGTCGTATCTCTCGCAATTTTGCGACGGTTTTCTATGAAGTGTATTGTAATGCGTTGTCGTGCAGTAGCATGCCGAAGAGCGATTGTTTAATCACGAGCTTCTCTATCATTTTCTGCAATCCTTGACACTACTTATTTGCGTTATAACTGTTATGCAGGACCGTAAGGAGCTATAATGTATAACACCGGCACTATAATAGATAACACCATATATTCGAAAATAGGGCGAATTTTCAACTTTTTCATGATTGCACACGAAAATATCTAAGCATTAACAAATGGCAGATCGATAACTGATTATGACACTGATTATCAAACTCAAACCTAAATCACAGAGGTTAATATTTCTACATACTTCAATATGCCTAGATCGGATTTTCATCAATTAATACTGGGAATACATAGTTAAAAAAACAGTTTTGCAGGAGATATAAATATAAATCACGAACTCCATCAAAATCCAAAGACATATATAACAATAAGCAACAACAACGGTATTATATTTTTTTTTTGAAATATTACAAAAACTAATTTTAATATACTATTTATTCATAATAATACACTCATCTGCTAATCTACGTTTAATAAAGTAACATATAAATAGCCATATTCATAGCCCTACAGTAAATAACCGCCTGATTATGTTAGATAAAATTAAAATTCATATACAGTCATATACGATAAGTTCTAAATTTAAAAAGACCAACTGTTAAGCATTTAAAGTGAAACACAAAGAAAATTGCATTGTATTGAGATTTTATGTCGTTTTTTACTCAAATAATACAACATCGCACATAAATACCTTAAATATGGCTTTAAAGATCAGAACAAAGAGCGAAATTGCTTCTTTTCGTGTTATCCGGAAACTGAAAAACTAACATATGGTTTGGGAAAACATGGAAAACCAAAAATAAGGAACGGGGAGAAGCACTTAATATATAACATATGTTAAAAATCATTCGAATTACCAGTTTTTCCGGAGTAAACGTCCTCACTTTCGAAAATCCACTTTGAAAGCGAAATTTTCAAATTCTGCCCACACGCTTTGACTGCTCTGACGAAAAATTAAACGGTTATCCCGGAACAACTAGGTAAAACTATTACCTATGGATTGTGTCAGCAGATGGCATCTGCGTCACAGTGTGCGTAGAGTTATTATAGTTACAATACTCCGTACCTACTGTCACATTTTATCACTTAGGAAATATAATACATATTTGAAATCACAATAATTGAATACCCAAAGTTTTAATTTAAGAGCATATGTGGCTTCTTTCGCGGTTCTATTGGCACATTAAGGGGTTTGAAGCATATCAATAGGAACTCGCAGTACAATGGACCAGTTGGTGTAATTCCCTGTAAACTAACCAGCGATCACTAGACATAATCTTAGTTAGTTTCATTCAAAACAAAATATCCAGAAAAATTATTAGAAATATAACATATATTTACATATCAAATATATTTTGTGGTATATATACAGTTTTAGAACATAGGTACCAACAGATATACAGTTGTTTGACATTATAAATAAGAAAAAACTAATTTGTCGCTTAAAGTGTGTAGAATAGAAAGCTGTCAATGCGTTGTTCCGCGTTTAGGCGGGATATCGCTGCCGCTACTGCGTAGATTATAACGGTGGTGGGCGTCGGGTTCGGCGCGCGCGAATTTGCAAATTCCGCCGTGTACAAAACACTCACTGTATCATGTGTTACGTCCCTGCGCTTGGTGATAGGCGTTAAGAACATTTTAACAAGAGTGTTCCATGTAGTAGAGAGTGTTAAACCACCATCTTCATTGAAGTTTGTGGTTCTTTTTATTTAAATGGCTTCCCGGATTGTTCTTTGTTCAATGGGATTGTGAAAATTGCAACCACTAGTGCAGTTGCAGTTTTTCGGGGTGCGTTGAGGACTGCGCGCCCTCCACTGCAAAGAAGAACTTTCCCCAGGAGATAAACAAAAGTCACTAGTTCTCGGAGCAGGCGTGGAATCATGGTCACCAGCTGGAAGTGAAAGCCCTCGTGCCAGACTCGATCGAACACCTTCTCGAAGTCGAGGAAGACGGCTACCATGGTTTTAGTTGTTTGTTGCAGGACTACGTCAGTCCGTGGACTAGCTGCGTGAGTTGTAGAGTAGTCGAGTATCCCAAACTCAATCGCGTTCAGCTTCAATCGCGTGAGCATTTCGAAGACCTGTCACAGAACGCCTCTACCAGTGCTATCGGGGCCGGGTCCCATCTTTAGCTTGAGGCGCTAGATTGGACAGTGAAGTTTGACGAGAGTTATAGGTCGAATAGAAGTATACGAATACCAGGTTTTATTATTTAATGCAAACCTAATTGCCAAATAAATAGTCTATCTCTAGTGTTGCGTTTCATTATCTCGCGTTATGTGACGATAACTTTGATTTGGAAAAGTAAAATCAACAGTTTCTTTAATATTTTTAAATATCTTTTCTAACTTTCTTAGAACACATCATTTTTTAATCGCTTTATAAAGAACCTTGTTAGATGAACGGGGAAATGTCCGCTGTCAAAATGAGATTCTTTAATTAAGTGTTCAATATAACTCGGTCAATCAAATATACATTATATTACGTTGCATAACGCATTTGATAATTAGTAACTAATTTGGGTAATATAATGCAAATTTACTAATTGCTTCGAAGGCAATGTTAAATAGCCTCTAAATATAATATATTTCTTCAACTCTGGTGAATTGCCACTGCAACAATGAAATCAATTTCCGCGATGTTCCATCCGATCAGTGACCGGTTATTATCAGTGGTTATTGGACTAAAGCCAAGATAACGGTTTATACCCCTTAAGGATATACCTTTACATACTTAAATGAAAGGTGTTGCCATAGGTTATATTATGAAGCCGACGCGGTATCGATTTAATAAGAAGTACAAAAGCCCGCAAAATTTAAATATCCCAAAAATGTGTTCTTTTGACACGACTTATAGCGACAATACTATAGCTACTTTCTTGCAGCAAAGTGTCAAAAAATAGGTAACTAAGAGCTCTAAATAACGAAAAAAATATGAGCGAAGCCTTACATATATTATTAACCCTTAGAAGGCCAGCCATGGGATTGAAACTCACGACGCCATCTTTTTGTAGGGGGTGTTATTGCACGCATGCTAATATAATGGTACCTTATTCAATGAAGGCGACTTTTACACATATAACTGCATAATTGCATTAATACGGAGATCGGCCGCCCTGCGAATTGTCGCAACAGAAAACCACCGATCGGTGGTATTGTCATTTTACGAATTCTGAGATACACCATATACAATCATTCGCATGTTTGTTCAACAGTTGAATATTTTGCCTTTCTATAAAATAAATTAGACTATCTTGAGAAAGTTCGTAATAACTTCGCCGTTGGAATAAAACATGCAGCTTATATAATTTGTAAATTCAAATTTATTCATAATAATGTATTACATGTTATAATTCCATTATCAACAATAGTATAATAATACATCAAGTTAAAAGAAACGACGTAATAAAATTTATGAAAAATATAACACAACAAATAATAGTAAAACTTAACAAAAAAATATTATTCGTATAAAATTTGCTTAAAATTAGTAATATTGAACTGTATTAATTGGCATATGAATATAGATTTATTTTCGTATAGAACATGCTTGGATATTGTTTAAATGCTGGTTTTCATTGCGCTTATAAGTATTAAAATTGTAAGGCATTTTACGTCGGATGGTGATTTTTTAGATGATATTTTTTTATTCCTCTGGTTCCGTGATGTTGAATTAGTTAGAATCGATTTATATTCGTTCATTCTAGCATCTTAAATCTTATTATCACTGGACTATTAATATGACAAAGCTGCAACTTAAATTTATCTACTGAGCAGAGGATAAATATATCTTTATTTATTCATGTGAGTACTTTTATGTGAAGTAACATGTGACATAATTATATTGGGATTTTTTCTAAATTCGACATATTACTCTTCTTTTAGAGATATAAATTATAATCTGATGAAATAAACTCCTTATTAGGACAAAATTGTTGCTGAGGGCAATTAAGTAACAACATCTTATGATTCATCAATATTCGTCCTTGTTTTTGAGGTCGTGATCATTAGTTCGGATTCAACGAAGTATTGAAAAGATTTACAATTAAAATCCATTATCCTAAGAGAGATGAAGATGTCTAACTATTTTTTAAAAATAATGAACAAAAAAACACTAAATTTGGACTTGTTTTGTTTCTGGAATTTTTCCATATACATAAAAGTAATCCTTAGCGATACGTGGGATTAGTGATGAAGTTAAATATCTGAAAATGAACTTCATATGATTATTGTTTTTATTATTGATGTTTTTTTTAATATATCATAGAAAAGTTCTTAAGACTGCTTGTTCCGCTTATGGATGTAAACTATGAGATAAAATATTTCGCAATACTCGGTAAAATAATTTGAAACACCTGTATACAAGGCATCAAATGTTCAAAAATCAAAGGGTTTTATAGAAAAAAACAATTTAATTGAATCTTTGTGTGTATTTGCTGTTTTTCACGCTGGCAACTTGAGTTGGAATTCTGAATTCAAATAAATTTTAATTCGAAGCCACGTTTTTCCTACTTCAAATTCAGTTTTTCACTTGTCTTCAATCATCAAAAAAGTTGAAAGTTCGCATTTACTAATATGTGGTCCCGTGACGGTGTTATTCTACAGATTCTTAGGGTATGGAATAACGGCTAACGTAAATGTGAGATATTAAGAAGTGCATATAATGATGGAGCAACACAAGAATAAAACTTTATTACCGCCTTGGCGGTAATAAAGTTTCTAATTCGGTTTAGTGGTAGTCTGTGATGTGGCCAGACTTTAAAATTAAAAATACCACAGGCCAATTTGCCTTTTAATACTCTAGATTTATGTCAAAAATAAAAAATAAAATTGCCGTCGCAAAAATACTATACATTAATGTACAGCGAGCTGCAGTTAACAGTGGAGGTCTATAGGATCGACGCGATTAGGTAGGAGAGTAGAATCTTGCGTTAGCATATTATGACAATTTCACTATGAAAAATACCATATACATTTTTTATGAAACTCATTTTGAATAAAGCATGAAATGCTGATGGCTAATTAGTCGTGAAAAAATAGAATGGATGTGTACTCAATTACCACTATAAGGAGACTACGTAGAAACTCCCCACGTGGAGCGTCAAGTGTGGGGAACAAGCTACGAATCCCTCAGCTTTAGTAATGTCACATGTTACTTCCAGTGAGTATAATATGTATGTTTGTATATCTAAACTTATTTCACGTCTTGTATTCTGTCGGTATAGTCCATATAGTGGGTGCAAATCACTCTTCGTCGTCGGTGACTTCGTGTTCGGCATCTTGCTCGCTGACCTCATCGTCGGCCTGAACATCTGGGGTTTCAGGTTCATCCACTATTGGCTCCTCGTCGTCTTCTTTCTCCAACGGTGGGTCAACTTCCGGTTCTTCTGCTTCGTCGGCACTGAAATAAACAAATTGAGACAAATAATCATTATACCCAGTCGTGGCATGGATCATGCAAATAGCATGATACGGAATTTTTGGACGAAGGGCGACCGATATGACATTACCGCATGATGTAATCAGTATCATTTTGAGCATTATCATCTAATAACTTATCAAGTACGTTTTTCTTGATTTCTCTCAAATGGAGGTACGAAAAAACAAAAGCGATATATGTAGTTTTGAATTCAGCGAAATGAGCCCCGAATGGGCGCTTCTTCATTGGCCGACCCGGCTCCGACCCGACACCGGCACCGACAGTACTCAACGACACGACGCCGACAGGTACATTCTTCATTGACCGGCACCGACACGCGCCGACCCGACGCCGCGGGGTGCGCGGGTCGAGGGAAGAGCGCGGGTCGCCCAATCACCGCACCTGCGCTCGCACGCACACATAGAAGCTAGCATTTGTACACAACACATTCATAACGATGCCGGGCCGACACTAGTGGGAGACTTGCTGCTGACGACATGCCGGCGCCGGCGCCGACATGTCGGTGTCGGGCCGGGCCAGTGAGACAGCGTGCCGTACAATTTCATAGAATTATGCGTCCACTGATGTCGGTGCCGGTGTCGGGTCGGAGCCGGGTCGGCCAATGAAGAAGCGCCCAATACCGGAGCTCGGCAAAACGATGCCTGACTAATTAAATATCAATGACTAAGAGAAGATGACCCTTTGCCCTCTTAATAAAGAAGTTTTTAAGCTATTGCATAGCTTTTATCGCGGGCCTAGGCCAGCGCGGCGACCGAATGAAGAAATTCCTTAACGAAAATTAATGATTTTAAACTGATAATTACGTCTAAACGAGTACTGCTTACGATTCGAAAAAAATATATGTTAAACAAGAACATTTTCCTAATATTCTTAGCTTTGAATATTTTAGATTTGACATACCTAAGTAAAAATCATTAATATTCGTTAAGAAATTTCTTCATTCGGTCGCCGCGCTGGCCTAGGCCCGCGATAAAAGCTATGCAATAGCTTAATAAATAATTATAATTGCATAAGTTGTTAAAAATGCTATGCAATAGCTTTACCGCGGCAGTCCCCGAGTGCCACACGTATTTTTTTTAATTTTATTTTGGAACTTAAGCCGGGTGCATGATTATTCCTATATTTTTATTAGTAAGTTTCCTGTGAATAGCTTGACGAGTACATCTGGGAGAGATATTTTGACTGGGGCATTTTCACAGACAGTAATCTCAGCTGTTTGTACGTTTTGGTAGGGAACTCTAAAAATGCTTACGGTGCATCTCCTTCAGCGAGCGCCTTAGCTTCGGCATCTAAAGCGGCAAGTTCGGCTTCTTGTCTCGCGAGCTCTTCCAATTCGGCTTCTTGCCGCGCGAGCTCGTCCAGTTCAGCCTGTTGCCTAGCGAGAGCGGCCAGCTCCGCCTCTTGTCTGGCGATTTCCGCTAATTCCGCCGCCTGAAATTAGGAAAGCAAAATGTATGAGCGTCACAGTAGACGGCGATCTTGATGTCTTCAGCAATCTATGATATAAGAAAAAGAAAGAAAAAAAAACACGACTGCTGTCACAAATTTATAATTATTCGAAACAATTTGTTCGCGCTGAAAAGCACGTATTTTAGAGAATTAAGATCTGCGTTGAAATTATATTCGGTAAAAAAATCAATTTACGGAAGCACCGTTACGTCCCCGGCACGTTGAAGCGTGTTAACACTATAAACATCCAGTGCTTGAAAACGATTTCGCAATCTGTGAGTCAGTCGACGGGCCTTGGTTAATTTTCTGGGGCATTAAAAAACCCTTTTTCTTCTTAAAGTGTCATCTCCTATCGGAGGTCGGCGGTCATTATAACTACCTGGGCCCGTGATGTTGCGGTGCGAAACAACTCGGTGGTGCTTGAGTTGGAATTGCTAACCCTCCGGGGATTCTTCGTACCATCTGGCCATCTAAAGTCTGCCGGAGACTGAAAGCCATGGTTTTATTGTATTCAGCCACAATTATTTAATATTCAAACCCTATGCAGGTACAAAAATCATCGTTATCCACAGCCACTATTGAGAGTCGAGCCTAATCTCAAACACGCCATTTTGAAATTCGTCATCTATAACTGGCACAGCAAGTTCCACTAGACTTGCAACCTGCGCGCCGCTAACTAGCCCAGTAAAAACACGCCCTAATTCACCGACCTGTCTAGCGAGTTCAGCTTCTTTGTCCTCCTCGGCCTGCCTCTCGAGTTCCTCGAGCCTGGCCAGTTCCTTCTGCCGCTGTTCCTCCTCGGCCGCCAGCCGCTCTTCAGCCGCCTGCCGTTCCTCCTCTGCCCGACGCTTCTCCTCCGCCAGCCTCTCCTGCTCAGCCCTCTTCTCATCTTCGACGCGCCTAGCTGCTTCTTCTGCTTCTCTCGCTTCCTCTTCTTCCTGAAATCAATACACACATTGTATAGTCTCTATTTCTACTTTTGTATATATCATGCCCCGGTGAAGCACGCACGCGGAAGTGCGACGAAATAGAGGTTTTTTCAGTAATAACCAATCTCCATTTTTTATAAAAACGCTGACGCAACGCAAACGGGGTCGATGTTGAGGGCAGTGTCGAATTTCTCCCACAGAAATTAAACAGGGGGAGAAATTAAACATTAGACAGGAATTAAAGGAGACAGATTTTTTAAGCTATTGCATAGCTTTTATCGCGGGCCTAGCCCAGCGCGGCGACCGAATGAAGAAATTTCTTAACGAAAATTAATGATTTTAAACTGATAATTACGTCTAAACGAGTACTGCTTACGATTCGAAAAAAACATATGTTAAACAAGAACATTTTTCTAATATTCTTAGCCTTGAATATTTTATATTTTGTTTATATTACATAGTGTAATTAATTTGTGAAATTAGGTCTAACCGAACACCAAAACGACTATTACGCAAATACTTTCTGGCGTATTATTATGAAACCTGCACCATTTTAAAGATAATTTAATTATCTATCTTTTTATCTACGATTTTTTTCGAATAGTCAAAGAAAAGAATGATATCCGTTTTTTTTTGTTTTATCGAATAAAATTCGTGCGCGGCGATCTATCGGAAGACGTTTAAATTATTCCGAATCATTTTTCCGCAGCCGCAAATGATTCGGAATAATTTCAACGTTTTCCGATAGAGCGCAGTCATCTGATATCAGAAAAAAAAAATAAAATACGTGTGGCACTCGGGGACTGCCGCGGTAAAGCTATTGCATAACATTTTTAACAACTTATGCAATTATAATTGTTTATTTATTTTATTTTTTCTGTTATCAGATAACTGCGCTCTATCAGAAAACGTTGAAATTATTCCGAATCATTTGGGGCTGCGAAATCAAATGATTTGGAATAATTTAAACATCTTCCGATAGAGCGCCGCGCACGAATTTTTTATTCGATAAAGCAAAAAAAACGGATTATTCGAAAAAAATCGTAGATGAAAAGATAAATAATTAAATTATCTTTAAAATGGTGCAGGTTTCATAATAATACGCCAGATAGTAATTGTGTAGTAGCCGTTTTTGTGTTCGGTTAGACCTAATTTCACAAATTAATTACACTATGTAATATAAACAAAATCTAAAATATTCAAAGTTAATAATATTAGGAAAATGTTCTTGTTTAACATATATATTTTTCGAATCGTAAGCAGTACTCGTTTAGACGTAATTATCAGTTTAAAATCATTAATTTTCGTTAAGAAATTTCTTCATTCGGTCGCCGTGCTGGCCTAAGGCCCGCGATAAAAGCTATGCAATAGCTTAAAATATTTATTATAATTGCACAAGTTGTTAAAAATGCTATGCAATAGCTTTACCGCGGCAGTCCCCGAGTGCCACACGTATTTTTTTTTTGTTTTTTTCCAATATTTTGTATTAAAAGTTGGCTATTTTATCGTACCGATTCACGCTCTACAAGGATGTCACTAATTATAAACTCACCCTGTATAGGGTTAATTATGATTAAAATACTTGAAGTGTCCGTATTGTATTACCTGTAGTCTAGCTAATTCTGCTTTTCTCTCCAGCTCAGCGGCGCGTTCAGCCGCTGCCTGCGCAGCAAGTTCTTCTTGACGGGCAAGCTCGGCGGCCCGGGCTTCCTCGTCGCGTTTCGCCTGGGCCTTCCTTCTACTTGCTTCTTCCACGATTTCTCTGGAATCAACATTATTGTTAATGCTCTGTGACCACACAGTATGTTTCCGTGAACAACGCGATGTGGAAGATTTTCGACGATTATTTTCTCTAAATCTGTTTGTAAAATAGTCTTAGGTACTATGGGTTTCATTGTATAAGCCCTTTTTTAAAACGACATAAACATAGGCCATACTAAAAGTTTCCGGAACTTAGGTACTTGCGAAAACATTTAAAACAAAATATTTACAATATTGAAAAATGGAACTTTTTGGCTGTTGAATAAAGTTTGTATCATCTAACTGCCATGAGTTATATATTGAAAAATTGTAGAACTTTTTGGCTAAAGAAGAAAGTTTATTTCATCTAACTTCCATAAGTTATTTGATTGTGACGTCATTTTAAAAGCCCTAAAATAAGAAAAGATAAACTAAAGGAGTATTTCTCAAACTTGAGAATGATTAAAATGAGATTATGACTATTTCCATGTAATTTCACATGAATCAAGTTTGAAAAATTACATAATAAAGACTCGCTCCACTTTCGTTGATGCAAGTCAATGCGAGTAAGTGAATTTTGGCAGAATCACAGTCTAATGTCGCTTATTGATGCATCCGTCCATCCCATCCACTCAAATAGGCCGATTATACTCGATCGCATCTGCGAGCGTCAAATGTGGTGACGACATGCAACGTAAGTCGAGTGTGATTCTACGCAGCGTTATAAATTCAAATATATTACAAATGATGCGGCCAAATTTCCGTCACGTCACTTACGTGGCGTAATGTAAAATAAGTATGAATCCACCTTTAGTCGTACTACGAAAATGATTAATCATTTTGCTAAGTACCTTTCCTCAGCGAGCTTAGCCTCCTCCTGGCGCTTCTTCTTTTTCTCGGCCAGTTGATCAGCCTCGCCGCTGTTAACTGTAGCAGCCCTCGGGGAGGCGTTGAACCGCTCCAGCCGTTCGGCCTTGGCGGCCTTCAGCTCCAACGCCGGATCTTCCATCAGTGAGGGCTTTTGGAATTTCCTCGTTGGCCTCCATGGCAACAGTTTCACTGTCGAATTTAATTTGACATAGTGAGGCAGAGTATCAACGGTTAAAACAGAGAAGAACAATACTAGGCAAAAATATCAAAAAGAAGCTAAATTTTGTAAAATAAATTAAAAGGAAATTATTATTAAAAACTTACTAATGTCATGTATTTTTATATACCAACCAAGTTTGTAACCACGAATGATCTGTACCCCCGGAAGTATACAACACTATGTTATTATAGCCGAATTTTGTTTGTTTTTCAAATAAAAACCTGTAATATTTTAATTTAATTCATCTGTAAACGAGGAATAAACATATATTATTTAAATTTCTTGTTTTAATGGACTAGACTCTTAGTTACGCTCGGCATGATTTAAAAACAACTGAAATTACAGGGAAACTAAGTCTTTACTTCTTTGCACAACTTAAATCTAACCTCCATAAATCTTAGTCCCGAATTCCCTTCCACCCCCCCCTCCCCCCCCTCCCCACATTACCAAAATATTATTTCTTCTAGGAAATATAACCATTTTATTGACGTAGTATTTATTCTTGTACATGAAACATTGTGAAAATATATATCCGTGTCCAGACCCAATCTTTCTAATATTCTTTAATAAATCAAAATAATCTAACTTCTTGTTGACATATTTTCGACTAGTATTTCTACCAACTAATGCAAAATATGAAAGGGTACACTTACATGATGAGCTTCTAGAGACGACTGGCCTTCGTTAGTTCAGTTTATTATGAATGGTAATAGATAGTAGCGGCATACAAACCACCTACTATTAATCCCACCGCGTTAGCCGTTTATTATTGTAAAGTGTGTAGGAATGTATTTTATCTTTTTAATTGATTTTTATAATAGTTAACATAGCTAAGCGCTTCTCATTATCAAAAAGTGGTTAAAGGGAAAATGTGTAAAGAAAGATTGCTGCCTTTGTTTTTATATAAGTCGTGACGCAAATATTTCACAATCAATACAGCAATAATAATGGTGTATTAATGAATCATTTTTAAGTAATATTTAATCAATCTTAAATATTATCAATCAATCATAAACAAAATGTATATTTTAATCAATCTTATTTTTGTAGTATTGGACAGTTTATAACATTTCTTTTATCAATTTTACAATACAAGTATATAATAAATTAAACCATTCTGGGAAGTGGCATTTTATTGTTGTTATTTTATTTAAGATTCTCCTATTTCTCGAGATAGACTATGGTAGACGAGATAGTTCGTTATAGACATTTATTTTGTATTTATGTAAAATTATTATGTTTGATATATTCAATATTTCACTGTATTCGAGTTAGTCTTAATGTTGGGTCATGTCATTTAATTAAATTATAAAACCACTAACAACGAAACATTTTAAAAAGTAGTAATAAAAAAAATGTGTCCAGGCACATAAACATACCGTCAAAAATAACGATTGTTCATAAAGCAATAGAGTCGAGTTGCTTTTTTTAGTTTCACAATGCAGCCTAAATCGTTTGCCTACAAATAAGACGAATGAAGTTTATAACGATACTACATATCATCGTAGTCTTTTGTTTGTGCGTTCATCTGTACAGCAGCGAGATAAAAAAAAGCAATTCGCCTGTTTTGCCTTACAGAATCTCTGCAAATACCGACTATTTTTATCAAAATTGTATTCTTTGCGCCACGACCGCCATACGTATAACAAAAGGCACCACACAAAGACAAAGCGTTAGTGATAATGGAAGCGACAGATACGCCAAAAAATACTCCGACGAGACCATCATGCAAATCTTGCGAAAAAGAACACAAAGAAAACACAAAATCTCTTAAATAAACATTTCTAATTATTGGGAAGAAGTTTTGAAAAAACGGCGTAGACAAAATATAACACTCGCGTCGACTGGAATATATGCGTCGAAAAGCAAGCTGCTCTCTTTTGATAAAACAGTGATAAAAAAATATATTTTTTTATGTAATTGACTTAAAACTCAAAAATGCACTCGAACACTGATTTAAAAATAAAAGGTGTTTCGTTTTGGCGCTCAAATAATAAAGAATATATAATAGAAAAATATAGTAATATGTAGGTAACGTGTTAGGATTTAATAGTTGTTATGAGCATTCCACCAAGGCTGGATGTTCCTTCTGCTCCGTAGCGGCTGTAAAAGATACGGTCACATCGCCGGTTAGACCATTTAATTTCACATCCTAAGCGATTTCTAAGACTTGATCAACGCAGCCACAGAAGATATACAAATATCTACTGAGACACAGGCCTGATATTCGAACTTTATCGAAATTATGTAATGATTTCCTTCTTCTATCACATATAAATATCAGGAAGAAAATTAATTAAATAAATGAATATCAAATAAAAAACACAGAACTTATTTGTATGCAATAGGAACTAAATATTCAACTGTATTGAAAAAAAACTAATTTCCTATGGCGATAATATATCTGGCTCACTTCTAATGATAGAATAATTATTCGCAATATTGGGGTAGGCCAGTCAATTTGTACACGAAATAGACCTCGATCTTGCAAAAGCCCATATAGATCTATTTTTATTATGTTGTTAAGACATATGCCAATAATGAAAGACTAAATTTGCAGCTTCGAAAGAATTGTACACCTGCGCAATGCCCAAAAAGCACCAAATTTTAGCACTTTTTTCGTTTTTCTTAATGTATGCGTCCTACAGAAAAAAAATATTGTTAATTTTTTTCAAGTGGAATAAATTTGCTAGAATTTAGGCTTAAACCAAGGCCAGTATACCTATCTAGAATCTCTTTAAAATATGAAATGTTTTTCAAAGAGTCAAAAAAATATATACCACACAAAAAACTTACTGCTTGGAGGTTCGAGGAGCCACTTGGTGATATAATAGTGCGTTGATAAGATTGCTAAACATTAGAAATTTTCGTAGAGCTGTATCTTAGAAACTTCTAAATATACGTTACTCCGATTAGGCTTATATTGTAGTAAATTTAATCTATTAAAAAGAAAAGTGTAACCCATTTATGCAGAATGCATATTTTGCAGGATATAGAGCAAAGACCAAAACAATTGCAAAAACGTGTTTCTGTTTTTACGCGACTGCACAACAAAAAAGGAGTATAACCAGTTCAGGGTTCATCTATGTATGTTTTCCGGTTCTTTATTTCACTATATTTTTAAAACGCTTCGACTGATTTAGAAGTGTGAGGTATTGTTAGAACCGTTATGTTTTCCCGAGTGTCATAGGGTACTTTAACTGTCCAAATATAAAAAAGTAGTGGTCTACATGTCCAAATGTCCATAAATTAACATAAATATATCATGTTTAGTGTCAAATAAATGGTCTGATTGAGTACTATCCGGATATATTCATTTATAGATATATAGATAAATCTATATAAATAAACCACAAATATTTGAATAAAAACCCGTAATAAAAATAATCATAAATACAATAGTTCACTTTCTGTATCGGCAGTCGTGTGTTTTATTCTTGTTAATATATTTACTAGTTTAGGCGTTGCTCAGCTGTCCAAGCTAAAGACTTGCTCTTTTAGTATTGCCTCAGGTTCTAACGACGTAATAAAAACAATTATATGACCTTTTGCCAGATCGGATGTATGAAATTACTGGGCTAGGTTGCTTGAACATTGAGAGAATACGAATACGAATATGAAGACCACTAATGTAAAAGAATTCAGAGTATTCTTTCTAACGGAATCGCACTCAATAAACGATTTAAAAAAAATTAAGGTTGTGAAGGCTTCAAAAGATGAAAGACATATTTTGATCACCTAGAGCTTCTTGGCTTCTTCTTCTAAACGAATCGTAATAGAAAAGAAGTTTTCTGAAGATTTAAAACTTGCGCGAAAAGCGCCATAAAGCAATAAAGCACATTTACTAAAGCTCTAATGCAATTTAAAACTTTAAACGAAATATACTTTGAGAAGACTGGTCGTTGAAGCTAAAATTAGGAATCGTTTTTCAAAGCTTCTGCAACCAAGTCATTTTAAATTAAAAATGGCATAAAGTAAAATAACACCAATTTTATAACAGTTTGGTAAACTTGAACATATGTGATAGAACAAGCTACTTAAGAACTATCGTAATTACTATTTTATAATCAAGCCTGTGTGATCATTCCTTGAATTCGATAGCAATCCATCGAATCCAGCAAAAAGCCTCAGAAACCCACCCGGATTTTATTTATGTATTTTTCAATTTAAACGCGAGCAACTAAGCTCGCTTCTCGTTTAAAAAACGTTGCAAAATTTATAACAAGAAGCGAACGACGTTGCGCGCTATGAAACATTCATTTTATTTAGGATGTATTTAAAACTCTTTATTTTATTTATTTTTAGAGGAGAATTGTTATTATGCTGACTTACAAGAATGTGAGCTTGAAACTTAAAACATAGAAAATTAAACAACAAACTAAACAGCGATACAGGACAGTGAAAATAGCAATATGGGAAATGGTTAGGCATTATTTTTAATTATTATTCTTGGTATACAAAATACTGGGACAATAATTACTTCAGCGCATGTACGCGATAAAGCTTGACGATTAACTATGAAATGGGACGGATCGAAATGTATGATCGTAAATAATGACCGTTTCGCCGCGTCGAAAATAAATATATGACTATCGATAAGCTACAGTTCTGCTTTGACTGCTCAGCGGTTACAATATATTTTATTGACACTTTTCATAGCATTCGGCTGATAAAACCTATTTTTTCAGATAGAACTATGTTATGTCATATTAATATTTTGATGGAAACGTTTAAATAAAAAAATCTGGAATAACAACTCTATGTCTCTTTGAAATCCTAAGTCTTTGAAATAGTCTTTTTACTTTGTAGTCCGGGTCGTATGAAAAGCCATTTTACACATATTCTCCTTAGGTCTGAAAATTAACCCTTCATACTGATTCCCGACCGTGTGGATCTCGAATGGTGGGCATTTTTAAACGTGCCGAAATGGGCCGTTTTTTTTCAAAATTAAAAGCTATTTACTTTTGACACTATCTTTTTTTTATTTTTGTGAAACAAATCGTTCCAGGGTCATAATTTTATACAAAGATGATACAAAAAAGTGGCAATTAAAAAATGCTTCATAAAAAAATATGTTTTTTTTGGTAACAAAATCATACTTATGACTTTTTATTCAGAATATACAATATCTTTACAAGTTATCTATAATAACAACATCAAAGTTCCCACTGAAATATTGCTTTTTTCAAAACTTGCCTCTGCAATGCCAGTAAATTTATATGATTTTTGATTAGACGAATCGTTGCAGAATCATCATTTTATAAAGAAACGACACTAAAAATGTAAGAAATGAAGATCAAATTTTCAAAAATATGTTTCGTTTTTTCGAAGAATCCCGCCATATTTTACTTTAAGTGTTCTTAATATTCATAATTGAACCTATTTATATGTGGTTTTGATTCTTAAACTCTTGCAATCTTCTCTTAATTTTTTAATTTTCTCAATAATTAGTTTACATTTTTTCATATGTTTTTCATCTAATTCGATAGGTTGTTTTTTTTATTTTAAATTAAAATTTTTAATGAAAGACTTTTTATTATAAATTTAAACGGTAACTATTTTATAATTATGACTATTTTATACCCGTCTAATTTTTAGTAATTATTTGCACTATCTATTTCGAATATTTTATTATTGTAATCTTCACTTTATTATTTTTAACTATGCAATAAAAAAACTTGTTCTAACCTTTTAGATTGGATTTAACGTATTCTCGTGATAATTGGAGTAACTCTATGTCTATAGAATGGCCGCCCAAGTACATGATTTGCTTAGTCGGGCGACATCAGAGAGTAAACACTATTATCAATTAATTGAGTTTAATTTCTTGCTGTTGATTAAGTATTAAGTCTTTGAATTGAAAACTTCGATTTTATTGTGATATTTAACATTTATTTCGAACCAAATTGGAAAGTGCATGTCATTCAATGTATTGTCTATCGATAGCTATGACGTTCTCCCATATTTCTGGCAAGAGACAGATCCCCGGCGAAAGAAGTCTTCGTCCTTAGAGGCTATCCATCAATCCAGCCATTTTTCAATATCCTCGATAAACTGGAAGCGCTGCTCGGAAAGGCCATGGGCCATTGACTAGAACAAATAATAGTCGGATGGCGCAATATCTGGGGAGTATGGCGGGTGAGGTAGGATATCCCAGCGAAGCGTTTCCAAGAAGTTCTTGACCTGCATCGCGACGTGTGGTCGAGCATAGTCATGCTGGAAAATTACCCTGTCGTGCCTTTTAGCGTATTCCGGCCGTTTTATTTTCACAGAATCGCTCAAATTCTTGAGCTAAGCTCTATAGCGATCGCCCGTGATGGTTTCTCCCGGTTTCAGCAGCTCGTAATAGATGACACCCTTTTGGTCCCACCAAATGCAAAGCATACCTTGGATCCGTGGATGTCTCTCTTCGGCGTGGCTGTTGAGGTCGATGGAAGTGATTCACCGGGGTACGAGCGATATTTTTTGCGTTTGAGGTTCTCGTAAAAGATCCACTTTTCGTCGCCGGGTATTATTCGGTGGAGAAAACCTGTTATTTTTTGACGGCCAAGGAGCATTTCACAAGTCATGAAACGTCTTTCGATGTCTCTTGGTTTCAACTCGTGAGGAACCCAATGCCCTTTTTAATTACTTCCATAGATTTTAAACGTCTCGAAACGGCTGAGGGATGACCATTATTATAGCACTTCACTTATCTTTTCCAGCGTCAGACCCGAATCTTCATGGAGTATGGACTACAATTCGGCTTCTTAAAATGTTTGCTCCTGGCCTGGGCGCTCTTTGTCTTGCACGTCGAAATCACCAATTTTGAATCGGATAAACCAAGTCTCAACAGTCCTTTTTGTCGGAGTAAATTCCCCGTAAGCCTCCAGCAGCAATCTATGACATACTGCGGCAGTTTTCTTAAGATGAAAGCAGAAAAGCATTGCTTCCCGCAAATGACGTTTTGTCGGCTCAAATTTCGACATTTTCGAAGCTAACAAAATTACCGTTGTTGACATTTCAACGAAATGATACAGATTGATAATTGAAACCTAATGATGACGCTTTGGCATTAAGTATTTTGCAATGTGGTAAATGACTAGACGAAGTTACGGTATTTCTTAAGAAATCGAAGTTTTCAATGCAAGGTCCTAATAATTTAGTTTAAATTAAATTAAATTAAAATTATTGTTCAATACTAATTAGCGAAGTTACGTTAATTTTGTTTTTTACCAAACGTCTCAAAGTCACATTTTAAATAGAAATGATAGTAAGTCAACGCATTATCAGAAAATCTACATTTTCAAAATTTTAAAATTGACCATGAATTTTCAACCAAATAATATATCTGAACTTTTAAGATAAGGACCCATAGATACACAAATCAAGCACCTATAGATACATGGAAAATGTTTTTTCTTTTTCTTAAAAACTGCACCTAAATCCCTAGAAAAGCGAATTTTTAAAAAATATGCAATTGTTTTTAAAAAAATATATTTGAAGTAAACGAAGTTTTTGTAAACGATGTTTTTGGTGTTACCAAATACATATATCCCCGCGATCAGCAAGAAATATTTACAATATTTCATCCATCTTGGTAAATTATTTATTTTGATTGAATAGTTGTATCTGCATTTTTGACCAGATTAACATCGTGAATAATAACTAAAGACTACAACCCGTGATTCTTGGCTAAGGCGAGAATCTTTATGCATGGCTTTGGATTTCCAGTTAATCACGCCAAGTGCATTCAGATAAAAAAATGTAGAATCAAGCCATCTCAGTTTTATTCCTCCGACTTTATGTTGCCCTTCGGGTTTTCCAGAGTACGATTTCACATGGCAGACAACTTATCAATATAGGCTAGATGCTGATCAAAGAGTAGGCACTGACTTATAAATATATAGACCTGACATTCAAAACAACACGAGGAAGCGAGATAACGCTACTGGGAAAAAAACTTAATAGCAATACTGGGGTTCAATCATTTGAACGTTCATTCAACGAACAGCATGGCCATTTGTTGACACGTGTAAACAATTAATGGCCATGCTTGAATAAACTATATATATTATATGCTATACCTCCCGACACTTGCTTAGCAATACTTTCTAAAATTCTTTCGTATTAATAGTAGGTCAGTATTGTCTCTATTGTTCTGTCACTAAAGAAAAATATATAATTTAAAAAACAGATGGATTAAAAAATCCCGGACCCGGTGCTGCATTTATGTCAAATCACCACCGTGATCAGAAAATGTTTGCTAATAGTAAATATTTTTTTATCAGCGTGATTACACTGCATGATCTACTTCCCAGTCTTATTTTATAACTATTGTTAGCTTTATGTTCGTCACGGCGGAACGGTCAACGCGAGAATCGAATGCACGGTGATTTTTCGTTGCTATAATACCTGTTTGGATTTCAGTGGAGAGACCGGCAGCTGCCAGCCTGTTCTTGACATAGAAGGATAACAGATTGATATCGTCTCTCACAGTAAAGTCCGAGCACAGTGGCTTCCTTTTCGAGAAGGCCTTGTTGCCAGTGTAGCTAATGCAGGCCAAGTGGCCCCGACCTACACAGGATACCGTACACACCAATATAAAGGGTCGTTCAAACTACAACGCAGGGGCAACATACCACGGATTAGGGAATTAAAAGAAAAAGAGACGGTGGCAAGACACGAAGAAATCCACTCAGCATAGAGAAAAAGAGAGAGCATTTTTGTTTTTTTAAATCACACTTTTCAAACGACAGGCGATATTGCGTTCACAAAATTATTGGATTCTGAAAAAGGCTCGTAATACCATAACCAACAGAGCTGATATCACTAAGAGAACGGTGTATAATGTCTCTAAATCTCATTTTCCTACATAAAATACACAGTAAAAGCTTTGTATACCATACAAATTACGAATGTAAATATATCCAAAATGAAAAGATGACAACGAACACAAATTTTAATGTCGTCAGGTAATGGACAACGATCATAATTTTTAAACGATTTAAAAATGAAAAAACTTTAATGGCATACATATTTTATAAAATTTGCAATTCCTTTTTATGAAAATGCCATTATTTTATGTTATTCACGATTTAATTCAATTCCATCATTTCATTTTGGAGATATTAGGATTTTTGTTTTTTAAGGGGAACACGCCTTTTAAGGATCCTAAAATCAACGGAGTCCACGTGAAAAATTTATCCGATATGCTGACGACATAAATTGTAATGCCAAATACAGCATGTTACAACGATAATGCAACGCTTTAACAATACGCCACGTGTCCCAAATTTTATCAAACACGACCCCGCATGCAGAGCATTTTTTAAATTTGAAATTTAAATTTTATTTATAAAAAAAAAATATTCAGCTTTTTTTGTCGTTTGTCCGAAAGAAATTTGATATTTTATCTAGGTCATTCGTCCAGCAGGTAAGCGTTGGCGAGAATCTGATAATTTAAAATTTTAGAAAGTACCCAGACAATGTAATTGTGTCATGTGATCAGGTAATTCTAAAAGATGTAGTTCTAGTTGAAGAGGTAATTCTAATTGATTATTTTATTTGGGATCTAAATAGAATCAATAAGTGTTAAAAAACATAGATGGGTGAATAATATAACGAAATGATTACTAACAAGAAATAGACCAGATTCCTTTGTTTTGGGCTTCGTCTAATAAGAATAATAATTTTAATTAGAATTGGAATAAAGACAGAAAAATATGTGGACTAAGGTTTAATAAAACGTTTACTAAACAAACGTTAACAAAATTTTTGTTTCTAGCAATTGACTCAATTATTATTGCACTTGCCATTTAGTTTGTGAAAATCCTGGAAGGGTATCAAAAGAACGTTAACACAGGGATATACATAAACAATGAAATTGCTATATAATCCTAATTAAACGATCTGCACTGAGACAATCCCAACTAACGATTTGGGTCGGGCTACTTTCACTGACTCACGAGAACGGGCATGGTGAGATCCGAAATCGGACCTTATATAGGTTATACTTCTCGGGGGAGAGGTACAAAAGAAGGCTATTCAAAAGGACTGGATGAAGGACAGACCGAGAGCACTAAATTTAGGCAAGTAAAGACAGTCATTGTGAAGCATACCCGCCTACAAAGTATCTTAAGGATTTTTAGGATTTGAAGATAAAGTCGATTTTCATTTATATTTATTCATTTTTAAATTTAGACTAATACAATTGATAAATGAAAACTTTACCTGCCTGCCGCCCTAAAAATGTTGATTATTTATTTTAAACGGCTCTTGGTTTTAGAGTTGAAGGTATGACATAAGATCTTCGGCCCTAATGAAAGCGACATAACAGTATATTGGCGGAATGTCATCAAATGAGCCTTTTCTAACAGTAAAAAGAACTATTGCGTCAGCATACCAAACTTCGTTCACTTGTATCACCTAGGCATTTATGTATACACATCTGAAAATATTTCATTATCAAAAATAACATTTTTGTAGGTAACCCATACCTATATTATTTTATTATAATGGCCACATCTACATATATGTGACCAAAGACATGAACGATAAAAGTCACGTCATTTTATGACAAACCTACAAATATACTTACCATATATTGTGTAGTCATGAATGACCCAGAAAGTTAGTCTGACAGTATCTTTCACGATTACTTTGTATTATTTATTCTTTAAAAAACCAGAAAATGTGTTACGTATCTCATTGTTGCATTATTTATTATTATATAGTAATGCTTTTTATTACGAATTGGTGTGTTTTATTCAGCTCTGGCTCTCGGGGTATCTAATATAATAAAAACATTACCTATTTTGATATCCAATGTTTTTTGTATAGCAATATCGACCCGAATTGTTTTTCATGCGATCGCTCATCAGATGGGTTGGTTAGATTGCTTCGTGCAAAGCCACCAAAAAATTAAAAAAAGGGTTATCTGTTAATCGAAATAAATATAAATAATAACGATAATATTAAATATTAAAAAGACACAGAATAAACACAAGGCGCAAAATTCAAAAAAGGAAAACAACAAAATAGATATATAACACAAATAGTAGAAATATATATAAAAAAATAAAATAATATAAAAAAAATATTGTCCTAATATAATGAGGGTATTTATTTTTAATTTAATATCCATTACTAAATTTAAGTTTATATTCTTTGTTGTACTTCGTAGTTGTTAATTTTATCTAGTGTAAGTGAAAGTTAATTACTCTGTTTATTTCTTTTAATATTACGAATCTTGCAATGGTTACATTTTACGTAAACTGAGAGAAGAGACGAATACAAACCCCAGCTTCGTAGATACACAGCTTTACAAAGTCTGTAGTGATACTATATATATTATAATTTTATTTTACATTATATTCCTGTTAGTCAAAGTCTAGTCATTAAAGTCGTCATTAAAAAACTTATAATTGTTTTATATTATATTCATGTTATTTTGTATAGTTTTAAATATTTAATTATACACATATTTACTGTTTCACATTTTATGATAAAATAATCGCATATATACTAAGAAATACTTTATTTCTTATCTTCAATTTTTTTTGTCTGAAACTTAAAATTTAATCTTATTTACCTATTATCTACCATAAGTATAAATTATATACATATACAATATTAGGTCCTCTTTTATGAGGCCTCTTTTTTTAACTGTTAAAATAGGAGTTAATGCACCTTAGCCAATATCTCGAACAGCGACGCATTGTATGTCGCTTCATCAAGACGAAATTTGGGAATGTAGGTACATGTTTTTTATATTCCTATTTGAATACTAGAAATTTATCAGTATTTAAAACCAGAGCTTTCTTCCAAGAGCGTATATATATAACAGAAGGGTTTGGACTGGTGTCTCTGAATTAACGTCCGTATTATGGCATTATATTTTCCACACTGCTTTTACACATGTTCTAGAAAACGCTTTACTTTTTTCTCCGTTTCGATTGAGAGATTATCTCCAACTCGCTTAATATATTCTATCAGCACGCGCGCGCATATTAATCCGTACCGCTACGATCAAGGAAGTATCCAGGGGGAGGGGGACACAGACGCATGGGGGACGCACCCCCGAAATTAAAAAATATAGTCGAAAAAAGCACCTATCCAGGTGAAAGGGTGGGGGGTAGTTGGGATTTAACTCCTGGAAATCCGGCATTATTTTAGTTTCATTGTACGGGCAAATTTAAGTTTGGTAGGTGCCGCGCGCTTTGTTTCAATGAACGCCCCCCCTCCACCACGAAACTAAAGTCTGGATACGTGCCAGACTACGATGTTCCTCTTCGAAGTTATTTCACTGTGCGAATCTGGAAATCTTGAGAATTTTAATAAAGTAATCTTTCCACATCTACCGAGTATCTCTACCGAGTACCGAGTATCATCTACCGAGTACCGAGTACGGAGTATTCAACGATATACCGATCACCGAGTATACATCAACCGAGTAATGAGTTTATATCTACCGAGTATAGGTATATCTACCGAGTACCGAGAACCGAGTATCTATCTTATCTGCACTCGCATATTATAGTATCGTCATAATCTCTTGGGGAACAGTAGACGCATTCATGTCATCTCTCCATTCCCGCGACACAGACACACTCACTTTCTCTTCTATTAAGTACATAATTAAGATTAAGAGTAATATTATAGTAATAATAATATTATTGTGTTATAAGCATTAATCGTGTCGCGTTGTCGATATAATTTTTACTACCAAATAAATCGGATAATGATAGATATTTAATTAATATCCCAGAGATATTTGTCTCTTCTCTCCATCTACCCAACCACAATCAATAATTTTCATATTGTTGTTTGCCTAACTGATGACACGTGATGCTCGATGATGGCGCTCTTGTGTTTTCAGGTCTGTGCTACAATTACGGCTACAATCATACCTGTGAACTTACTGGCGGGAGCGGCGTACCAAGAGATACTGCGGATATCGTTAGCGACGCTTCTAATCGGGAGTAGTAATCTCCTGATATATTCGTCGGACGTTAGCCTTACGGGCAACAGGGGTTCAGCGTATCTGAAATTGTAATTTTTCATATCTTTCAGTGAATATTATGACAGGCAAAAAACACGTCCTGCGTGAGTACTACTACAAATCTCACAAAAGGCTCTGCTATACGTTACACAACTCGCGTAAAAGCAGCATATCTTTAGTATAATATCAGCATCCCTAGATTTTTGCTTAGATAGGTATGTGATGAGACAATGTCTCTACGAGTTTATTTTTTTCTCCTGCACGTTTTATATTAATGCTTACCAAGTCACATTGCTATTCTGCTGAAAATTTTATAGTTCGTAATAAATAAATAAACTGAATCAATAAATAAATAATAATCATGGAAAGGTAGGCAAAAACCAAAGCTACGACATAAAAAATGCCTAAAAATGCTTTCCATGTGAGGAGCATAATACTCGCTATAGATATATAAAAGACTTTTTTTTCTTTAATTTCAAAGTCAAAGCGTCAAAGGGTTGGAGAATACCCTTAACAGATTAAATACTTATCGAGGTTGTTTTATCTGGAGTCCTTGTTTTTTAGGGAAAAATACTGAATTTGTTTGCAATACTAATAAGCTTTAAAAAGATTTCCAACCCATATAGACAATTCATCAATTTATCGATTTAGAATTCACGCTGGGATATATCTCTTTAAATTGGCTATTTTTATGGATATTCCTCCCATAAGATATATTTCTCATAATATATAAAACTTTAGTTATTTGAAACTCTCAACCTTTAAATAACTATTTCTATAACATTTCTAGCTAAAACATTTATAATTATATATATTAAATTGATTATGCGATGGGGTGGTACGTTAACGCCGAACGCCATGCAGCTAAATCACCTAGCATACCTTATGGCTATTTACATTTTGTTAGGTAACAAGTGCAGGTGGG
>OX155980.1:73072402-73255565 GCA_944548615.1 Micropterix aruncella
CCAGTATCTTATTAATGGAGATCAACCTGAATCTACTTTAATTCAATGCGAATGACAGAAGACAAATTTAATGACTTATTGATTATTGTCGGCCCAACTATTGCAAAATCGAATACATTTTCTAAGTGCAATATCTGCAAAAGATAAACCAATAATATTTCTGTATATGATTAATACTCATTTGCAAATATTCAGTTTACACACTCATTTGCAAATATTCAGAGTACCCAAAGCAGCTACATCGTAGAATGTAGATGATTGCAACGATGCGAGTGCGGGGAGTACGCGGGTGTGCGAGGGAAGCTACTTAACAGAAATAATGACAGTGTTTCCAATCACTTTATTTCGTAGGTACTCGCTCTTCACACCCGCACTTACCACTTAACAGCGTGACTGCTCACAGGTTGAATTTACGAATCAATCAGCACTTAACAAAATGTAAATAAACCTTTATGGCCAATGGCGTAGTGCAGCGGATATGCCCGTGCCAAATTGATGGCCTATTAGTGGATTAAATCCCACTAAAACCTTCTCAGTGCATTAAAACCACAATTAACCCTAAAGGCTTCTCAGTAAAAGATGCAAATAATACAGGCTAAAAGTGCAATGTTCACTATACAGCGGGATAGTTGGTTGTTTGGTTCTCGACTATATTTGTAACGGCGTGATGAAAACCACTGGATCGGCGTTCCAACTGCGGTGTGGAAGTCAACGAAAACCACCTCACTATTTTTCTTCTTTACACAATGGCTTCGAATTCAGCGGCCTAGGTGCGGCCTTCTCTATGCCTGAGAGGTGAGAATCGCTGTCATGGACGTCTATTACTGTTTAGCGAAATTTCTCCTAAGTGAGCCGTTGCTTTCCTGAGGAGTGTCAGGTTATTTTAAGTAGATAAATTGCAAGTATATTAAAATGGCTTACGTTGTTAGTGTGCTGAAAGGTACAACCGAAGAAGCCCTTGGAACGGTGGTGTGCACTTTCTGCAGTAAAGCTGAAGTCTGTGCTCTGATCTTGCGGGTTTCATCCTCCCATCTCTGTAAATGAAAAAAAAATATATGTATTACAGACGTAACATTCAATTGGACACAGAATCCCATGATATTTTTTTACTTTATTTCTTCTTCTTCTTATAGTGCCTCTCCTAGAGGAGGTTGGCTGTCAACTCTGTGTATTTGTCCCTGTCTTGGGCCAAGCGAAATAGGTTTTCTACGCTTGAGACGTTTGTCCACTCTCGGATGTTGCAGAGCCAATACTTTTTTCTTCTTCCAGCTCGTCGTTTACCGCAAACTTTCCCCATAATACTAAGCTGAAGCAGTTGGTATCGCTCATGTCTCAGCACGTGACTCAGGTACGCCACTTTCCTTTGCTTTATTATGGGTAAAAGTTCGCGATCTCTACCGAGAAAATAAAGTACTCTAACATTGGGAACACTCTGAATCCTGTTAATGCGTAGCATTCTCCGGTAACACCACATCTCAAATGTTTCTGGGTGTCAGCTTTTAGGGTCTAAGCTTCGCTACCATAAAACATCACAGGCCACACATAGCAATGGAGAATTTATATTTGGAGCTTGATGTCAAGTTTTACTTTATTTAGAGAAGCATATAATTTAATTATCATATATAGCATATATTTTAATTTCATTATTATATAAGTCGCGTAGTCCCTGAGATATAATACGTAAAAGTTGTCGAGCGTCGAGTATTATGACGTCACAAAGCATGACGGTAATGACTAGTCATAGTGGAAGGCCGCATATCTGTACTTCCTTCTGGTTCCTTCAAGGTATTATATCTGGGGAAATATTTAACATACTAAAGGGTAAACTCGGTAAAAGGCAAAGCACGAATATCCTCCAAATGAACATAAGTTGAATCCGTCGAGTGACAGAGGTGACCAACAAGGCCGGATTAGACTTAATAAGGCCCTAAGCTATTTGAGGCTTAAAACAGGTGGCAAACGCCAGCCTGTACAGGCTGTCTGCCCGGGAGAAGGCAAACTGGACCTCACAAGCACTGAGATCAGTTCTTGACTGAGTCAGTGAAGCTCCAGCCGTCAACATGGTATTAGATAACATGCTTCCACTCCTAAACTTTGGAAATTTCTTTATAGTTGAACTGCCGCCCAGAGACGACTGGATAAAAAACCATCTGCACTAGAAGGCCGGTAGCCCTAAATGGATACTGATGGGTCCGAATCGGGACTTGACGCAGGCTGCGGTATACATGGAGAGCGACCAAACTTCGAAAGAAATGTAAACTTGTGGAAATACGCCTACATATTCCAAGCGGAGGTATAAGACATTACTGAATGTGCGGATATCAATCTCCATAAGAACTACGCCAACCACGGTATCTACTCGAATAGCAAGGCAGCTCTTATGGCACTAGCCTCGAATATCATTAATTCAAAGCTGGTGCATAACTGCGTATCAGTACTGAATTCCCTGGGCGAAAAGAACAGAGTAATTCTAAGATGGGTTCCCGATCATGTTAAGACAGGAACAATGGGAACGTTATACGGCCCTGAACCTTGCTGTGGCGTACCAAGAAGCCTTCCAAACCTAATGCTCAAAAAATATGTTTAGAGCAATCCATCAACCACTGGAACAACACACAAGGGTTGAATCATTCCAAAGCGCTAATTGGGGCTTACTACCGTAAGACGGCCCGTGAGGCCTTGTCTCTAAATAGGAACAATCTACGCATACTTGTGAAGGCGCTCATAGGGCATTGTGGCCTGAACAAACACATGTACAACCTCAAGCTCCGGGACATGAAAATGTGCAGGTTCTGCCGAGAGGCAGAGGAAAGTCCCCTGCACCGCATGCGCGAGTGTGGCCCGCTGATGCGTAAAAGATACACCCACTTGGGTGGTCATTACCTCCAACCTGAGGAGGTAAAACAATCTGGCGCCAAAGGTCCGTTGCAGTTCTTAAATGACACGAGGCGTAGCGCAGAACACAATATATCAGCAATGGTCGCAGTATTACAAGGCTCCTAAAGACCTTAAAAAAGCCCCACAAAAAAAAAAAGCTATTTGCTATATGGGCCGTTTGTGAGATATAAGGCCCACAATTGCTAAGTCGGTCATTTTTTGGAGCCCCAAGAAAGTACGTGGCTGCTCTTGTCGGTTCATCTTATGGGCTACTCGGGCAGTAGTTTTATTACCTTCCTTTGCTTGTAACTCGAGAACCAATGATAGCTGAAGAACTAATAGATAATTAGTACCAATCGGGCTCCCATTATCCATTTCTGGACTAAAATTTAAAAACAAATGTAAGTCGCCGCTCAGAACCTCGAGATATTACACTTTGAAATTGGAGTTGGGCCCTTTTCTTCGACTTGTCCGATATTTTATATGATATCTCAATAACTATTCAACCAATTTTGATCCCGTATAGCTAGCTTATAACCGATGAGAATAGGCAAGCTAAATATAGGAAAACCTAAACCCGATAGAAATTAGTACAATGTATTGAGTTATTAATACAAAGACAGGTAGATAGATAGTCAGACAGACGTTGCTATTTATAATATATAGAGATTAGTCAATATTTTTGAATTAATATTTAATAAACGTCACCTCACGTCTCGTCACGTCAACCGCTCGCTGCGTCAATTTTTTGTCAAAAAGTGTTAATTATACGTTTTTTATGTGTCGGTCGTGGCTTTAACGTCTGTTATAACTGGTTCGCGCTCGTATCGGAGTACCAAAACGGATGAATTCGGTGTTTAATTCGGTTAAAGTTGAGTTTTACATTTGACAGTTGCTTGAATAGCATTTGGTGAAGAAGAATTAAACTGCTGTGCGTTTCATTACTGCAACTGATTCCTCATCCTTGCTATGTACATGTGCACATTCGACCGCGCCGCTTCTAATTACATCGGTAGAAAGTTAAAATAAAAGATATAAAAGCGGAATCTCTGCGTACAACTTAGTTAGTATGATAATTATCGTACGATAATTTCTCTCATTTCACTCTTTTGCTCAACAAAAAAAAAATATAAAAGGATTCCTAATAAAAGTCGCTTTTTAAGACGCTGTCATCGCCATCGAGGGGGCGCAGTTCAACACATTAACTTTTGGATCTACATCTTGAATAATCGAAGCTCAGGATCAAAGTGCTTCAAAAAGTTCTCAATGGCCTCTCGCAAAACGAAGAAAACGGCAACGGCGAGAGACGGCGGCGACATTAAAATCGATGCCGAATCCGCATCCACGCAAGTCATTGCTTCGGAAGACGATACATACGAATCGACTGTGCTCACAAAGGAAGTGACTGATTGCACCATATTGATGCACGCGATAAAAAAAATGCAGGCAGATATAGGCATTTCACTCAGCCTACGGAAGGACATCAGCTCAATTAAGGACGAACTTCATGGATTTACAACCTCGATTGAGTACTGCTGTAAAACTCTTGATGAATTCAGCGCGAAACTAGGTCTGATGGATGAGAAGTTAAGGAAGGTTGACGCCATGGAGGCTGATATTCTTCAACTTCGGGAAACGGCATCACAACTTCAGGAAGATTCGCATAGAAAAGACCAGTACGCCAGATCCAATAACCTCGAAATAAGGGGAATACCTGAACGTAGAAACGAGAATCCGGTCGATCTCGTCCTCGAAATTGCGAAGAAGATTGAATTTCGTCTTTCCCCAACTGACATCGAATTTGCTTCGAGGATCAGGCCGAAAATTCCGAATGACAAGCCAAAATGTATTGTCGTCAAGCTAGCTAGGCGGCAATTAAAGGAAGGGTTTATAGCTGCGATTAAAACCGCCAGAGGTGTCGCCACTTCGGACATTGGTTTACCCGGTGACTCCAGACCAATTTACGTAAACGACCACCTTACTACTCATTATAAGAATCTGCTGTATCAGTCGAAAACTACTGCGAAAGAAAAGGGATACAAGTTCTGCTGGGTCAACAACTGCCGGATTCATATCAGACAATACGAAAAGGCAGCTGCAATTTTTATAGAAAAGGAAGCGGATTTAAAGAAAATCAAGTAGTATTACGTTATACAATCAGTATCCGCTTCCTTTTATCGTTCCTTTTATCGTTCCTTTTTTAGTTCCTTTTATCATTCCTTTTATCATTCCTTTTATCATTCTTTATATCAGTCATATACTATTTTACGGCCAACTTGTCTACTTCCTTATTTTTTCTTGAATATTATTTCTTTTTACCTATATTTCTAATTTTTGTTCAATTTCTAACAAGTCATAAAAATAGCGTATTTTAAGCAAACATCAATTTAATAATTCTTTCGTTATTCCATTACTATCTAGTCCTTAATAGTCCTTATACATCAATATTTTGACCATAATACTACTCTGCTTTAAACGTCTCGCATCTTTCAACCTGTATTTTCATTATGCCATGAATACTTATGCCTTTCGTTTTACCTGCCCAATTTTCACTCGGCGTTCAATTTCACCAACTCGTAGCAGAATTCTTAATATATACCGTCTTGGTGCCAATCTTTCTGTTGGCGTCAATCTCGACGAAAAACTCCATTCAATATGAGTCTAATCATATATCATCAAAACGTTAGAGGCTGAAGGACCAAAACGAACGTAATTTCCCAAAATATTTTATGTAACGAGTTTGATGTTTTTGCATTAACGGAGCATGGTCTTAATGAGGGAATAGCAAATAATGAAATAATTGATGATAGATACACCGTTTTCAGGCGCGACCGCAACCACGCTAATACGGGTCAGGCATATGGTGGTGGGGTCCTTCTCGCTGCTAAGCATGAATTAAACGATATTGAACAACCTGCATGGAGTACCTGTGCTGAGGATATATGGGCTACCATTCCTTCTTCCTCTTTAGGACGAGGTAAGGCCTCCATCAACATATGCTGTGTCTACTTTTCTAGAACCCGAAACTACTCTGTTAATATATCGGCCATTATGACCAAACTAACAGAAATTGTTCTCCGCCGGCCAGATGAGATATATATAATTCTGGGTGACTTTAACTTACCCGATATCGAATGGGAAATTGACGGCAATAATCTTTTACTCTCTCCAACTCATTCGTTATCTTGCTACAATATTGCAATTACCCTTGACACTATGTCGCTGTGTGGTCTGAAGCAATTCAATGGTGTCCGCAATGCTATGCATAGAACATTAGATTTAGTATTGAGCAACAACACCGTCGATGTTTATCCTAGTGATGATCCTATTGTTCCGGAGGACTACCCTTTCCATAAGGCCCTTGTTATTGAATACTCTCTAAAGCAATTGAAACCGCTCATGCATCTACAGCATCAAGTCAAACTATTTAATAAGGGTGACTACGCCTCCATCCGTGCAGATCTGGCAGCTGTTAAGTGGGACGAAATCATCCGTGACGTTGATATTGATTCGGCCCTGGAAGCTTTCTACCACATTTTAAATAACCTGATTGAGCTTTACGTGCCAAAAAAACCTGTCTGGGCGTCCAAATATCCTCCATGGTTCTCAGCTCCATTGATAAACATCATATAAGAAAAATATAGATATCATAGGAAGTTTAAACAGTTCCATAATCCCTTGGACTATAATACCTTTGTTCTCCTACGATCACGACAGAAGAAAATAAACAAGGAGTGTTTCGACAAATATATCAAATCAGTTGAGGTGAATATTGCTCGGGATCCGAAACGCTTCTGGTCATACATTAAGTCACTCCGCAAAGCCGATTCGATCCTCAAGCATGTATCATATTTAGGCCACAGTTCAGATTCTGGCCAGGACACATGTGATTTATTCTCCAGCTACTTTACTTCCGTATTCGAGCCAAGATTCAACGATTCTTCTATTTCTAGTTCTATCGAGACTGGTTATGGGAGTATCAATATCTCGAGTGTAGAAGTAAACGTAGAAATTATAAAGAAATACATCAGCAAACTTGACCTAAATAAAAGTGCTGGGCCAGATGGTATTCCTCCGGTGTTCTTGGCCCGTTGCTGTGAGGCACTAACTACTCCATTATCTCTGCTATTCCAGAAATCTTTATCCGAAGGTGTCTTTCCAAATCAATGGAAACTGGCATTTGTCTCACCTATATACAAATCTGGGTCAAGAGCCAACGTCTCAAACTATAGGCCGATCTCCAAGTTATCTATCATTAGCAAATTGTTTGAAAAAATTGTGTATGATCAACTCTACACAGCAACAAGACTTCAAATCTTGCCTCAACAACACGGCTTTAGGTCGGGAAGATCGACTGTGTCCAATCTCTTAGTTTTCACTGATTTCCTTTTCGTTCATATGTCTAAACGTACCCAGGTTGACGTCGTATATACCGACTTTAGTAAAGCTTTTGACAAAGTTGATCATCTAATTCTTATAAAGAAGTTGCAACTGGTCGGCATACAGGGCGATCTTCTAAGGTGGTTTGCCTCTGATATAGAAAATCGCTCTCAAAGTGTAGTATTGGGTGGATTTAAGTCTGACTGGGTAAAAATAACATCTGGAGTCCCACAAGGTAGTCTACCAGGACCACTATTGTTTACTATATATTTAAACGATATCAACCAATGCTTCAACCTTTGTAAATTCCTCCTTTTTACTGATGATATGAAGGTGTATGCACCGGTAAGGACATTGGACGATTATATATCATTTCAAAAAGATCTAGATAGACTGTCTCTTTATTGCTCGGCAAACCGATTACACATCAATGCTTCTAAGTGCGCAATTGTTAGTTTTACAAGGAATACTAAAACGCTAAATATTAGCTTCTCATCCCAAGAAAATCTGTTATAAAGGACTTGGGTGTTATTCTAGACAGTGAATTAAATTTCATTTCCCACATTGACACAATAACTGCCAAAGCATACAGTATGCTGGGCTTTATTCTCAGACTAGCCAAGCAGTTTAATTATAATAGGTCCCTTATAATTTTATATTATGCTTATGTCCGCAGTCACCTCGAATACGCTTCGCAAATTTGGTCTCCTTGTTACAATATTCCCGTCAATAGGATCGAACGCATTCAAAACATGTTCTTAAAAAACCTAAATTATCGGTCTTATGTAACTTTTTCAGATTATAACGAAGCTGGTGACTATCATGGGCTTATACCATTAGAAATGAGAAGAGTTAGTTCAGATGTAATATTCCTATACAAGATATTAAATGGCTTTATCGATTGTTCTGAACTGTTTCAGCTTATAAATTTCCATGTACCCCCACGGCCTTCCCGCAAATTCAACTTATTACATCTACCTCAAGTAAACACAAACTACGCCCAAAATAATTACATTTATCGAGTATCTCATTTCTGCAATACCAAGCTAAGCGAAATTGACCTGTTTAATACGACTGCGACTGCTCTCAAGACTCTTATTCCGGGTCTTCTGAAAGGCAATATTCAAGGACGAGTCAAATAATTATATTATTATTTTTTTTCTTTCTTCTTTCTTTTCTTTCTTCAATATTAAAATAAACCATACAATTTCCCTAATAATAAAATAAAATATTATTAAAACAAAATTTATATCTTTAATTCCCCTCCACTTCCTCCTATCCCATTCCTAGGCGACTGTATATTTTTACTATCTTTAAGTGGAAACTTTTAACTGGCATTGTAGTCTATAAATAAAATTCTGATATTGCTCCTGTAATAGCTGTAAGTTTCCTTAATAATAATAATAATTAAAAAAAAAATAGTCTTTAATGCAATGGTTTTCTGTAATATTGATTATTATTATTCGTGCTTTTTCTTTAAGGCATTCGATAATATCTGAGATGCTTTGTATTCCCTAGATGCTGCTAATCTAGATGTCCCCCATGTTTGCTTACCTTTGATGTTTCTGAGCACATGAATTCTTCGGAGGGTGAGTATGCGAAGTTGGGTCGGCGTCGGTTGGCGATACGGTCCAGCTCGCGCATGATCACGGCCGGGCGCACGCGCACCGTGATCACATGGTGCGGCGCAGACTGTGACGTCACCAACCTCGTCATCCCGCCGGACCGCAGCGGAATGTGAGACGTCGGATAGTAGGTCGTCAGCGTATGGAACTGCAAAACGATAATAGGCTCAACCAAGAATTCTTCTAATCACTAATTGTATTTTACCCTTTGGGATATTATTCAAAAAGTAGGTAAATCCTTGGTTTTTGTTCATTCATTAGATTTATCAATAATAATACTTGTTTAAAATATACCTCACGATATATATAGCGGTTTAAATAAGCGGTTTTTATATATCGGTGTTATATAAATTTGTACATATATAATTTTTGTATATTTTTCTTAAAGCTACACTAAGATCATATAACGTAATTCCTTACCCTCGAGCACCTACCCTTGAAGTTATTTTTGTTATGTGTCTGGTGTTCTTCATCTAGTTTACCTAACAATTTAATGCGGGAGATTATTTGATATGGTTTTTATTTCTGAGTGAGTCTGGGGTCCAAGCACTTTATTTAATTTTATTTATTTGAAACTAATAACGATAAAATCGGCTAATCATATACTAATCATATCTTTATCGCAAGTTACAATTGCTTAATTTTACAGAGAGCTATAGACGTTTTTTCGAGGACATTATTTTTATAACTTTTATTTATTATTTTTATTTCTTTTATTCTAAATCTTATATATTTCATAATATAAGATTTTTGGAATGTTATTAATTATAATATATGGATATTTTAAATTCGTTCTTAATCACAATCACATATATAAGAAACATTATAATTAAAACTAAACAATACATTTTATTGCGTCTATTAAATTACTACGTTTCCGCATATAAACAACGAAAAAAACAATAACTAAAGATAACAAAAATTAAAAAATGTTTTAACGGATTTGCAACTGTATCACTTTCACAAATTAAAAAAAAAACAAATCTGTAAAATGTGATGGCAAAAATATTGTACGTACGCGGGACTTACATTTCAAGGCCAAGCTTCAGGAGCACTTAAATCTAAAACCATCACTTGACCAACTCTCCTCCCCCTTCCTTCTCGGATTCCTTTCCACCCTTTATATCCATCCTACCAATAGCGAATGGTTTCGTGCAGCTTGGGCCATAAAATCCATTTTGTTCTCGGATTGCCTCAGGTCACCATTCAGCTCCTATTCAAAAGCCCCCTCGTGTGGAAAGCTACTCCGGGTAAGACTCTCGCATCTCAGGCCTCACTGCTGGTGGACCGGTTTCTCCTGGCGGGATTGCATCCTGGCGCTACTGGACGGTTTGAACACTATTCGGTGATGCCAATCGTATGTGCACTCTGACTAATTGCTGAAGGAGTCTGGAGACTGTGGAAATATACTGTCTCCTAAGCAGCGGGGTGGGTGTTAACCTGTCGTCAACCTCTCTTGAAATGACTATTAGGCACCTGATCTTGAATTCAGACCCGGGAAAAGATGCCTTTGGTCCGCGATAGATTCAAGCTGAATCAACGCCGAATTGCGGTAGGTAGAGGTCGCGTAAGCTAGTTCGGTCCCGTAACCAGTCGGGATGACGGAGATATCCTGAAGGTTAATTCCAGATGAATATATCCTACTAAAACTGGTAGCCAAGGGACGAGGTAGCTCCACTGGGTTCCCTTCCAAGTGCCTCGCCGTAAGGCGTTGGAATCTGGTGGGTTCGTGGCTTTGCTGGACGTTGGGTTTGTGCCGTCCTAAAGTCTTCTATACTCATCCCACGGCTAAAAGAACGATCACATATCGTTAAACCAGCCTGGGGTGACGGGCTCACCCATTGTAGTCGACACCATCCAACTGTTTCCATCTACTATCCTTTCTACCCTCTGTGTCTTTATTTAATATGAATAACTAGTTTCTCTTTTGTTATTATATATTTTTTTTTCTAGTTTTCAGTTTAGTTTATCACTTTTATTTTGTATAGCCAACGGAAAACTTGTGTTGTGCATTTAAGCTACATGTTAGTTAATAAATAGATATTGCCGCGAGGCAATATCTATTTTATAGCAATATTTTTCCTTCACATTTTATAGATTTATTACGAAGCTAAAGTTGACCTTTTTCCTTGAAAATAGAGGGTTTTCATATTATTATTATTATACGCCCTCCGGACTGTTATGGACTTATAATTAATACAAAGTGCTGAATGTCGTTTAAATCACATGTGTACTTACTTGAGTGTGCCCTCTAAGTAGATTCGAAATATGCAAGTTCGAATATGTACATAGCTCATTTTTGACGAAAAGGTGACTTGGGATAGTGAGCCTCTGAGCCATAGATAAAACATTTATGGTAGAAGCATTTCTTATTATACCATTTATTATGACTATGCGATTCCGCTTGTATATCCTTAATAATTTTATTTAACTAACCTTTTATCATTTATTTTTTTATAAATTTTGTAAAACAACCATATTCTGTGCATTTTGCATGTTACACGATGGTATTTTCGACTTTTCAGAACGATTTTGGTGGTTTATTGTCCTAATAATGATGCTTTCTTTCAATGAATAATTCATAACCTAAAAATAGATTTGAGAGTTCACTGTCAATAATTTCTCAAAAAATATAATTATGAGTATGTCAGTGTCGCAATAGGAAAAATAAATAAACCTAAAAGAAAGTTGCATTTGAAAAAAATACGTTATTATTAGCACAAAAAACCAGAGGAATAAACCTGGAAAGCTGAAAACCCTATAGATATACATAACATGTCCAATTCACCGAAAAGTGATTTTTGTCACAAGTTGTCAATTTTTGTAAATAATTCGAAGTTTATAAAATTACGTTAAGCGGCATGAAATATCTTAAATATTTATATGTTACTAGCTGACCCGGCGAACTTCGTACCGCCTAACAGTCAATGAATGTCGTGTTACAGATTAGCTGAACTCAATTTATGATTTTATTAAAGTAATCCAATTAATACAAAATAAATATTAAGTTCACTACTTTATTAAGATAATAACACATAAAGAAATATAAAAGTACAAAAATTAAATATACCAATCGCGTGTCAGCAAGACATGATTGAATTAAACTCTTGTGCAGCATGGAATGCACTCGGTTTAATTCTCTTCATTGAAGCACCTTGTGATATACCTACGACATTTTTTTGTTTTTTTATCAGGCGCAAGAACAAATAAAGCGGATGATTTGCCGACACGTGAACATGCCACGTATAACTTACCATGGGAAAACACGGATTTACATTTTGTATGAGAAAATGTTTTTCTTTTATTTTAATTTTTCACCAACTTTCCAATTTTTCTTTTTAAGTTATTTTGCTATTCGGGACGGAGACAAATACAACAAATCAAAAACCATAAAAATCGGTCCAACCGTTCTCGAGTTATAAGTGTTCGAACAAACCCGACTTTGTTTTATATATATAGATATATACTAGCTGACCCGGCGAACTTCGTACCGCCTAACAGTCAATGAATGTCGTGTTACAGATTAGCTGAACTCAATTTATGATTTTATTAAAGTAATCCAATTAATACAAAATAAATATTAAGTTCACTACTTTATTAAGATAATAACACATAAAGAAATATAAAAGTACAAAAATTAAATATACCAATCGCGTGTCAGCAAGACATGATTGAATTAAACTCTTGTGCAGCATGGAATGCACTCGGTTTAATTCTCTTCATTGAAGCACCTTGTGATATACCTACGACATTTTTTGTTTTTTTATCAGGCGCAAGAACAAATAAAGCGGATGATTTGCCGACACGTGAACATGCCACGTATAACTTACCATGGGAAAACACGGATTTACATTTTGTATGAGAAAATGTTTTTCTTTTATTTTAATTTTTCACCAACTTTCCAATTTTTCTTTTTAAGTTATTTTGCTATTCGGGACGGAGACAAATACAACAAATCAAAAACCATAAAAATCGGTCCAACCGTTCTCGAGTTATAAGTGTTCGAACAAACCCGACTTTGTTTTATATATATAGATATATATAAAACAAATATGTATTGGATTTTTTTTCCCCAAAAAATAAAATGTTTGAGAAAATGTTTTTTCTTTTATTTTATTTTTTCGGAAAATTTTTTTTTTTGGAAATAATATGTATGGTAAATGTTGTTCTTTTATTTTATTTTTTCGGTAATTTTCCAATGTTTTAGTAGTTATTATGCTATTCGGGACGGAGACAAATACAAAAAAACAAAAACCATGAAAATCGGTCTATACGTTCTCGAGTTATAACAAACGCGGTTTCACCCGCGTGGTGATAAAAATTGTGATAATGATGCTTTAAAGTATTTTATATTTTCGTTAATTTTTCAATGTTTTTATATTATTTTGCTATTCGGGGCGGAGACAAATCCAACAAATTAAAAATCATGAAAATCGGTCCATCCGTTCTCTAGTTATATGTATGTGTTCGAACAACTATATTGTTCGAACAACTATATATATATATATATATGTATCTTCGAATAACTATATTGTGAAATGTATGTAAATTGGAACTAAGTATTTTTTATGATGATCTCACTAATAGGTATTATACCCTATAGTTTGTAAGGATACATAGGTACGGATGTATATGATGATTGATGATAATGCAAAAGTTATAGGTAGCTACTGCAATATACTCCTATAAACTATGTTTAACGATTTATTTAGGTCAGCATAAACATGCAGATTTTGCGATTTAGAAACGCGTGAGCAAGCCACATATAGCTGGCCGTAGGAAAAACACGGCGTGCCCAAATGTATACCTGCTACCTTTAAGGTTTGACCTTGCGATTTGTTGATAGTCATTGAAAATGCAACTGTTAATGGGAACTACAGGCGTTTAAAATTAAATGGTAAGTTATTGGGTATAATTGGGATACGTGGTATAAGAACATTGTTTCCCATGGCTTCTCCAGTTAAGATTGTGGCCTTCACAATATGCCTTCCTATTTCGGTGACTCGCAACCGAGTACCGTTGCATAATCTTGACGCGTCCAAGTTACGCATTAACAAAACGGGTACACCTACTTTTAATTCCAACTTATGTGATAACAACAACCCCAGATAACACCAAAGAGTTTAGGAACTCCACGGGGTAAGTCGTAGTGTTATCGGATGATATAACTGTGTCGATGGAGTTATACACTGATGTTTCGCTGGTTATTTCGTCCAAGATTTTTTTATTTATTTTCGCAACAGTCTCATTTCTTGGTGCCAGTATGGTTCTTTCACAAAACCAATTTTCGTCAAGAATATATTGTTGCAGATTTGGAAAAACTTGATTAATGAGTTCGTCTTCCGACTCCACGACATGGCAAAAGTGGTGTGTGAAAAGAACCATACCTTCTTGGTCGGTGTGTAGGTGGCCTTCACCAATTTCTATGAGTTTTTGAGCAAATGCTCCTGACTCGACATCGCTGAATAACTGGACTCGCATGTTAGTGGTAAGATAAAGCTTTTCAACTTTAGTCCACAGATATGATGCTTTCAGACATGCATTAATCTCGTCTGCTGCAGTACCTCTCTCGATAACAGGTAAAGTCTGTCTGAAATCCCCTGCCAATAACACTACCACACCACCCATCAACTTTTTATTGCGTTGAATGTCTTGTAGACAGAGATCAAGCGCCTCGATGACGCGTTTGTGTGACATTGTGCACTCGTCCCACACGATCAGCTTACATTGTTGCAACAGGTCGCCGCGGGCACTGTTCTTACTGATGTTGCACGTTGGGGTTTCTTCCCTTGCCAGATTAAGAGGTAATTTAAAAACCGAGTGTGCCGTCCGTCCACCGCTCAGTAATGTAGCAGCGATCCCAGAGGAAGCCACTGCTAATGCAACATTACGGTCTTTACGAATTTTTGCTAGAAGCAAATTAAGCAAAAATGTTTTTCCCGTACCCCCCGGGGCCATCAAGAAAAAAAAAGGCCGCCTTCACCAAGCTCAACTCGTTGTAATATTTTGTTATAAATGTCTTTTTGCTCGGGTAGCAGGCGTGGCTCAGTTTCGCTTACCTGAGCATCTAATAAAGCGGTATCGTAGCTTAGCTCTTTGATGGCATCGGTCGACAGCTCTCCTCGACGCTGTGGTATGGGCATACCTAAGTCGGACAATTTCTTTCCGGAAATTGATATTATTTTGTCCTCTATAAGTCTCAGTGCTTCATTCAAACAAAGATTATTCTTGACTTGATCCATCCTTTCAAATCTGTACAAGATATCTTCTGATAATGAAGTTTTATACTTATCCCATAGTTGAACCTGGATTTGATAAACCGCAAGTGCATATCAATATTGCAAATAGCTCCCTTATTTGCGAAGGAGAGCGACACAGCACGGCCTCTTCCATTGTGGCATCCCAGTGGTTGTCATCCGTCAACAACCCCAACTTCTCACACGCTTGTCGAAAAGTTTCAAGTTCTTGGCCGTCAACTGTTTTTAGATCCGAGAAGTTAGTGGGGCCCTGTATTACATTTAGCAGCATTCGCAAACAGTAACATTCGAAGTTACTAACGTGCACTGTGTAAATGCGCCCAAGAGCATCTCCTGCTTTCACACCTGGCCAGCCGTCGACAGATGTTCCTTGTAAACGACGTTTCCATTCTTTCAACGACACGTTCCAAGTATAGTAGCGGGGGTACGTCAACATAAAGTAATGTTTTTGCAAATGCGTCATTTTGGCAAAGCAGGAAGAATGCAGTTAGTGTCGTCTTAGGTGGTGCGGCCATTCTCTCTCTAAAATTGTTTTCAGTGAAATAAATCCGCTGGCCATTGAACAGATGTACCGCAAGATGAGTGACTGTTGGATGTCTCTCATGCAGAGGCAGACCCAAAATCCGCCATGCTGCTTCGTTACTACTAACATATCGACCGGTTCGAAATGTTTGCACCTCATCTCTCCGGTCAATGTGAACATTCCCTTGCTGTCGTATGTTAAAAATAGCCTGATCACTACCTTTGTTATTAGATTTACAAATATATTTTATAGCCTGTACCGTATTGCAGAACTCTACATTTATATGGCAATTAAAAATCATGATGAGAAGAGGAGAATATGGTACTATCCAGCTATTGTCAACCAATACTTCCTGTGTTCCACCTCTGATTTTTTGAGTTATCGTACGGCCGCCATCTTCTGGTGCTCTACGCCTGTACATAGGATAGCCCTTGTCGTTGGTTTGAGTATCTTTTAAAAGCGCCCTTGGATACTTTTTGGTACATTTGCCTTCCTTCATGCATGGTGATGACGGATTTAGTGCACCACAGGGACTGTGAATCATATTTATGGTCACAGAGCTTTCATAGAGCTTTCGATCAGTTTCGGCGTTGGGTATCTCTGCATTTATGACTTCATCAATTTGGCTAGGGCGTAATTTATCCATCAACCACAGCAGTAAGTGCACGTGAGGCAAGCCTCTTTTCTGCCACTCGATCGAGTACATGAAGCACTTCATATCACCAAATATTTTACCTTTTGCAAGTAGAGCAACTAATTTTTGAACTTTTATTTTAAATACTCTGGCTGTTAAGTCATGTCTGTCCGTTGAATTGTGACCTGGAATGAGCTCTTTAGTGATTTCTGGCCAGGCGGGATTACATGTCATTGTAATGAACATATCAGGCCTCCCGTAGTTACGCACGTATGTGAACGCATCCTGGGTGTATTCGTGAAGATATATCGGGCTATTTACAAATGATGACGGGAGAATTACCATTTGACCCAAGTTATTTGGATCTAAATCCGCATCATTCCTTATCGCGTCTTGTAAATGTATATAATTTTCTGCTCGCAGTTTCGTTTGGTTCAAGGCAATAAACCTTAAGCGCTCACTCTCCACTTTGACGTACATGTCCACCAAAAATTGATGTAGGAGAAGTCGACACCGAAGCAATAAATTAAAATTGTTGCGTCGTACCATCATATTATGATAAGCATAACAGTCTGAAAGAAGGCCTTGTCGCACTCGGGAATCTCTGATCTTTCTATGAACGCTGGCGACTTTTTCTACTCTTCCTAAAAAATACAATACCTGCTTATTCAATGAAAATTACAGCAACATACTAATTAATAGTCAAAAAATAATTGTAATCTGCTAATTGTGAAACAAAATCACGCTTTTTACCTATGCAATGGAGATAAAAACGAAGTAATTTCTATAATTACCTACTAACCACAAACAAATTACGCTTTCGTTGTTTTATTGTAAGTAATAATTAATTTACGATTACGATGATAACATTAATTACGGACACATTATGAACACAGCTGTCAATGACGTCGCCATAGTAACGTCACGCAATCGTCGCCATAGTAACGTCGCGCAATCGTTACAAACTTTCACGTTTATAATATTAGTAGGAAGTAGGATTGTTGAGAAAATTTTCAAAATATATGTTGACGCTTAGAATTTAAATTTCGAATATCAATTTCTTAGATTTTTCCTACTTAATTGACAGTTGTCGTTATATTTTAGATAATTCACACTATATCTTTATAAATTATAGCCTATGTGTTATTCTGATGTGTAAGCTATATTATTGTAAAGTTTCATCAAAATCCATTCAGTAGTTTTTGCGTGAAAGAGTAACAAACATCCATACATACATACAAACTTTCGCGTTTATAATAGTATAGGATGTAGGTATAGTGGGGTGGAAGTTGGATATTTCGTTACGTTGGTCAGATGATATCTGGCGAGTTTAATATGAATGAGAATGGTTGCAACTTATTTAGAGTGACGCTCATTTTAAATTTAAACCATTATGACATTGCCAAGCTGGTCATTAGCGCGATGACAATGTGTTAATAAAAGAGGGAGGTCATCTGGGCATAACACGCCTACTGTTAGTGGCCATTGCCAAGGTATGATGTTGAATATCTGAAACTTTATCGATCTCATTTCTTTCTCATACCTACATTTGAATATTGCCATTGGTTGAGGATAATATTTTATTTACTTTTACAGAACTTTATTGTGATAAAATTAACATTACATGAGGAATATTACAGTAGTTTAAAAAATATATATTTGCACAAATTTCGTACTTATCATTAAAGCGATATCTTACAATCGACCATTTGATAACCTAATTATTAATTATTATTAACAGTACACATAGAAGTGATGAAGTTATAATATATCCTAATAATATATAGTTATATTATATAAAAATCATTATCATTACATAGTATAAAAGAAAGTCGATGTTTATTTACGTCTGTTTCTTCGTCTTCTTCTTCTAAACCACTCCAACGGATTTTGATGCGGTTTTCACTATTAGAAAAAGCGATAAACGAGGAAGTATTTTTAATATAATTTGTAAATTATTTAAAAAAAAGGGCTGAACTATGATGGTGTATTTAAAAAAAACGTTTTTTAACGATTGCATGGCTAACGCAATAATTAAAATGAATGCCATCGGTCGAGCGCGATTTGTAACGTTTATAATAATAACAAAAAAGTAGGTACCTAAAGAATCAAAAAAATATAAAGATTAGGATTAAAATAAATTAGTTCTAACAAAAAAAACAGATGGCGATTTCACGACGACATCTGTCGAGCTAAATTTGTAAGGTTTATAATAAGTGTGTTGTCGAGGGCCACGGTGGAGGTGGTGACCGGCTACGGGGGTCGCCGGGGGTGCGGGGGCGACGCGGCTGTCGGCACCGTCGTCTCGTCGTCTGCCGTAACTATAGCCTTGGCAGGATCCTTCGACGCGGCGACGGAGGCCGATCGCGATGCTCTCGGACCCGTCATATCGAGGCTCGAACCATTTCCCAAAGACTCCAATGTATTGCATGTATAAAATCAATGGTAACATCTAAAACTATTCTATTTCTTGCTATATAATTCCTTCTTCATGCCGAGGCAAAAATAATGAACTGTCATTTTGCAATGTATGCATACTAATTTGTCTTCAGCGATGATTTTTTCAATACATTTACTGCAAGCCGACATGTTGCTATCCAAGCGGACGGCAAGCGGATTTTTATCGTACGCGTATTAGCGCCCTCTGTACTTTTGTTGGTCGGAATCATGAAGTATGATGTCACAGTTTCCCACTAAGGGACTGCCGCGGTAAAGCTATTGCATAGCATTTTTAACAACTTATGCAATTATAATTATTCATTAAGCTATCGCATAGCTTTTATCGCGGGCCTAGGCTTTACTACTTATTTTGGTGGACTCAAAGGTCGGAATCACGAAGTATGATGCTTCTAAAATACACTACTAGATGGCGCAAATCGATTGCAGAAAGCAAAAGACAAGAAAAAAATCGCCAACAGGGGAATCGAACATCGGAATCCTGCAAGTTAACTCAATGTCACACCAACGCGCCACCAATCGTTATATTTAATACGTTCAAAACGTCTTAACTGTTAGAGTACAAATTGTATCAGTAGTTCCGATTGAAAAATTGTTAACCCGACACTTGTTAAAAAGTTGAAAAAAATACATGTGTTCTCGGGGACTGCCGCGGTAAAGCTATTGCATAGCATTTTTATCAACTTATGCAATTATAATTATATTTTTTTTCTGATATCAGATAACTGAGCTCTATCGGAATAATTTAAACGTCTTCCGATAGAGCGTCGCGCACGAATTTTTTATTCGATAAAGCAAAAAAAACGGATTATTCGAAAAAAATCGTAGATAGATACATAATTAAATTATCTTTTAAATGGTGTAGGTTTCATAATAATACGCCAGATAGTATTTGCGTAGTAGTCGTTTTTGTGTTCGGTTAGACGTAATTTCACAAATTAATTACACTATGTAATATAAACAAAATCTAAAATATTCAAAACTAAGAATATTAGGAAAATGTTCTTGTTTAACATATATTTTTTTCGAATCGTAAGCAGTACTCGTTTAGACGTAATTATCAGTTTAAAATCATTAATTTTCGTTAAGAAATTTCTTCATTCGGTCGCTGCGCTGGCCTAGGCCCGCGATAAAAGCTATGCAATAAGCTTAAAAATGTACATACAGTTCACAAGAAATTTTCTAACAAGTCACTAAATTCACTGCGATTTTATCTGTGGCTTGAGGCGCGATTTGTTAAATGTAACACTGTTTGGTTTATACCTCTATATTTCCTTTTAATTTATTTTACAATCTCTACAATACAATTTTTCAAACTCATACGATATCTCAAAATAGGGCAGTTGAGTTTTTATCAGCTTTGAAGGTCCTCCAGCTCGTGTTCGGTCGCTTATTGCTTCGATAGTTCCTGGTCATCAAATATCGCTTGGCAGTTAATTTAAGTGAGTCTCGATAATGCATCTGCGACCATGTTTATTTCTCCTGGCAGGTACTCGATGGCCGTTTCAAATTTTAAGATGTAGGAAGAGTGGCTGAAGCGCATCGGCGTTTAAGATGGAGAATCTTCGAGTTTCTTGAGAGTGGCTTGTGGTCTGCGAGGATCGTCAGGCTCGCGTCCTTCCGCTATCTTCTGGAAATGCAGCGCTGACAAGAATAGAAACTCTATGAAATAAGCATAATTTTGGTGCGCAAGCACATCGCTTTCTTGGAGGATACGAGTGGTACCCGTTCTACTCCCTTTCTCTGGTGTAATGCCGCTTCTATGCAGGTATTTAAAGCGTATGTCATCAAAGCTAGTGGTGCGTATACCGATGGGTGCGATAGAACCACAGCTTTTTCGACGCTGTCTGGACATTTCTTGAACGCAGTGCCGGATTATCCAACAGGTCAAGTAGGGACCGGCCTATGCCTCCCCCCCCCCCTCCCCCCGGATTGTAGGAGCCCCGCGACAAGAGATGATTACAATCTTATTTTTAAAAAATGTTTCTAATAGATAGAAAAAAATCACTGAATCGGAATTCTATGGAAAAATTGTTTAGTAAACTTTCAGATCCGATTAGTAGTATAATTACTATAAATTATCAACAGTTGGCCGCTGCCAGCCTGTACGATCATGTTTTGTTTATATTCTTGTCTTTGTTAAAAGACATATAAAAAGCGTTGTCCGAAATGTTTAACTGTCCGTTTTGTCGGGGAGTTAATGGGCCCTTGCTGAGTTGGCCACGAAGACCCATTCTGTTCCGGGTTGGTCACACTCACTGGTCAACACCCATCCGACGGCCTCCACGCATGAAGTGCGAGCCTGGGTAAGACTCTGGCCTTGGTCAGTTTCCCCTGGGAATCAAACTTCTGGCGCTCCTGGACGGTCTGCGCACCGTGCGGCGTAAACCAATCGACTGTGCACTCTGACTTAACATCTTGCGGTGTCGACTACAACGGACGAACCCGTCACCACAGGACGTTTTAACGATTAGTCGTTCTATCGCCCTGCAGTGAGCGTAGAAGACTTTGGACAATAACAATTTAACGTCTAGCTAGGCCACAACCCGTGAGAGTCCAACGCCTTACCGCGAGTTAGCCAGGAATAAACCCGGGGGGCTCGAGATAGGTACTCGCGCCCTCACTTCCAATTGTGACCAGATTTCTCCGGTCTCTCGATTGGTTCCGAGTACGAGGTCGCTTGCGCGGTCCTCTCCCTTACGAAGCGGTGAAACGGAGTATACCGAATCTATCGCGGACCAAGGCGTCCTTTGCCCGGCTGTTCACCCAGGATCGGATGGCCAATGGTCATTTCAAGAGCAGTCGCCGTAAGGTAGGCAACCACCCCCGCTCTATAGGAAACAATACAGTTCCCAGACTCCCCCGACTGTTAGTCGGAGAGCACAATCGATTGGCTTGCGCCGCTCGGTGCGCAGACCGTCCAGGAGCGCCAGAGGTTTGATTCCCAGGGGAGACTGGTTGACCCAGTGTCCTACCCAGGTTCGCACCCCGTGCGTGGAGGCCGTCGGATGGGTGTTGACCCGTGAGTGTGACCGACCCTGAACACATGGGTCATCGTGGCCACCTCATCATGGGCCCGTTAGCTCCCAAAGTGGGGGGAGTCTGGAAGCAGTACTGTTTCCTATAGAGCGGGGGTGGTTGCGGACCTTACGGCGACTGCTCTTGAAACGACCATCGGCCATCCTATCCTGAGTGAACAGCCGGGCAAAGGACGCTGTGGTCTGCGATAGATTCGGTATACACTTTTTCACCGCTTCGTAAGGGAGAGGACCGCGCAAGCGACCTCGAACTCGGAACCAATCGAGAGACCGGAGTAATCTGGTCACAATTGGAAGTAAGGGCGTGAGTGTCGGCCCGCCAGGTAACATTCCTGGCTATCTCGCGGTTAAGGCGTTGGCCTCTTACGGGCTTGTGACGTAGCTAGATGGTGGACTGTTTTTGTCCCAAGTCTTCTACGTTCACTCCAGGGAGATAGAACGACTAATCGTTAAAACTTCCTGAGGTGACGGGCTCGCCCGTTGTAGTCGACAACCGTTGTCCGTTTTGCTGGTGCGACACTGTTTTGTTCATATACACTTCTATTCTACACTATATCGTCGTCAGAATGTTTGACAGCCCAAACGAAACCCGCAAAAACTTAAAAGGGGGCTATGTGACTTCGACGGCCTAAGAGCTTTTATATGGGTTAATCCGGTACCTATCGAACGCTTCTGTCGTTTTAGGTGTCCATAGAATTGGTGTGTTCTTCTGTTCAAAAAAAAGTTTTAAATTATATCTAAATTGCGAGAACAGGAAATAACATACCGCTCTCGGCACAACCAAGCCAGATGCGGCTCGGGGGAGGGCGTGGATCATCGTCGGAACTTCGGAAACCCACGCCACCCCGTCTAGGCCTGCTCTTCTTAATTTAATTTCTGCTTTCTCTCTCCTTTAAGGTCTGTCTCTTTTAATTTCTGTCTAATGTTTAATTTTCCCTCTTTTTAATTACTATAGGAGAAATTCGACACTTTCCTCAACATCGACCTCGGTTCCGTTGCGTTGCGTTGCGTTGCGTTGCGGTCGTTTGCATCGACCTCGTTGCGTTCACCTGGGCACGATCTACACAGAAGTAGAAATAGAGACTATGCAATGTGTGTTTTGATTTCAGAAAGAAGAGGAAGCGAGAGAAGCCGAAGAAGAAGCGAGGTGTGTTGAGGAGAGGCTGGCAGAGAAGCATTCTGGTTAATCGTTTGTGCATTCTGACTAATTTATGAAGGGGTCTGGAGACTATGGAAATATACTTTTTCCTAAACAGCGGGGGTGGATGTTGACCTGTTGTCATGCCACGCTTGAAATGACCTTGGGCCACTCGATCCCTTGTGGCACTATGGACAAAGAACGCCCTGGTCCGCGATAAATTCAAACTGAATTACCGCTGTAATACAACAGGTAGAGGTTGCGTAAGCGACTTCGGACCCGTAACCAGTCGGGAGGACGAGGTATCCTGAAGGTTAATTCCAGATGGAGATATCCTGCCGAAACTGGTGGTTGCGGATTGAGGCTGCCCGCTGGGTACCTTTCCCGGTGCCTCGCCGTAAGGCATTGGTCTCTAACGGGTTGCTGGTGAGCTAGACAGTAGATTGTTTTGTACCCAAGTCTTCTAGGCTCATCCCACGGCTGAACTATCTATATCGTTATACCAGCCTGGGGGACGGGTTCGCCCGTTGTAGTTGACTCCGCCCTACTGGCGTGTTTCAGATTAGGCACGACTCTCAATAGCTGTCGATAACGACCTTTTTGTACCTGTATATGGTTTAAATATTAAATCATTGTTGCTGAATACAATAAAACCATGGCTTTCAGTCCCGGCAGACTTTAGATGGCCGGAGGGTTCGAAGAATCCCCGGAGGGTTAGCAATTTCAAATCAAGCACCACCGAGTTGTTTCGCACTGCAACATCACGGGCCCAAGTGGCCATAATGACCACTGACCTCTGATAGGAGATGATACTTTAAGTATAAAAAGGGTTTGAATACCCCCAGAAAATTCACCAAGGCCAGTTGACTGACTCACAGATTGCGAAACCGTCTTTAAGCACTGGATGTTTATAGAGATAACACGCTTCAACGTGTTTGGGCCATAACGGAGCTTCCGTAAATAGATTTTTTAACGAATATAATTACAACTCAGAAATTTATTCTTTAAAAAACTTGCTGTTCAACGCGAACAAATTTTTTCTAATAATTATAAATATAGTATTACCTACGCTTTATGTAACGGCAGTCGTGTTTTTATTCTATTTATTATACATTGCAGAAGACAGCATATCCAGCTAAGATCGCTGTCTACTGTAACGCCCATAAATTTTGCTTTCCTAATTTCGAGCGGCGGAATTAGCGGAAATCGCCATACAAGAGGCGGAGCTGGCCGCTTCATTTCGCTGATTTCCAAACAATATCGCTTTGTTTTTTCGTACTTCCATTTAAGAGAGATGAAGGAAAACGTATGTGATAAGGTATTATTAGATCATAATGTTTAAAAAGATACAGAAATGTCATATCCGATATCTGTCGCACTTCTTCCAACGATTCCGTATCATGCTAGCTTGATCCATGCCATGACAGACATGGTAAAATGATAATTTTCTCACTTTCTTTATTTCAGTGCCGACGAAGCAGAAGAACCGGAAGTTGACCCACCGTTGCAGAAAGAAAACGACGAGGAGCCAATAGTAGATGAGCCTGAAACCCCAGATGTCCAGGCCGATGATGGGGTCAGCGAGCAAGATGCCGAACACGAAGTCGCCGACGGCGAAGTGTGATTTGCAACACTATAAGGACTATAACTACAGAAGATAAATTTTATACGAATAACATTTTTAAGCTATTGCATAGCTTTTATCGCGGGCCTAGGCCAGCGCGACGACCGAAAGAAGATATTTCTTAACGAAAATTAATTATTTTAAACTGATAATTACGTCTAAACGTGTACTGCTTACGATTCGAAAAAAATATACGTTAATTAAGAACATTTTTCTAATATTCTTATCTTTGAATATTTTAGATTTTGTTTATATTACATAGTGAAATTAATTTGTGAAATTAGGTCTAACTGAAAACAAAAACGACTACTACGCAAATACTATCTGGCGTATTATTATGAAACCTGCACCATTTTAAAGATAATTTAATTATCTAACTTTTTATCTACGATTTTTTTCGAATAATTCGATTTTTTTGCTTTATCGAAAAAAAAATCGTGCGCGGCGCTCTATCGGAAGACGTTTAAATTATTCCGAATCATTTGCTTCCGCAGCCGCAAATGATTCGGAATAATTTCAACGTTTTCCGATAGAGCGCAGTTATCTGATATCAGAAAAAATAAAATAAATAAATAATTATAATTGCATAAGTTGTTAAAAATGCTATGCAATAGCTTTACCGCGGCAGTCCCCGAGTGCCACACGTATTTTTTTTGCTACGTTTTACTATTATTTGAGGTGTTATATTTTTCATAAATGTTTTTACGTCGTTTCATTTAACTTGATGTATTATTATACTATTGTTGATAATGGAATTATAATATGAAATAAATTATTATGAATAAATTTGAATTTACAAATTATATAAGTTGCATGCTATATTCCAACGCCGAAGGTATTACAAACTATCTCAAGGTAGTCTAATTTATTTTATAGGAAGACAAAAAAATCATGTGTTAAACAAAAATGCGATTGTTTTAATATGGTATACCTACATCTCAGAATTCGTAAAATGCCAATACCACCGACCAGTGGTTTTCTGTTGCGACAATTCGCAGGCGGCCGATCTCCGTATTAAGGCGATTATGCAGTTATATGTGGTAAAATTCGACTTCATTTAATAAGCTACCATTATAAATTATTATGCGTGCACTAACACCCCCTACAAAAATGGCGTCGTAAGTTTCATTGTCATGGCTGGCCTTCTAAGGGTTAATAATATACGTAAGGCTGTGCCCATATTTTATCGTTACCTGTTTAAGGCTCTTAGTTGTTTATTTTTTTACACTTTGCTGCAATAAAGTAGCTATAGTGTTCTCGCTATCATATTTTTGGGATATTTAAATTTCACGGGTTTTTGTAAGTCTTATTAAATCGATACCGCGTCCGCTCTATAACCATTGATTTAACCTATGGTAACACCTTCCATTTAAGTATGTAAAAGTATATACTTAAGGGGTATACACCGTAATTTTGGGTTTACTCCAATAATCAGAGAAGTAACCAGCGACTCTACAACATGCAACCTCTTGCAGGGAAGTGCTTGGTCTATGACTGTCTGTAAATATTCTCTATCTAGGGAATCGATGATATACTAAGCTGTAAATGGAAGAGATTGACGTCACTGATTGGACGGAACATCGCGGCAATTGCTTACATTGTTGCAGTGGCAATTTAAAAGAGTTGGGGAAACATATTACATTTAGACGCTATTTAACATTGCTTTCGGAGCATTAGTAATTTACATTAGATTGCTAAATTTAGTTGCTATTGTCAGATGAGATCTCTAGATGTGTTGTGTTTTTTATGAAGTAACTTCAAAATATTTCCATTTTTAAAAAAAATGGATTAAAAACATATTTTATTTAATTAGTACGCCCTTAAGACATAACGTTACCAAGTTGCAATATAAATAATCAAAATATATATAAATAAAAAAATATATTCTGAAATATGCGAGATCTTGCGAGATTCGACTTTTAAATCTTACAAATACCAAAATTGAAGATTTTGATGCATGATGCATTCACTAAGTAGTGACCATATAAAATCAATGTAGTGTCCATCATACATCGACGGTAGCGACATAAACATCGGGTTTAGTTTAGCTGCGTACTCATAGAGGGCGCTAAAATAATTCGATTTCCGATTCGTCTTACACCTCATTTAGTAACAATTAATTGTAAGTGGAAATAATCTTGTTAAAATGTATACCAAATTAATACATTTCTTTCAATTGAATTTCTCTAAAACGTAAGGTTGCAAATGTAAGAGCATGGCGCTCTATCAGTAACCTGAGTAACTGCATTATGGTTAAAGAGATTATATGTAAGCAAATCAGCCGAGCGATTCTCGGGTCACCGCAGCTCGGTTGGTAAGGGGTGCGACTCGTATCCAACGACGAGTATCGAGGTCCGAGGTTCGAATCCAGCCGCAGACTTTACCACGCTCCGATCGCCGTTATCAGTCCTATCTGTAAATACGTGTTCGACATACGATAATGGCGAGACTGGTGCATATAAGGAAAGTAAGTCCGACTGTGCAGGAACCGACCATCAATCACACCCAGAGCACACTTGGTGGCCCATTTTGTTATTTTAACATTTGAAAATTGACCGGTTTTGTTATTTTAAAATTTGAAAACAAGTTGTTCATGTTCCTCATTATGTTTTTTTTATGTAGCGGAACGAATTTTGGTGTTTAATAATTTTAAAAAGTTTTTTAGTACTAAATAATAATACTTTTAGGGATATCATGGTGCTTTAATGTGCACAAAAAAGTAAATTAGGGAGTATTTTTTTTAAAAAGAAGCGTTTTTTAAGACTTGTGTTGAAAGTGAGCGAGGATTGTAGCGACTGCGGGAATCATAATAAGAAGAAGACATAATAAATCTTTGAATCTACCTAAACCTGTCAAAATTGTATTCTTTTACAAAAGCTAATAATTATATAATTTCTTTTTATAAATCGCATCCCAAATCGTATAACTTAAATACATATTTTGATATACATATCTCTTAGGGATACCATAAAATAAAATAAAGTAAGGTCGTAGGAGTACCTACATATAATTGTTAGGGGCTCTTTAGACGATCAAGCATGCTTGTCAAGCTTAGCGTCCACAGATGTATTGAACAGAGAGCGGGAGTGCGATGGCGAGCCCCGAGTGAATGCGTCTACCGAGTAGAAAGAGATAGTTGTGTGTGGTGCCCTCCTCAAAGTGTCAAAAATTTAACATGAATTATATATATAATATATATATATATATATATATATATATATATATATATATATATATATATATATATATATATATATATATATATATATATATATATATATATATATATATATATATATATATATATATATATATATATATATATATATATATATATATATATATATATATATATATATATATATATATATATATATATATATATATATATATATATATATATATATATATATATATATATATATATATATATATATATATATATATATTTATATATATATATATATATATATATATATATATATATATATATATATATATACAAAATCAACAACTCTACACAACAAAATTATACAAGATATAATTCAAATCCTGTTTCAAATTATAACAATAACGAAAACATTCCCTTATATTCATCACAAAACAAATTCTCAGCTAATCGTCATTTTATAAACAATTATTCTCATGCAGATATGCATCCCGAACCTACACAAGTTCCTTTAGAAATCCCAATTATTGAAAATTTGATATCATCAGTTACAAATTCTAATGCTGCACAGGTTCCTATAAATAGCGATAGACATGTCGTAAAAAACTTGTCCTCAAAAATTATAAACCATAATGAATATTCAGTTTTATCTAAAGGGCTAAATTTCACACCAACTCCCAAAGTTGACCATTTCAGTTTTGGAAATGATATAGCAAAATTTTGTCGTAATTTGAGATGGCGTGAGTTTTGGCATTCAAGGGACAAAAATGGTAATAATAGTAAATTACATGACGCACTGGCAAAATTTCGACAATATTCTAATAAAGAGCCACCCTCTCTTCCAAAAAATCATCCTGTAGAAATATTTATTACAGTTTTAATGAACAAAGTTACACAACCAACATTTTTAAACAGCCTCAAACCTACACCTAACTTAACATCTGATGAACTTTCAGCTCTTAACAATCTAAGCAAAGATACCAATATCATCATTTTGCCAGCTGATAAAGGTTCAACTACAGTCATCCTTAATAAAACAGACTATGTAGCTGAAGGTTTGAGGCAACTCAGAGACGAAACTTCCTATAAAAAATTATATAGTGATCCGAATCAAAATTTTGCTAATACAATAAAAAAATATATTGAACAACAAAAAACCATTGAAAAATTATCAGATGAAGATGTTAACACTTTAATTCCTAACCCTATCAGAACACCAAATTTTTACTTATTGCCAAAAATTCATAAACCTAATAATCCAGGAAGACCGATAGTAGCTAGTTATAACTCACCCACAGAAAGAATTTCAGCTTTTGTCGATTACTTTCTACAGCCATTTGTAAAAAATCTCAAGTCACACATTAAAGATAGTTACCATTTCATCGAGATTCTAAAAAATACCACAATTCCTAAGACTGACAACTTATTACTTGTTACAATTGACGCTGTCTCTCTTTATACTAATATTCCCCATGATTTAGGCTTAGAAGCGATTTCCCATTACCTTAATCAAAGGCCCAGCCCCCAAATTCCTTCTACAAATTTTCTTTGTAAGTTGGCTGAATTCGTTCTCACTAAGAATGCTTTTTCTTTTGAGGATGAATTTTATCTCCAAATTAAAGGTACAGCAATGGGAACTAGAATGGCACCTTCTTATGCGAATCATTTCATGGGGTTATTAGAAAATAAATTTCTTCTTACTCAAAATTTACAACCACTAATGTGGTATAGGTTTATTGATGATATTATACTGTTTTGGCCACATGGACATGACACACTCACTGACTTCCTTACAGATTTAAATAATTTCGGACCCTTAGATTTTACATACACTATATCAGAAAATCAAATTACATTCTTAGACGTTGATCTAACTCTATCCGAAGGCACCATTAAAACTGCAATTCATATAAAACCTACAAACAAAGAGCAATACCTACATTTCGATAGCTGTCATCCGTTTCATACCAAAAAGTCAATTCCATATTCAATGTCCATTCGCGGACACCGTTTAATTAATAATAAAGAAAATTTAGATAAGTACCTTTCTAATCTTAAAAAATCACTAATAGAAAGAAATTATCCTGCCTCTTTGTTAGATAAAAATATAATAAATTCCGAAACAAAATTTTCACCTAAACCTAAATTGGTGTCAAATTTAAATCAAAATAAAATCTTTCTAAGTACTACTTATTTTCCTGGCACTGAGAAACTGCGACCTATTTTAGCAGATTTATTCCCTATTATAGCTAACGACCCATCAACCAAAGGTTTATTAGATATACCACCAATTTTATCATTTCGAAAACCTCCTAATTTAAAATCAATACTTAATAAAAATAATCGAAATTATCTTAGTAATAACAAAAATTTGGGCCTACAGCCTTGCGGTCGATCACGTTGTAAAACATGTCCTTTATTAGATCGAAGCATTTATTTTACTAGTCCTAACACTCCCAACAGTTACAGAGTTCCTTTTAATAGTAGTTGCATTTCAAAAAATATTGTATATCAATTACTTTGCCAGACCTGCAATGCATTTTATATTGGTGAAACAACTACACCTCTTAGCATTAGGTTAAATAATCATAGGGCCAGCGTAGGCAATGAAAGTCAACTTCCAATAGCATTGCATGCTAAGGCACACAATTTAACTTTTGATAATTGTTTTAAAGTAAAAATTATTAAGTGCCTTGGCGATAACGCTAAAGAAAGAGACGTTAAATCTTGGGAGTTGGCTTTTATAAATATTTTAGGCGCTTGCAAGGGTCCCGGTCTGAATAGGCAAAATTAATACAGTAATTATATTTGTTCAGATATATTCATTAAAAGCTTATTAATATTTTTCATTTAAAAATCATTATTAATAATGTTTTTCAAGGTCGGTTATAGTGCATTTATAACGATATTGCAAAATATTATTAACCCATTTCTCTATGTTCAGTTTTTTTTAAATTTAAATTTTGAAAAAATTGTTCTATCAGAAATGTCATAGAGATGAATACGACTAGTGTCGAAATATTCTCAGTCATATAATTTCTTCTAAAATAAGTTACTAACATCCATTTCTGTTACAGAAACCATCCTCCTATACTTATTACATCCAAGGGCATACAGTAATTCGGCTGCTAAGAACATCAAGTAACTAAGAACATCATAAGTTATCAATTGCGGAAACAGGTACTGCTGCCCAAAGTATTTAAAGAGGACATTAACTATCGTTTAAATGTTTCTGGTCCACCAGGACCCCAGATAAGTAACTTTTCATGAATCTAATTTTACATATTATTGAAAATAATTAAAAAAAAAAAAATATATATATATATATATATATATATATATATATATATATATATATATATATATATATATATATATATATATATATATATATATATATATATATATATATATATATATATATATATATATATATATATATATATATATATATATGTATATACGTGTGCCTGTGTATGCGCGACTAGACAAGGATGGAGTGTTATATGCTGATGTCTCTTTCTATTCGGCTGACGCATTCTCAGGCTGGTCACGAGGTCTAGTACTTATATTCATTGTTTGCGTCGCGGGCTGGTAGGGGATCGTAAACCGCTGGTAAGATGTATTTTTTAAAAATTTATATTTACCAAAAATGCACAATGTTGTAGTATATACCATGGAGTCACGTTAATTAGTCGTAATTGATTGATGAACGACGTGACTCCCTGTTATAAAACTACAAAGTTAGGCATTTTTGGTAAATATTAAAAAAAATATTTGCTTATTCCAACCCGCGACGCAAAGCTTGACAAGCGTGTTTGTTCGTCTAGAGAGCCCTTTAGGATAGTATTCTCATATAATATGTGGGATGATACTGTTTATACAAGCATCACTTTGACTTTTGAATGAATTCGTCGTGGTTTTTTCGGTTTTGGCTCATTTTTTGTCCTCGACTCTGATGCCTGTTGACTTGTTTGCATATCAAATTCATAGACCTATGTCTCATCGCTAGTTATAATGCGTTCTATGAATGTGGGATCAGAATCGACGCGATCCAGCATGTCTAAAGAAGTTTGTTTGCGGTACTGTTGTTGTAGGAAATTCAACTCCTTTGGAACGAGCTGAGCGGCGATGCGTCTCATGCCCAATTTAACTACCAAAATCGAGCGAATGGACTCATGAGACTTCAGGTTCAGGTCACGTGCTATCTCTCTTAAGCTGGAATGGCAATTACGGAGCACAATTTCCTTGACTTTTTCGATATTTTCGTCTTTTGAAGAGGTCGAAGGTCGCCCGGAACGAGGGTTGTCTTCGACGATCTCTCAGCCCTCCTTGAATGCTTTGTACCACTCGTAGATCCGTGTTTTGGATAGAAGTGATTCACCATAAGGCTTTTCTAACATTTTTAGGGAATTGGCACACGAAAATCCGTTCGCAACACAAAATTTAAGGCAAACTCTTGTTTAATACCTTGGTTCATTGTGAAAATCGTGACGCACTACTAAGGTGTACAATTCAATTGCTGTTCTAATCAAAATGGCTGACAGTTCGCGCGCATTCTAGGCATATAGTAAATAAAGCAGTTCTACCAACTTAGGTTTTTTTTTTTTTAAATCATTAACATAATCTTTTTAAATTCTAAATTCCCGGAACTTTTTAGACAGAAGGTATATTCGCTGTTACACTGAACGGAAAGAACAGCCGGTTTCGATCAAATTTCGCTGCGTTTTGTCATCGCCGTCGTCCCAACGCCCCCTTCGCTCGTGTTTAGGAGCTAGACGATGTATACCTTTAAGATATCATCAAAATTTCTAGGATGGAGCCCAAATGTTTCGATTCAATTTTTAAAGACCTTTCACGTCAATACAATTGTATGGGGGCGCTCGCTGTTTTAAATAATAACGGTAACGGAAGCAAAATATATATAGGCCATGGCTTTCTTACCTTGCTAAATGTCGGTAGGTACTTAAGCGGGATAGTCTGCAGAGTCATCGTTCGTCAATGGCATCGAAAGTATTGAGGGCGTTGGCGTGACGCATTGGCGACATCGCATCGTTCGATGGGCAGCATGCGGCGCGGGGGCACAGGAAACAGACAACAAATGATTAGACATTTAAAATTTGATAACACGCCAGGAGACTAATTGTTCGTGCACTAATGTCAATGTTAATGTGTCAATCGGCCAATGTGATCATGCACTGTCGATTAAGTAGCGCCACATTTGCCATAACAAAAACATTTTTTTATGTGGCTTTGAAGCTTCCAAATCTGTCTACTTTGCCTATTTCCATTCCATATTAAGTTATGGCCTCATGTTCTGGGGAATAGCGGCAAATGTTATAAGGATCTTTCGCGTACAAAAACGAGCGATTAGAAATCTGTTCTCAATATCTTCGCTAACATCTTACAAGCAGTACTTCATCGAATTTGGTATCATGACTTTTTACGCCGTGTATATATATATATATATATATATATATATATATAATTATAAAAGCCACTTACATCGTGACGAAGGATTCCCTTGATCGGATTCGGGAATGCTTTAGGTGTTAACGAGAATGATGAATGCCTCTCACTTGCGGAAAGAGGAGTAGGTTTAATTTGGGCCCATTTTTCAACTAGTAAACGCTCACCCTTCATCCAATTATCTCAAAAATTAAGCTACAATCCTTCTTTATACGTAAACTCACTCAATTTCCTATTATTTCAGGGGAAATAACAAGACAAGACGAGCTACTTGACAGATGGAAGAATTTAAAATTTCGAATTTCGTTTTTTTATTTTCTAAAGGTGCGATATAAAGAAGCTGCGATCAATATTCAGCTGAAAACTTAAAACTAAAAGCGTGACATGCCCTCATATCAATGAAAGGAAGCAGTCAGCTCTTTCCTATTAGTTGGAAAGATTACCTTTAACCTAAATGGATTATTTACAATGAACGAAACATAAAATATGTAAAAATTCAATATTTTGAAATATTTGATGGTTTTGTGTATATATTCTTTTTAGAATTGATCAATAAGATGATTATAAAGTAAATAATTATAAAAGCCACTTACATCGTGACGAAGGATTCCCTTGATCGGATTCGGGAATGCTTTAGGTGTTAACGAGAATGATGAATGCCTCTCACTTGCGGAAAGAGGAGTAGGTTTAATTTGGGCCCATTTTTCAACTAGTAAACGCTCACCCTTCATCTAATTATCTCAAAAATTGTGGCTTTTATAATTATTTACTTTATAATCATCTTATTGATCAATTCTAAAAAGAATATATACACAAAACTATCAAATATTTCAATATATATATATATATATATATATATATATATATATATATATATATATATATATATATATATATATATATATATATATATATATATATATATATATATATATATATATATATATATATATATATATATATATATATATATATATATATATATATATATATATATATATATATATATATATATATATATATATATATATATATATATATATATATATATATATACTAAAACATTAGGTATACGAGAAAAAATATCGAGACTACTTCAACTAACTCAAATATTCATCTCGAAAAGCAGTTTAATAAAGTTAAAAAAGTGACAGTTCCGAGAAAAAGAAGTAGGCCGTCCACTGGTAATAAAATTGTGAAGTTTCCTGCTATATCCAATCAGTTAGAGTGAGTTTAAAACTTGGAAAATATCTTTGGATGATCAAGCGACCGTGTAACTGTGCGTATAACATTTAATTTGCTCAGTTGGCGCGTCATATGACGCCCGAGCACGCCCACTCCAAAACATCAACTTCACACATCGACATACCTATCGCGACAGTGTATAACCCACGCTGCGCGAGCGCGCTGTGTGCTCGCCGTGGCTCTATGGTCTACAGCATCGTCTTTAAACTTATACCCGAGTTCGAATCACGCTATGGGATTATACTGTTTTTTTCTTTATTTTCTCACCACTTAAAACAATTCAGCTAATTTAAGCGAAGACGCAAACCGCCGATTGAATAACTGTATGTTAAAAAAATAAATTATACTTCGACTTACATCTAGCGGAGTAATTATAATACTATCGTCGTCTTACTTAGGCTTTGACTGCCATGACCGTAAACAGGGCGTACTTTGGCAGTGATTTGAAAAAACAGTCAATAATAATTTTATTTAAAACACTCAGTATCGACTTACGTCAGTAACATCTTATCATGCTACCTTAAAAAGGGGTTGCTTCGGCGATCAAATCACAACAAAAATAACAAATGAGCGACATAAGGCGAACGAAATAAACAAAACTAATCTTCCTCCTCTACTCCTGCCACTGTCTATTTAAAAAACGCCATTTACTAAAATTTCGTCACCATGAAAATTGTAAAAAATACACAAAACCAGTTCTGAAAAAAGAAAATTTATCATGTGTGCATTGCAGGGAGCACGTCCACTATAACTATGCGAACTTGCTAAGAATGATATTTCAGAGCCTCACGGAAAAGAATTTATTCCAGTGGCTTTGTGAATATTGTAGTTCTTTAGATCCTGACCGGCAAAAAAATCAGGTCTAGATAATATACATGTCTTGCCCGCAGTAACTCCAAATCCAACTCCAACTGGAAAGGCTACTCAACTGGCGGCTCAAGTGACATCTAAATCTGACCTAATCAACATTACGGAATTTACTGAATTAATTCATAAACATTGGTGGACTTTGAAACAACGATTATTTCCTATATTGATGAAAAAATTAATAAATATATAAGAAAATGGAATTAATCAACAAACAAAACGAAGACATACTAGAAACTACCGAATTCCTAGCCAATCGTTACGAACATTCTTAATAAAAGGGTTGATGATTTAGAAACACAAAATTTTGACATTCTAAAGAAAACTAATCTGAAATTGTTGGGAAAAATATCGCTTTTACAGTAGAAAACATACAATTTTGATCAAGAGCAGAGAACATGTGATATCGAGATCAGGGGAATACCAGAGGATTTAATCTTATTGATTTAAACTCCAGCGCAAATTATTCTCAAGTCACAAACAGATTTCAATGCCTGCAGACGAATTCTAGTAGGGGGCTGTGCACTTAAAATTATAAGTCTGAATATAAGAAGTTTACATTAAAATATTGTCAATCTTCTGGTTATGATGCAAGACCTAGGTATGGATTTTGATATCTTAGTTTTAACGGAGTCTTGGATAAGCAATAATTTTACTACCATTCAACTACCTGGCTACGTTTCTTTTTATACAAAATTTTATATCTTAAAGAATGACGGTGTCGTTATATACGTAAGTGACACATTTTCCAACAAACTATTAGTAAAGGAGATACGTTTGGATGGAGCCAACTGCCTAAGCATACAATTGAACATTGATTTCAATATTATAGCCATCTACATAAGCCCCTCGACGCGTAATATTCAGAAATCCTACTAAGTTTAGATGGCGTACTGAAAACATTGCAAAATCTAAGGCATCTAATTCTGACAGGGAACCGTGTCATTCAAATTTTGCGACGTCTTCTATTGTATATAAGACTTCTTTTACAGACCACCATGCTCTATTGTTTAAACTCTCTGATTACTTAATTTCCGATTCTTTAACCAAAAAACTTGGATCATACGCAAAGACAAGTTTAGATCTGATAAAACTCCACAATGATATTGCTAATGCAGACTGGTCGCAGGTATACAACGCCTCAAACGTAAATCCGGAATCATAACAGTCATATCATGAGGTCATAACAGTCATATCAATCATAAGGTCATCCGAATTATTTGTCAATAAATTAAACAAAATAATAAACGAAAATAGCTCTACAAAAATCATCAAAATTAAACATAAACAAAATATATTTAAACCTTGTATCACCAAAGGACTACTTTTTTGCATCCATAAACGTGATTTAATACTAAAAGAGAAAGCAACACAATTTCGAAATCTATGCAATAAAATTATACACAAAACTAAAGTGAGATTAAAAAAAAACAAAATAAAGGAGTCAAATGGGGACTTGAGAAAAACATGACAAGTAATTAACGAAATCTCGAGCAGAGCCAGTCCTAAGGTTAAAGTATATTATATTAATACGGGAAACGAAGTATTATCTAGTAATGAGAAATCACAAAGACTCGCAGACTATGTCAACAACCATTTTGCTAGTGTTGGTAAACGATTAGCTACGGATATATTGAGCTACGGATATATTGTCATTGTTATATGTTTTTTAGAAAAGTAGCTGAATTTTACTGTAAAACTAATGAATTTAAAAAACTTCCAACCCCTTTCTTCCTCTTCCTCTTCCTTCAACTTCTTCCAACAACTTCCAACGATTTTTCCGAGCCGGGGCAAAAACTTGTCAATGGCGCTCCCTCTCCTTCAGCATTTAACATTAATTATTCTTATAAAACTCACAAAACAAATATATCGGTTGGGATTTCTTGTGGCCAGGAAAATAATAACTCTTAATAAATTTGCACTCCTTATCTATGTGTTTAAAACCTTTCCTAATGTTTGAAATTATTATAGAATACATTACTACCTTATTAAGGTTTATCTCATAGGTAGTTTTATTTTTGATAGCTAGTATAGCTAGAACCAATGGCTGGTAGACTCATATCTTGCTGGAGTTTCCTGAGACATTGTTGAACGCAGGTAGGTTTTAATTATTTTTGCTTTACTGAAACTTTACTCACAGCTTGCAGATGTCATCGGTAATGTGCAGTATATCCTTAAAGCTATTTTGTTTTTGAAATAATAACGTGTTTAATTTCAGGATAGTTCATTTCTTTTTTTTTTCATTTTGACTTAATTTGGCTTTTATATCATAACGTTACTTGAGGTGACTAGTCAGCTAATCTATACTAATATTATAAAGAGGTAAAGTTTGTGAGGTTGTAGGAAGTAATATCTGGATCTACTGAACCGATATTGAAAATTCCTTTACCAATACAAAGCCACGTTATTTGTGAGTGTCATAGGCTATATATTAATCCAAATAACGAAAAGACTTTTTCGTGGTAGTCGGATTTGCAAAGTAAGTCGGAGAAAAAACGGTCGAACGAAAACGTTTCTAACTAACGCTGCCTTAACGATGAGAGATATATGATTAAGTTCTTGAGTTAAGTTGTAGAGCTTAATAATGCCTACAAAAAAGCCAGCAATAGCATATGTCTAACTTATATTTTTTATATTGGGGTGCGATGGAGGTCTACCTCCCCGTGTGCACGTTTTATCTCACTCTGGCCCAGACTATTCCTAAACGTCTAGGATGGGAAAGTAGTGAGTGGGCGTGCCGGTGCACCCTGGAAACTCCGGTCAGCTACAATAGGGAGAGATCCCTGAAGTTGATGACTTGGAGGCCAAAAGACCTCCACCCCAAGCTAAGGTGTTATCCGTACCGTGCCGACGGCTGCGTGGCTGAGGGAGAGCTCAGTCTCTAACGGTGGCTTTCCGAAACCGGGGCGAATCGAGAAGTAGAAATGCCCTTTGACCGATAACAGGCTCTGTCGGTTTTTGACGACCCTTTCCTGACTACTCGTGGGAACAAATATGGACTCTAAAGAAAATAAATTTCCCCTCTAAACTTCGACCAGGACGGTACCGTCCGGGAAGGAAACAGTTCGGAGCCAAGGAGCACGACTCAAGCCGACTCTTTGCCCGACAAAATCTCAGCTGTCGCAGGGACAAGCAAAGGTGCAGACAGAATAGGAAACGACTCTGCTATGCCCAAAGAAAAGGACCAAGACACTGAGACACACGAGAAGCACAGGACAAAGTTGTCCGGTGCTGCTCGAAAACGTTTCAGGATGCTGAGGGCAGCAAACGTGAGTGCTAGAGAAGCCTCGGTAGCATGCCTCAGGCCCTGGAAAGATATTAAGAGCCTGACCCATCAGAGCACTCCCATATCTGATGACCAAAGGGCGTCCAAACGCACACGGTCGGAGGAGGAGTCGCCAAGGGAAAACTCAAAAAAGGCTCCTAAGATATACCCAGAAGAAGGCATCAAGCCAAACTTCAGAGAGGTGGTGGGTTCTACACGTGTGGGAATAAAAAATGAAAGCCCGATGGAAGAAAACCAAATGCATTTGGTGCACCGCTCGCTACTGACCCTGATTAAAACATCACTGTCAGAGGCTCGGGCCCAAAATTTCTGGGTTTCACTCACAGGCCTGGCTGGGTCCTGATCACATGTGAAAATCAGAAGAGCCAGGATTGGCTTGTGGGAGTAATCCCAAACCTCAAACCATGGCCCGAAGCAAAGCTGTCTATCATGACGGAAAGCGAAATGCCCAAGCCACTAGTTTGCACAATGTTCTTCCCCAGCAGCGAGGCGGCGAACATAAAGGACGCCCTAAGTCTGCTGACAAACCAGAACGAAGGCATATTTCCAGAATACTGGAAAATACTTAACAGCAGGGAGGAAAAGAATGGACACCACGTGACCTTCTCAATTGACGAGCCCTCTTTGGAGACGCTTCGGAAAACCGACTACAGGGCCACCCTTGGTTTTGGAAAGATTTCTTTGAAAATCAGGGGTGAGCCCACGAATCCCCCAGGAAACAGGGCTATCCCGTCCTACTCCAACAAAGGCAGACAAACGCCTGCTCCCATACAGCGAAAGAAAGAGCCGGCAAATCGGCCTTCTCCTGCTGACGAGAGTACAGGAGCGCCTAAAAAGGGGGAAAAACCCGGGAATGAGCAAAGCACATCCCAATCCAAACATGGACGGTCTCGTCCTCCATTGGAGAGGGAAAAGCCTGCGACAGAGCCCACAACCCCTATGGATCACTGATGGCGAACATAGGCAACTCTACGAGGATTCTCCAGATCAACCTCCACCACGCCATTGCCGCCAGCGCAGTGACGGAGTGTTGCTTCACCAAAGGAGAAATCGACATCGCCCTCGTACAAGAACCCTGGGTAAATAACTTAACTATCCAGGGCTTAAACGCTGCGGGTAGAATCCTCTCGTACCCGGGTGGGAAAAAACCCAGAGCATGCAAAGTGTTCAAGAAAAACATTAACTTCCTGCCTGTTACAGAGCTATGTACTAATGACCTGTCAGCAGCGTATATAAATCTCAAAGGATGGAATGGATCCAGAGTCATCTTATGCTCAGCCTATCTATCTGGAGAGAAACAAAATCCAACAGAAGAGCTGGCAAACCTGGTGGAGTACGCCCGTACCCAAAAGGCTGAGTTACTGGTTGGATGTGATGCAAACGCACACCACACCGCGTGGGGGAGCTCAGACATCAACAATAGAGGTGAGTTACTTAATGATTTTATCACAACCAACTGCCTATGCCTATTAAACAAAGGCTGCATGCCGACCTTTGTGACAAGTGCAAGACAGGAAGTTTTAGACATTACTTTTGCCTCTAAAAATCTAGCCAGACACATAAAAAACTGGCATGTCAGGGATGACACTTCAATGTCTGATCACAGACAAATAACCTTTAAACTACTAAACACCGTAGGCTGTCAAACCACAACTTTCAGGAATCCTAAAGCCACCGACTGGGACGCTTACCGTACCACACTAAGGCTTAACCTTGAAACAATACAAAAAAATATAAAAACACGCGAGAGTCTAGAATTGGCCGTGGCGGATACCACAAAAGGCATTATAAACGCCTATGAGGAAAGCTGCCCACTCAAGACAAAGACCTCCAAAAGAAAAGTTCCATGGTGGAACCCGAAGTTGGACAAACTACGGAAGGAAACCCGGAAACTATTTAATAAGGCTAAACAAACTCTTAACTGGGAGGAATACAAAAAAGCCTTAACCGAGTACAACAAAGAAATTAGGAGAGCCAAAAGAGCAACATGGAAAAGCTTCTGCGAGGACATAGTGGAAACGCCTCAAGGAGCCAGAGTACATAGACTGCTCGCAAAGGACAAACCTAACCAAATTGGTCTTCTGAAAAAACCAAACGGAATCTTTACAACAAATGAAAAGGAAACTTTGGAGGAACTAATATCGACCCACTTCCCAGGTGCTGTGACAACTAGCAACGCCGCCACTGCTCCATACAGACCTCGAAACGAGGACTGGAGTAGGGCTGCTAGAATCATAAGGCCCGATCAAGTTAAATGGGCCGTAAAATCCTTCAAACCTTACAAATCATGCGGGGACGACGGAATCATGCCCGTGCTTTTGAAACAGGGTATCGACATTCTAACCCCATATCTGGTTAAAATCTTCAGAGCAAGCTATGCCTGGGGACATATACCAGAAGACTGGACCAAGGTCAAAGTGCTATTCATACCCAAGGCTGGCAGGAAGGACTACGCACTGTCAAAGTCCTTCAGGCCAATTAGCCTAACATCCTTTCTACTGAAAGCGATGGAAAAGATACTGGATAGCCATATCAGGGAAAAAATCCTAACGGTCAACCCTATCAGCTGTAACCAACACGCCTACCGCAGAGGCAAATCCACGGAAACCGCTCTGCTCTACCTAGTAGACAGAGTGGAAAAGGCGTTGGAAGACAAACAAATCGCAGTATGCGCATTTTTAGACATTGAGGGCGCCTTCGACAAAACCCCAATTAAATCACTGGTGAAGGGGCTAGAGTCAAAACAAGTTGACAATACCACAACCAGATGGGTGAAAGCGATGCTCTCAAACCGCACGGCCAAGGTAGCTCTTCACGGAACAAACCTTGAAGTCACCACTACAAGAGGCTGCCCGCAGGGAGGCGTACTCTCGCCCCTACTATGGACTCTTGCAATAGATCAACTCCTGCATAGGATGGCAGAGGCCAGGATAGACACACAGGGCTATGCTGATGACCTAGTAGTCATCGTCCGGGGCTTCTGCCAAAACACGATCTCACACATAATGCAAAAAGCGTTAACAATCGTTAGCAATTGGTGCAGAGAGAACGAATTATCGGTCAACGCCGATAAGACCGTCCTCGTGCCATTTACCAACAAACGTCAACTAGGTGGACTAAAAATGCCAATCTTAAACCACAGGCAGATTCCTTTCTCCAAGGAAGTAAAGTATCTGGGAGTCACGCTCGACCAAAGACTCACCTGGAACAGCCACCTAGATAAAACAATTCAAAAAGCTAAAAGTGCTTTGGGTATAAGCAGAAGACTGGCGAGGAAAAACTGGGGCCTTAACCCCAAGATCTCCCACTGGCTATACAATGCCATTGTGAGGCCGATAATCTCGTACGCCTCGGTGGTATGGTGCAACAAAGCCAACCAGAAAACTGTGATTACCAAACTAAACAATATCCAAAGGGCGGCGTGCCTCATGACAACTGGCGCAATGTCCTCCACTCCTGGAGCAGCTCTAGATGCACTGCTGAACTTACCGCCCCAACACATTCATTTGCAACAGGTGGCGAAAGCCAGCATGTACAGGCTATCTGCCCGAGAGAGGGTAAACTGGATCTCATAAGCACTAAGATCAGTTCTTGACTCAGTCAGTGAAAATCCAACCCTCAACATGGTATCAGACACCATGCTCCCACTCCTAAACTTTGGAAAACTTTTTACAGTGGAACTGCCGCCCAGAGACGACTGGCTAAAAAGCCAACTGCAATGGGAGGCCGGTAGCCTTAAATGGTATACTGATGGGTCCAAATCGGGACTTGACGTAGGCTGTGGTATATATGGAGAGCGACCAAACTTCGAAAGAAGTGTAAACTTGGGAAAATACGCCTCCATATTCCAAGCGGAGGTTTACGCCATTATTGAATGTGCGGATATAAACCTCCAAAAGGACTACGCCAACCACCGTATCTATATCCACTCGGACAGCAAAGCAGCTCTTATGGCACTAGCCTCGAATACCATTAATTCAAAGCTAGTGCAAAACTGCATATCACTACTGAATTCCCTGGGCGAAAAGAACAGGGTAATACTAAGATGGGTTCCCGGCCATGCAGGAATCGAGGGAAATGAAAAAGCCGACGAACTTGCTAGGACGGGAGCAAAGCGAACGTTATACGGCCCTGAACCTTGCTGTGGCGTACCAAAAAGCCTTGCAAACCTAATGCTCAAACAAATGTGTTTAGAACAATCCGTCAACCACTGGAACAACACGCCAGGGTTGAATCATTCCAAAGCGCTTATTAAGCCTTACGACCGTAAGACGGCCCGTGAGGCCCTATCGCTAAATAGGAACAATCTACGCATACTGGTAAGGGCGCTCACGGGGCATTGTGGCCTGAACAAACACATGTTCAACCTCAAGCTCAAAGACACAAAAATGTGCAGGTTCTGCCAAGGGGCAGAGGAAACTCCCCAGCACCTCATGTGCGAGTGTGGCCCGCTGATGCGTAAAAGATACAACCACCTGGGTGGTCACTACCTCCAACCTGAGGAGGTAAAACAATCTGACGCCAAAAGCCTGCTGCGGTTCTTAAATGACACGAGGCTTAGCGCAGAACTATAGTAGGTGGCGAGCACAATAGATCAGCAATGGTCGCAGTGTTTCAAGGCTCATAAAGACCTTAGAAAAGCCCCACTCAACAAATAAAAAATAAAAAAACTTTTATATTAATTTCACAAAAGTAGTATTTTATATTAAAAAATAATTTAAATCGTTAGGTCATGTTTATTGGTCATATTATCAACAATTTTGAATTCTTATCAAAATAAGTAAATTTATCATCTCAAGTATTTAAAACAAAAGACTTTTCCCTTTTACTGTATAAATAATTAAAGAGATAATACGACATAGGTATGGAACCGCGACCGTGTCGTAATCTATCTATACTAATATTATAAAGATGTAAAGTTTATGAGTTTGTAGGAAGTAATATCTGGATTTACTAAACCGATTTTGAAAATTCTTTTATTAATAGAAAGTCTTTTACCAAAGATTTGTGAGTGTCGTATGCTATATATTAATCCGAAAAATTAAAAGACTTTCGTGGTAGTCGGATTTGCAAAGTAAGTCGGAGAAAAAACGGTCTAACGAAAATGTTTCTAACTAACGCTGCCTTAAAGATGAGAGATATATGATTAAGTTCTAGGGAAAAGTTGTAGAGCTTGATAATGCCCACTAAAACGTGCCATGTGTTAATGCCAGGATAATGCCCACTATACACTGCCATTGTGAAGCCGATAATCACATACGCCTCGGTGGTATGGTACAACAAAGCCAACCAGAAAACTGTCATTACCAAACTAAGCAATATCCAAAGGATAGCGTGCCTCATGACAACTGGCGCAATGTCCTTCACTCCTGGATTAGCTCTAGATGCACTGCTGAACTTACCTTCCTACACATTTACTTAAAACAGGTGGCGAAAGCCAGCAAATACAGTCTGACCGCCCGGGAGAAGGCAAAATGGATATCACAAGCACTAACATCAGTTCTTGATTCATGCTATTAGACACCCTTAACATGGTATCAGACACCATGCTTCCACTTCTAAACTTTGGAAAACATTTTACAGTGGAACTGTAGCCCAGAGACGACCGGCTAAAAAGCCAACTGTACTGGGAGGCCGGTTGCCTTGAATGGTATACTGATGGGTCCAAATCGGGGACTTGACGTAGGCTGCGGTATATATGGAGAGCGACCAAACTTCGAAAGAAGTGTAAACTTGGGGAAATACACCTCCATATTCTAAGCGGAGCTATACGCCATTATTCGCCGATATGAACCTCCATAAGAACTACGCCAACCACCGTATCTATATCCACTCGGATAGCAAGGCAGCTCTTATGGCACTAGCCTCGAATACCATTAATTCAAAGCTAGTGCAAAACTGCATATCACTACTAAATTCCCTGGGCGAAAAGAACAGGGTAATTCTAAGATGGGTTCCCGGCCATGCAGGAATCGAGGGAAATGAAAAAGCTGATGAACTTGCTAAGACGGGAGCAAAGGGAACGTTATACGGCCCTGAACCTTTCTGTGGGGTAACAAAAAGCCTGGCAAACCTAATTCTCAATCAAATATGTTTAGAACAATCCGTCAACCACTGGAACAACACGCGAGGGTTGAATCAACCCAAAGCGCTAATTAACGCTTACGACCGTAAGACGGCTCGTGAGGCTAAATATCGCTAAATAGGAAAAATCTACGCATACTGGTGAGAACGCTCACAGGGCATTGTGGTTTAACAAACACATGTTCAACTTCAAGCTCCGAGATATAAAAATATGCAGGTTTTGCCAAGGGTGTCGGACAAAACTCCCCAGCACCTCATGTGCGAGTGTGGCCCGCTGATGCGTAAAAGATACACCCACTTAGGTGGTCATTACCTCCAACCTGAGGAGGTAAAACAATCTGGCGCCAAAAGCCTGTTGCGGTTCTTAAATGACACGAGGCTTAGCGCAGAACTATAGTAGGTGGTGAACACATAGATCAGCAATGGTCGCATTGTTACAAGGCTCATAAAGAAAAGCCCTATTACAAAAAAACTATAGATTTACACAGCAGCACTCCTCATGGAATAGTTCTCTTTATACGTTCTGATGTTGATTTCTTGATTTATTTTCACATCTATTTCTACTGTTATTGTGGATTTTAAATTTAATTACATATGTATCTATTGGATTTATTTATTTATTTATATTTATTTATTTATTAATTTATATAAATATAATATTATAGATTTCTTAGGATAATTAAAATAAATTGTCTACCTTGGAACAGGCGGCAGCCTAGTTAGGTTAGGACTTTTGTAAATTGAATGTACACATAATTTTAACTCAATAAATAATTTTGAATTTTTGTTTTTTTTTTAATTGACTATATTAAGTGTTAAATTAATTTTAATACTATTTTTTGAAAATGTAATATATAAATTTGTCTATTTTCTGATAATCTACATACGTAATTAATTAATTACTAAGCGGTTACTCACATAATTATTTGGTGGTGGATATATGGAATGTAAAATAATTTTTAATTATATCATAACTATCAGAATGTTACCCGGCGTGCCACCTCCCCTCCCCCCCCTTACCCTTATCCCACCCTAATGATGCTTCCAAACGGGCTATGCTTTTACGGCAATTTGTGGCCGCAATATCAGCAACTATAGCCTGGTCATCTCTCCAAAATTTTATTTCAGCACATGGCTGGAAACTCTATAGCCCGGCCGTTCTCGGCAATTATTCTGCAAAAGTATGGCCCATCATTTTGACTCGTAAACGGGCTACACAATCGGGCAACAATGACCGACGAAATCATACGTGTCGCAGTGGCTTATATTTTAAATTTGTTTTAAATTTTCATTTAAAACAACAAAAAAGACGAGAATGTGGATTCGACCTGACTTCAATAAGCGTGATACTTTAGATATCTAAGCCTGAATGTTTTTGATGATATGAATACCAATTGAAAGGTCTTCATATAGATTCACTATTAATTATAAATTCAAAATACAATTACCTATTAATGCTGTATAGGAACATTTAAATACACTAATAAATAATATAAATTATTTCATACAATTGTACATAACATGTCAGAATAGATAATAATATTTTATAGATAAAAAAAAAATAGTCATTAGATGATATAAATACAAAATGAAGATGTCGTGCGTCGTGTCTCGCATCAGAAAGGGACGCACTTATGGCGCAAAACGAAACAGCAATAAAGCTGGCCGGGCAATATTGGAGTATTTTCGATCTAGAAGCGATCGTCCAACAACACTGGCCAGCAACTTCCGCTATACGAAACATTTGTAGCTATATGGCCGGGATATACTAAAATATATCTGTATATTGCATAGTATGGCTAGTATTACAAGCAATGTTACCGGGCCTTGAATTGCAGTCACATTTTCCAGGAAAATGTGGACCGTTTAGAAGCCCCATAACAGTGGCCTAAGTTACACTCAGTTCTTTCAAATGTCTCTGTTCAAAAACTCAAATATTTTGACCTTTCCAACGTGAAGGAAGTATAAACAAACACAAAAACTTTCGCATTTATAATATTAGAAAGGATAACAAACACATTAACCATTGTATTTATAATATTAGTAAGGATCCATAGGTACTTGAATACTTTTGTGTTTATTTGCCTTGTATTAAGAAAAGCGTCGCCAAGGCGATCCCGCGTCCCTTTTATAGTTCCTCTCGCCCAGTGGCCGCCCACTCGCGAATACAACGAGCGAACTAAGATGGGTCACAAACAGTTACCAAAATAAACTGGATACGGATCCATTGATGATAGTCCGTCAGCACGAAAACGACCTATTCCTATCCTAGCGCAGTACACTCATAATCTTAAGGCCCAGTGACAGGCAAAATCATATACCGTGAGTGACATTACACAATGATTCGGTTTTAATTATATGTCTATTGCATCAAAAGTCCGAAGGGATGCTGTAAACAAACATTTATTACCGCAATATGTCATGTAGCGTGAAATTCACAAACGAAATTAAGTAAAAAAATATTGCACCAGCCGAACAGCGGAGTTAAAAGAGGACCTCGCTTCGCTCGGTCAAAAATTGATAGCGGGATCATTTGCAAGAATGCTAATATCACACTAATTGGAAGTATCTTTCGTATGTCACTGGACCAAGGGCCAAAATAAAAAAAAACCCCAAAAAAAATATGACAGTATTTCAATTCCAGATGTATATTAACCTAACTTTCTCTGAAATTAACTAGAAGAGTTACACTACTCACATACAAACTAGTCTGGGATAAGCTAAATATTCTCATTAAAATGTCTTCGATAAAATTATTCACTCTCGCGTGCTATGGCTCCACTTTGGAGTTGAACTACTACGGGTGAATCCGCCATCCCACGAATATATAACGGTATATAATCATGCTTTCAACCGTGAGGTGAACGCAGATACTTAGGGACAACATGGTCCATCGAGGTCGCTTGCGCGGCCTCGACCTGACGTTAGCGATATTTCAGTCTGAATTTTGACTTTGCCCGTTATGGTCACTGGGGATCGGGTGGCCGCTTTGGATGCACTGTAATATTTTCTAAATTGATGAATCAGATATGCTGGGCAGCCCAGGGAGTCCCATCCTGTGCAGAACCATCCATTAGCATATCAGACTCTATCAGAGCCTCCTAAAACTTGTTAAAACATGTCCTCTAATTACATGATCTCAAAATATTTTATTTTTTAGATATTAAATAGATTTGTGAAGGTTACTAAATATAACTTCGAGAGCATTAGTTGATTTTTAAAATTATTCTTTTAGTCATTCACAATGCTGTGTCTACATAACTGGTATGTAACACGTCATTATTAAAGCAGATCTGACTTCTATTTATGAATAGAGAAATATTATAATATTTCTTGGGAATCTTCGTCATTCGACAAGCAGATAAGCCTTTTGTTTGTTTCGTCTCTTTATTGTAAAATTTCACATTTGGCGGGTTCATTATCATATGACAATCTCTTACAATTAAACCGGTAAGTTTAAACGCTTCATAGTAATGAGGTGTGTATACGTATACAATGTGTGCGTTTATCATGTTTATAAGTGTGTCTTGGTAGCAATTCGATAAACAGAATTAAAATGCAATTCCGTTGCATTTTTATCCCAACGGAAAATGGTGACCCAGCCGGGAATCGAACCTAACTATTATACCACCGGGCCATGGGGGCATAGTGGCGGCATAGCTAAATAGTAAAATTTAATACAATGTACAGTTTATCATATCCTCCTAACCTAACCTAACCTTCCTCATATTTTGCAGAACATATTCGCATTTTCTGCGATAAAGCCACATCTCATATGCCATTAATTTAGTAAGAGCAGCTTTTGTTTCGGTCCACAAATCAATATCGTTTGGCATAACCGAGAATATGTAACATCGCAACAGAATCGAGGAAATTTATCGCGAGAAATCGCCATATACGACGACCGACCGACAGTCGAAGACCTTCGATTAAGCCGGCTAGCTATCCAACCTTTTTCAGTTGGATCCCCCCCCCTTCCCTAAAGCTTATCAGAATTTTTGACGATTTTTAAACCCTTTCCCTTATGTTCAAGGAGATTCACAATGATTTATATTTCTCCTAATTGTAAGATAAGTCACCAAAAAATATTAATTACACGTGCATTAAATCAATTAACAAATTAAAAGTCAGTTTTAATACTTCCTAAACCGCGTTTCGTGTTTTTGCGTCGTCTTCATTTCATTTGTAAGCCCGCAAAATCAATCTCTAACGTTGCCTCTCTCGACAGATTGGACGAGAATCTGACTAATCTTTAGGCTAATGATTAAAGGGCTTTAGCTCTTTTGCGCGTACCAAAGCTTTGTGTGAAGCGAACATAAAGTGTCGTATCAAACCCTTAACTTTCATACTTATTTACTTACTTGTCTTCTGTCTGTCACCCTGGGGCAGCCTTTTATTACAACGCTATTCATTTAGGCCTTCCACTTCGGCCTTGATTATATCCCATATTTTCCCAGTCGCCGTAATTTAGTCTGCGATCGATTTCGTCTGGGTGGCCTCGGTTTGTTGTATTCTATAGCTCGATATTGAAAAGACAGTTCGGCTACCAGTTACTTATTATTCGGCAAATACGTATTAGTGCAATTGAATTAACTACCTATTCTGAATTATACCCGTGTTGCATATCTCGAAGCAAATGAAGGAACGCCCGATAATCAGGAGCGCTTACAAAATATCACCTTGAGGTTCATGGTTATTGGTTGGCCCCATATAAATAACCAAAACATCATTTCGTAGGATCACATCTACATAAATATTAAGAACTATAGAACTTTAACTTATATACGGATAAGTCATTAAAGGTCCGCAGTATATTCTGATTAAAGTCTTATTTTATTAAACTTCTAAATACTATGAGAATTACGTGAGGAAAATAAATGAAACGGTTAAAAAATCTTCTATTGCGATTTTAATACTATTTTCACCCATTTAAGTTATTAGTCACAAAATATAACTAATGTGTCTAATATTATGCGCTGAGCATTATCATGTGATTGTGGGCCGTTGTTTACTTCGCACCATTACTTGGTATGACCATTTTTATGTGTTTCATCATTATGTTTGAAATAAAATAAATTAAAGTCAACGAATGCTTTAAATGAATTAAAACCCTTTAAAATGTACAAGTTTTCCATATAAATTCAGCAAAATTTCATTTTTTCTAATTTTTTGGATATATATATATTTTGCATATTTTTTTTTATGAAATACTAATGATACCTGAAAGACTTTCAAATCTTTTAGAGGGTTCATCAACTTATTGCCTTAGAAATTGATACAGGAATATGTTGTCTAAAAAATCGTAATCTAATAATCATAAAAGTATTTTGGTTTGATTTTACCGATATTTATCTGAGTGATAAAAGATATTAAAGATTATTCACTAAAATTTTAATGACATGGATGTTTAGAACTTTAATGAATCATTCTGATGAATATTTTTTATGTAAAATAATTCGATGATTAATGGAGTCCACACGAATATTCAACGAAAACTGATTTTATTGTGTGTGAATATCGTTAATTTAATGACATTCGAGACGTTAAGAGCATATCTTATCTAAGTAAACAAAGCCTATAGAATATAATTTATTAGAATAAGGAGGGATAAATGTGCACTGATTTTAATTTTAAAGGATGTTCTAGAGTAGTAGATTTTTTGAGAGATTCGTTTTATATAAAATGGATGTCGGTTCTGCACGAGCAACCAATCAAAAACAAGCCATGCTCACAATACTCACTAAGGGCAAACTATATATGTTTTTCTAATTAATATATAATAGGTAGGTACTTCTTACGCAATACTGTAGTCCCTATATTTTTACTTACACTTAAATTAAAAGGAGAAGTTATATGAGTTTATTGGTAAAAACTGCCATATATTATAAATAGGATAGAAAACGAATTTACCGCGTGAAATTTGTAGGACCCGACGTTTCAGTGACGTTGCAGCCGCCGTTGTCTAGGGTAGACTGAAGAGCTGTCAGTCCGTTGTTTTGCGGGTAGGCCGCAAACCGCTGCCGCCACTGCGTAGGTTATAACGGTGGTGGGGGGCCGGGCTCGGAGCGAGGGAATTTTTAAAAACGCGGTAAATTCGTTTTCTATCCTATTTATAATGTCAAACAACCGCGATAGTCTTCGATTTTATACTGCCATATATTGTTCAATACATAAATAAGTGTCCTAATCGTCTTCTGCTCCTCTTCATCCTCTCGACAACAAAAATGTTTTTACCGTAATTACTCGTAAGTACATGTGGTCTAATACATATACTTTTGGTTTAAAATGCATAACTTAGATTTGATTTGATTATTTAACATTTTACTGACAATTCGAACATTACGATGAATAATCTTACTACGTATCTTTTGAAATTACTAACTACTTCAAATATTAGGCTTCTATTTTGATTATTTATAGTTTGACAATCTAGTAGTTAATTCTTGACTACCTATGTATGTTCAGTAAAGAGTAGTAACGAGACTTACTACATAGCACAATTATTTTGACACATCCAAGAGCGGTCTTTAGCCGTCAATTGGACACGACGAAAATGTAATTTAATGTAATGTACGAAAGAAAAACGAAAATTTTGTATGATTTGAACATAGAATCATACATTTTGAAAAACCAATTTTGTAAATACAACTATAAAATATTGTTTACTAACTGCTCAACCATGAAATGAGGTCAGTTTTAGATGAAAACTGAATATTATTAATTTTTTAACCTTTGAAACTATATAAAATTATTACTCGGATAATCATTACACGTTCAAAAATTATCGCGTGTACCTATAGGTACTGACAACTTTTAGGTAATCTCATCGCAGGCAATTCTCTTTTCAATTTTAAAGGCTGAACTTGCATTTCTAGAATAAAGGAGATATTTGTAACTTAACTGTACTGTAGTAGTAGTAGTAGTAGTGTAGTAGTAGTACTACTACTACTAACTGTACTGTAACTAAATTGTAAAAAAACTAAGTTCCGAAAATTTTGAGTCTTTGTCTATTAGCAAGCCAAAAATTCTTCAAATAAACATTCCTCCAAACGAACCACAGACAACATCGCTAACAGTGTTTTGCGCTCTTAGGGAAAAATGCTATAAAAGTAGCCTAATCTCGTAGCCTTCGCGATATTACTTATATTTTTTTATTATTTTTTTTATTCCCTAGTATATTTATAGTATATATCCATGTGTTTAAAAATAAGATCGCTGCGCAACAGGTATTTACTAATTAAATACGCTCGCTCATTTGCAAATCAGACCAAAATTATTTATTCAACATTATAGCTCTAAAGAAACGTAAAATCGCATGCGGATTTAAAAATATCGGTTACGCAAATAGAGAAAATCGCATGTGGCCAAATAAAACAAGACGGAAAACGGCAGCTGGCACAATAGATTGGCGGACTCTCGATTTAGAATGGGGCGAAAAATAAACAGTAAAGACTATACGCGCTGCTTTGCCATCGAAAATTATGCCTACGCATGCGTAAAGCCTAGCGGTATTTTTTTTAATTGTCGATAGGTAATGGTATCACAAGATTACATCACAAGATTTTCTGTACATTTTTAGGTCATAATAATTAAGTCTTAATAAATTAATGTAAATGTGTAATAATGAATTACTGAAATAAATAAATCAATCAGCAACCTCAATTGCCCTCAAAAAAATCATACTCTAAAGTATCTTTCATATAATATTAGCAGCATAATGCAATAATTAACTTTCGCGCTGCTTGCCACTCTTGCCAGGGCCGAGATGAGGCTCATGTCGAAAATATCACAAACTTAACATAGTATATATATATATATATATATATATATATATATATATATATATATATATATATATATATATATATATATATATATATATATATATATATATATATATACTATGTATGTATATATATATATATGCTATGTCTATATATATAATTGATCAAATAGATGATTATAAAGTAAATAATTACAAAAGCCACTTACATCGTGACGAAGGACTCCCTTGATTGGATTTGGGAATGCTTCGGTGTAAACGAGAATTATGAATGTCTCTCACTTGCGGAAAGAGAAGTAGGTTTAGTTGGGCCCATTTTACAACTAGTAACGCTCACTTACTAGCTGAGCGTTACTAGTTGTAAAATGGGCCCAACAAGTAGTTTTTATTGTATGCAGACAAACTTAATAATCTTTATTTCCACAACGAGCGCGTGTACCACTGCAGGTTAGTTGCAAGATATTGCTATATGGCAATAAAGTCGCCTTTTCGTGTCCTAATTTTACAGTCAAATAAAGATATTATTATTATTATTATTATATAGTATGTAAAAACTGATTATTGTAAATTGTAGTTTTATTTTCTACATATATTTTTATTGATTTTAAAATTTGTTCTGAATTAATTTCACTTGCTAGTATTAAAAAAATATCTATCAGTCTTACAACTGGTAAGTCAGTCCAGTGCTGTAAGCTGGTAGTTAATTATTATTGCAAACATAACTTTTTTTTAATACAACATATATTATCTACGGTAATTAACGCAGAAAGTAATGTTCAATTAAAGAAGTCTGAAATATAATAAGAAAGTTTGAAAGTTTCATTAAGTTAACAGATGTCGCTTTGAAGCAGAAACATAAACTATCGTGAAATATGATGATGACAAAATTTAATGTACAAGGGTTTTATATGTTTGGGATAACGTCAGTGAATCCGGTATTGTGTCTTGCTAAAGAAGGTTTAATTAAGTCATAGATTTTTAATTTGACAGATTTCTGTTAGTAATAATAAAGGTATTTTTTTAATGAAAGAGGTATTGACTATATTATTTAGGGGAATTTTATGTCAATAACCATAACAATTATTTTGTCGTTTGTAACCACCAAAATGTTGTAGAAAGAATCGTGCCAAAGTCATGGATCCATGACATAATTGCATTGGGTACCTGTACTAAAATAGAATGATTCACATTTAAAAACACAGAAGACTGTATTAAGTGTTATTGGAGAAAAAACAACCACGTTATTAGTCTGTACTTCTATTTGAAGAGTTTCTGGTTTTACAAATAAAAGAGAGTTTTATTAAATAAATTCTGTTTTTCTTCCAAAAACACCCACAGCACACCCCTGCAACAAGAGCGCCCGCATCCCCTAACTAATTCCCCTAGTAAATAAAGACTACCTTTGCGCAAAGGCAAATGTATTTTATGGTGCCAAAAATATTTAACAACATCGACAAGTTGAATAATATTACCGATATCGATAGGTTTAAATTTAAAATACACAGATGGCTCATATAAATTGGCTGATTGAATATGGAAAATGAGCTTCTACAAAAAAAAATAAAAAAGGGATTCGTATTTATGTAATCATAATCATCATCATAATCATATTTTATTTTTTAAAAAAGACAAGGTATCTACAACAAGCATAGGTAGATACCTAATCTGGTGAAATCGTCAAGAAAAAAATACATATTAGATAAATTACATGCTAGTTAAATTTAAAAATGAAAAACCATTGAAGAAATATGAATAGTGGCAATAGTTTCAAATTAAAAGACATAACAAAATAAAATTAAAATATTCGCATATGAAACTTTTAACTAAACAAAAAAAATATAAAAAAAATGTTAAATGATCCACTAATTAAATTCCTACATAATTTGGAAAAAATACCGCTTCAATAGTGAACTTAACAACTAAAACGCCTGAAGCGTATATTTAAAAAATCCTATCAATATTTTTAAATAGCATTTCATGCCCTAAACTTTTTAAATCTAATATATAAATACTATTTAGACTACAAACGATTCAGTACAGCTGTAGAACTCGTCAAACAAAGCATGTACGGATGCCAATTTTCTTTTTATAAAACTCTCGAATAATTTTGTTTATTTCGTATCTATTTTGTGTATTTCGTATCTATGTAAGTACTGTTTTTATTTTAGGAATTAATTTATTTTTTATATTTTAATATATAATCTGTGGTAAACATTTATTGTTTATCGCATTTTTTACGAATTAATGATATAATTCAGTCGGAATTTAATTCAGTCGAAATATAATTTAAAGTACTGTTTATGTAAGTACTGTTTTTATTTTAGGATTTAATTTAATTTTTATATTTTAATATATAATCTGTGGTAAACATTTATTGTTTATCGCATTTTTTTACGAATTAATGATATAATTCAGTCGGAATATAATTCAGTCGAAATATAATTTAAAATATGGATTCCATATCGACGATCCAAATAATTCAAGAAAAGACTGATATGTAATATAACTTGAATTTTAGATCGGAATTTCTATATCGGATTCGATTCCATTTTAATTCAAGTGCTAATTCCTAGATCATACTAAGTTGTTTCCATTTATTACGTAAACATATTTAATTTTAATATTAGGTAAATAGGGAATTAAGTTCATTTTATCGTGGCTGTCAGATACTTTCAAAATTTGGTTTTACTGTTCCAGATCGTTCACAAAACTTATAAACTACTGGGCAGATTGTCTATGAACATAAAAATAACAAGGTTCAATGCTAAATCCTTGTAGGACACCAGTCGTTACCTCCAATACCTACGACTCGTATGCCTAAGTGATAACATTGGCTACGGTTCAAAATATACGACTTTTACCATATATCCCCATTTATTCCTTTCTCTTGGTGCATATAGATGGAACGTTAAAAAATAATATTAAAAAGCAATAGCATTTTCAATATTGCTACTTACAGTGATGTATATTAGCGAATTGGGTGATGAGTATATCTCAGCAGTGCCTAGAATTAAATGCCCAAAATGCTATTTTCGAAGAGATGTAATATTGAATACTTGGATCGCCGCCAGATCAATACTAAATAAGAAATCGTCCGCCGCCCGAGTTTCGCCGGGTTCATGTTTCAGTATGAGCGGTGGGGAAAATAAACGTGTGAAGAAAAAGAAAACAAACAAAATTCAAAGCAAATGCAAAATTTATTTTTTGTAAAAATTATAAAAAAAGAAGCAACTCAAAAATATGATTATCACATTTTGTTATATTGTGTCGCGAGTAAAAATGTTATACAAAAAAAAGAGTATAAAAAATTTGGTTTGCCAATTTAATAGCGTTTTTTTTTTGTTGTTATATTTGAGAATGGATAGATTTCTAGGCGACTGTTGACTAGCATCGGCTGATTACATCGGGCCTTTTTACAAGGTCGCAGGGAGTTAGAGTCGCCGCTAGGGAATAATACTATTTTTGTTAGGGATATGTACCGTGCTTTTAGGTTTTATACACGGTAAGAGTAGTGACGGTACGAGGTGCCGTGGGGAAGGCGCCCGGAGGTCGTGGAGCTGTAAGACGAGTGGTATCCGCCAGGGCCAGCCCCGCCGGTACTTGAGGAGCGCTCCGTGGTGTAGTTGTAGGAGCTTCTGGGGCCGCCGGCCGAGCTAGCGCGCTTCTCCGTGGTGGAACTGTAGGTTGAACGCGCGGGGCGGTACGAATACGGGTCGTCGTTGCGGCGCTCTGAAGTACTTTGATAGGAGTACGAGTACTGCTCTTCAGCGCGGCGAGGACGCTCGGGTTGGTCGACCACCACGTAGTGGCGCGGAGTCTGCAACCAACGCCGACAGTCAAACTCCCATTCAATTTGATCGAGTCGCTCATTGAGTTCACGGATAGCAACTAACCCCATACCCCCTGACGCAAAACCGACCTTCCTAAATCTCATCCGTAGTGCTTTTCTATTAAACAATATCTTCATGAAGCGGATTAGGGAAAAACCATCCAAGTAAACAACAAAACAAAGCCCATAGAACTGGAGAAAGACGTGAGACAAGGGATATCATCTTCCCAAAACTGTTCACAAATACCTCTTCGAAGACGCCCAGATAGGGAAATAGACAATAACCAATATTCTCGCAAATACATCTTGCATCTTAGATCACGCACGCAGACAATATCCTTATTTTGGCAGAGACGCTGGAGAAACATTTGGAACTGCTTTGACGCTTTCCAACAAGTAAGTCTGCGGATGAATATGGGCAAGCTCAAGATCACGTACAATAACCATTACGATTCAGCTTCAGTTTCGATTGGAATGCGATCCTTGAAGAAGTCAAGGAATAAGTCTATCTGGGATAGAGCTTCAGCTCGGTAGACTAAACTTCGCCAAGGAGACCGACGAAAATATACGACAGAAGCGGCAGCGTTCGACAAACTTCACCTCTTTTTTCAGGTCTGATCACCGAAATGCCTACAATTTAAGTTAATAACGTGTGTGTCCTCTGTCTGTTACGACCTACGGTGTCCAAGCCTCAACCGTCACAAGTTGAAAGCCGCCAGAACATAAAACATAGAATTCACCGGAAAATAAGAGTGATGGGTATAGTGATGGTATAAAAGTGATGGCTACTCAGCTATACCCACCAATTTTATTAGCGAATCGAAATGTCAGGGGGCAGTCAATATGTAGAAAAGCCGACAACCGTTGGGGAGGGCAGGTCATCGAATGGAGACCGCGCACCAGAAGAGACAGTAAAGAACGTCCCCCAGTCATAAGGAAAACCGGTGGATGAGGAAGACCGAAAACTTGGGAGTGGCATATATCCAGTAGTGGAGAGCAGTCAAGTCTTGTGAGTTCAAGTACGAACCCTAGTCCTCGAGCCAAATAAGGCTCGAGGACTAGGGCTCGATTGACATGTAGAAGAACAATAGTGATGTAGACAGCGAAAATTGGTAATCTACAGCAAGTTGAGAAAAAAGCAGAATTGCCCACTAAGACACATTTCTTAAATCCTATTTAAAAGGCATTATCGTCAAGTTACAAGTACTGGAACTGTTAAACTTAAAAATCTTTTGCTGCAACTACGAGATGTCGAAGAATGAATCATTGCTAAACATTGCTAAACCATTTTGACGGACATAAAATTTGGACCAATTTTGACGTAAAATATGATTTTCCTGACTTCGTTTCAATTGCGAAGCTTTCGAACTTCATTACGGATGAGATAGAGGACGGTGCATTCGACCGGAGTTTCTAGATATCGGACGATAGGGTGAAAACTTAACGCGTCGGTGTCGATCCAGCTTAACGAGAAAGTGGCGCTCCCTCTCTTTCGCGCTCATCCGCTAGGCCACAGACGGAGAGAGGGTAAAGTTGCACTCACACGATCGAGCATTTTGATTCGTCGCTGAAATTTCTTACGAAACTTGGGAGAGTTCGAGGTAATTCAAATTGATTAGAAATCTAGAATAGGTACACATTTTATGAAATCGTCGCGCCAATCTCCCAATTTTCACGCACTGAAAACGCCTCTGTTAAAAAATAATTGTTTAAAGATTATCTTTTCTTCTGAATTGGGGATGTCCTTGATTGAAACCACCTCATATTTAATCACCTTCCTTAGCGATTACCGCTGTTCGCTTCGCACGACCTCCGCGTTACGTTTTCACCCACTCATACTGAAACATTATATCCGAAAGAAAATACCCAGTCAGGTGGGAACATAGCTCATGTGCCGTGGGTTCCGTACTACCGGCAGATTTGCAGGTTTTTTGCAGACTCCAAAAAGTGAGAATGATTTCACAGAGAATGATACACAAAGGTTTGTTTTGATCTCTTCTATTATAATTTTACCCGCTTATAATATTTTTTAGAGATTCCGCGATCAATGCCGGCAATTCTCATATTTCTCTTTCGTGTTTCGTTTATAGACACTATTATTAAACAATGACCACGGCGAAAGAGGGGAATGTCATTTGTCGGGTAAACTGTGTTTATACTGGAATTTAAAACCACGTCACGAAATCTATCGAATGGCGTTTTAAAAATGCTAAAACACATATTTTATCATTGTAAATTTGAGGATTGAACAATTATCAACTGTGGTAAAATAAGGAATTTCAGACTTGAACCGAAAAAGAAGGAGGAAAATCAAAGGTCAGTTTGTGTTTTGAGGGTAGTAGAGGGACTTCGTCACAATGTTTAGATTCGATTTTCTCTCCAGAAACTAAATTTAAATTGGCCGCAGGTTGTGTTTTTAGCGCTCATTGCAATCGTATGGAGTCAGATCATTTACGAACAGACGTCGCCCACACAGATGCGGAATCAGGGTAGGAATTCGTACTATAATTATAGTATTTATGCTATAATTTCATGCCATGTACTATATACTATCGCCATATCAAAATAGTAAGCAAAAGTACTATAATTTCTTTATACGCCTACGCAGATCAATTTTACCTTGATTTTTTATACAATTTTTGAAATTACATTGCACAAAAAGTTTTACAGAATTTACAACGCCCGAGAACATGCTGCGTTGCATCGTTGCCAAAGATGACGTACAAAATTTAGAAAAAATAGGTGATATTGACTATTACTTTTAATTTGATTATTTAAGTACCTAATGACGAAAAACCTTACTCGCAAATGTTTTTTAAAATTTAAATTTATATTAAAAGGAATGCATAAATAAGTGTACTATATATTTTTGTAAAATACTATCCATTTGCAGTCCATAGACAATAATTTTCTGAGAGCCTGATTCCAACCCTGTGCGGAATAAACTTCTTACTGACAACAGCTTGTTGTAATTTTCCGCGATCGACTTGCGGGCCGCGGCGAGCGACTTTGGTTAAGAAAAGAATTTTAAAATCCATCCATAAAAAAAATAGTAACCCATCGGTAAAGTAGCTTTGCGACAATCGAGACGGGAAATTGAATTATTTTGTATTCTTTTTGTTTAAAAATATAGAAAACAATAAACCTTGATTTGGATCTCAAAGTTTCATTGCTTTCAGTGACCTCCCATTCTTTCCCGGTTATAATTGACTTCTGTTGGTTTTTTTGCCTAATTTCCATAACATTTTGATTTTCATAATTTTGTATGTCGATTGACACATACAATTTGTCTTTAACGGAGGCACTTTGAAATTACGAATGTTTAAATAATTATTTGCGATCATCCCAGAAGCGATTTTTTGACATTACTCATTTTTCTGTTGGCGGTCTTTCCTCTGGTATTTCTGGTGCTGTCTGGAGCTTTGTCTTATGCGAAAACTTCGCATCAACTTATTTATCGAGTGAATCGAAAAGTAACATATAGAAATAACCAGTAGTAGAAAGACACATAGAAAGAAAAAGCGCGTAAAATAGGAAATTCAAAAAAGGCCTATGTTGATCGCAGAACCCGTCCAAAACCTACTAGAAAATATAGATTTCACACGGACAGATAGATCAAAAGACGGACACAGCACGGAAGTACGGAACCCTAAAAAGCAGGCGAGAAGTATAGAGCAGTCCCAGTCGATTTTATCTTTGTTTTCCCACCCGCCGTTAAAGGGTTAGTTACCGGGTTGGTAAACTCAAGAGCAACAAGACCGATGAAAAAAATGTGCATTAAAAATAAAATAAATCGTAAATCAAACATGCAGGGCGGGCATTGAAACAATCTTTGTCGGTGGCATTTCATATTTCTTAAATAAATATCATACTTACTGAATTGCTTTAGAGCTCCGACGACCATTAAAGCGCACAAAAAGAACCCTGTTTTTGAAACTCGGTTATCGGTCTATCTCTGCTATTTTGTTTTTCGTTTCTGTATTACACCACAACTTCTAAACGCTACAACCGACTTAGAAGTATGTGGTATTCTTAGAATAATTATGTCATCCCGAGTATCATAGGGTACATTAATTGTACAAATATCATGTAAGTAGTTGTCTAAATGTCCAAATGTCAATAACTGAACATAAATCGTGCTTAGTGTCAAATGAAAGGATTGATTGAGTACATTCCGGAAATATACATGTATCTATAAATACATAAACCACAGATGGATATGACAAAATACATAAACCACAAATATTTCATGAAAAAACATTAATAAAAATAATTATAAACACAGTAGTTCACTTTTTGTTACGGCAGTCGTGTTCTTTATTCTTTTAAATATATTTACTTGTTTAGGTTATTAACACGAAATTTCATATAGTCATAGAACTTGCCCGAACCATGTCCAGATTAAAAAAAATATTTCTGATTTTGATTAATAGCTACCGAGTGGGCAGGTTTTATAAACCAGTCTTTTCGAATGTTAATGGAATCGGCCCATGTCGCCGATTCCATATGCTGTTAAATTTATTTCTCATTTGTTCCCCTCTTTAAGAAAATCATTAAAAAGTACCTACATACATGAAAAATTATGTCGTTCTTGTTTATTTTTTTGATACATAAATATCACGATAGCAAGAAAGAAAAATAAACTTCCGTAGTTAAGATATTTCGGTATCACAATTATAAAAAAATACCAAATCTGTATACACCAATTAACATTGATTTCACGACAATGTAAAGTATTAAAAAAAAACAATTATACACATTTCAATGCGATCGATTCGTATATATAGTTGTTTTTTAAAAATAAATTTAAATTAATCTAAACTGCGGAGATCGAGAGAAGTTTTAACATTTCCAATCACCATTTTACGAATTAAATGTATTGGCGTGTATACATTTATATGCAATTATTAGGCCAATAAAAAAAAACAACAAACTGCTAAAATTCCATTTGAGATAAATCTGTGTTAAAATGTTTTATAGTATAAACCATTATCGAAAAGTCACAACCCTCGGTGCGCGAGTTAAACTCGCATTTTGATCTCGGTCGTTTAAAGTTTTCCCCTTTTTAAAATTATTTCTTTCATTCATGTATTACGGAGAAGAAAAAATACCGGTTTTTTAATTTAAAAAAATTTATATTTTCGTGTATAAAAAGCAATGGTTGCAGGTACTCATTACAGCTAAAAGCGTATAAAAGCAATTAAGGCAGTTTGTTAGAAACAATAGTCGTCGCTTAGGGAAGAAACACGCAAAACGCTTATAGTAGGTACCTGTAGCGCTTGTTGCTAGGTAAATTTTATTCTGAAATTTTATTTATTTTTTTATTTTTAATCTGTGTTGTTAAGTTTATGTAATCATTCATAAACTTAATAAGTATATAATTTTTGCTGGAGTATTAAAACCTAACTCGCTCGATACTTCAGTTAAATTCAAAATCGATCCGATGAGTGATAGTAGATTTAGCGAATTTCATGGTTTTTAGATCTAACTTAAAATATGCAACGACTCATTTTGTGACTGTTTTCATTCTGTGACGTCTCTTGCTCGCGCATCATTGTGTTTCACCAGCTACATGTACGAGGAATTTCCTCATCTGTTTCCTATACGAAAGTACCATTTTAGAAAGCATTAGAAGAAGTTTTGTATGTGGGTTGGGGTACAAAATCCAGCGGCTTGTGCAGTGGCGCATGTTGCAAATGTCAAATGTTAAGGCTATCCTACCTGCTTGGTTTATGCTCCGCCAATTATTTGAGCCAATTAGACATTTTTAATGCGCTAAAAAAATAAGCTATTTTTAAAAATAAAAATGTTTTTATGTTATTGTTTCAGCCTATCAGCATCCTATTCAAACATGCATTTTTCGGGAGAAATAAAAGCCTTAAAATAAACTATACTGCTAGCGGTAATCATTCTGAAACCGCATCCGAAAAATATAACTTCTTAGGAACACACGTATTATAGGTTTGCATTATATACGGATATATAAAAAACAGTTCAATTAAATTCCTATTTCGTTAAACTCCTAAAATTATATGAGAACTACGTGGGGAAAGTCGGCGAAAAAGTTTAAAAAAGCGGGGATCATAGCCTGCAAAGTAACTCATTTAATGTTAAAGTCAAAGAATGTTATAAAATAATTAAAAACCTATCATACTATCGTACTGGGTTTTCATTAAAATTCAACAAAAAATTTCATTGCTAAAAGTAAAAAAAAACTAATGTTTTGTGAAAGAATTTTAACCACTTTAGAGAGTTTCTCATATTTTTTACCTGACACAGGGATATGATATTTTAGAATCCAAAAATCGTAATACAAACATCATAAAACTGTCGTAGCCGATTTTTGTGGTTATTTCTCTACTTATCACTCGTAAAATATAGAAGATTACGAAGAGATAAATTTTATCTGGTAACATTTAAAAATTTTATCTAACAATTCCTAATACATCTATATTGAAAGGTTTTGTTTTGATTATATAATGGGTTGTTTTGGCGCTTTTAGGATTTTAGCAGGTTTTTTTTACATTTTGACACTAAGAAGCTCCGTCAGTAAGCGTTTTACGTGTTTGTCTCCAAAGATTGTCTGATATAGGTGGGTTAGCGAGTGGCGAAATTGCTGTAGAACACTTGTCTGTGGGCTTGATGCGGGAGCACAGTTTTGTGCAGCCTGGGTAGAAGTACATCCATGTGGTCCTTTGGTGTCAGTATAGCCGTGTCGCCGCCGGCTTCGGCGATCATGTCCTGCCTCTTCAAGGCGAGGAAGACCTTCTCCCTGGTAGCGTCCCTGGCCGACACATACGGCTTGATCGGTTCCAGCAGCACCCTCTGGCTCGGCTTGATATTAGCCCTGGCGACCGGGTCGAGGATGTAGGGCCGGGACGTCTTGGCGGTGGCCTTCTGGCGTTTCCCGAACGCAGTAATCGGGTCCGGCACGAGGCTCGGCCTTGGCACAAAGGGCACCTTTTCCCAGTCCACTTGGGAGGTCCTCTGCAAACGCCAGAAATAAGCCGGTGGTTAGGACGCACTGCTCAATGCGGAAAATTAAATAAAGACGCTCGATCAAGAGCGGGACAAAAGAGTGGCGTTTACTGATATCAGAGGGAGATAAAATAATCGGCCGAACTGTAGCGACGCGGCAGCGGTACAGTAAAAGAGGTTTTATTATTGTAAATTAGGAAATATCGGATCATTCCAGAGATCTTGACGTCTCTTAAATTCCAATATTCTTCGCATTGCTAAATTATTGTAATATGATCTTGAACACTAGAATATTTCCCCTGATGATTGTGCTGCTATCTACCTAAGAAGAATATTGTTTAAAGACAAGCATACAATTATAGAGAATAGAGAAAATATGAGAATAAAAAAAAACAAATATACTCTCAAAGGTCTTGAATTCATTACGTTATTCGTTACGTTTGACGACAATTGTTTGAAATAAGAAAAAAAGCAAAATTGCCAAAAGCATTTTTAAAGTTTTCACTGACGTTCCCCACGTAATTCTCATAGTATTTAGGAGTTTTACAAAATGACACTTTAATCAAAGTAAACTTTAGACATCCTGTAAATCCATATACATGTATCTACAGGATGTATTGATGAAACTTAGATAATTCGTTATTCGTGTTATCGTTAGAAAAATATTCTTTTGAAGCAGCAAAAACGTACTTTTACGGAAAACACAATACCGATCTAGAAATAGTAATCGGATCTCACTAAAATTCAACCGAGTGTTATTCCATCATCAGGGATACGTTATGTTAAAGGAATAATATATTTAGCAAACATACATCAAAAAGACGAATTTCGCCAAAAATATTTTGTTATTAGAAAATATATAAGAGAATTGCTAAATCGCTCAAAGTTCAGAAAAATACTAAATAAACAGCAGATATTTGTTTTTCTACCTAAATTAGAGTCATCTACTTTTTAAATTTTATATTTTTGTAAGATAACTATTTAAGAGCGAATATTGTTGTTGTATAAACATTTTTAATTTACGTGCATATTCGGCGCCATTTTGCATTAAAAATACACTTTCTTGGATGAATTTTGATTAATTTCATTACTAGTGTTAGTGTTTTATAAATATGTTACTATATTCATTTTTAAAATTAATTTAATGGAAATCATGAGTTATTAAACCTTTTCGACGTATTATTTAGGGTATCTTTATAAAATGCAAACAACTAAAATTCTCCCTGCGCATTTTACTAATTAGATATGCTCAAATTCCGAAGTGCTTCATTTATAGATCAGACTTTGACTTGCAACATGATCAAATGCATTCTAGACGTCTAAGCAATTTACGTCATTGGGGCTTCGTTCATAACAGGTCGATGTCCTTTTATCGGGGCATATAATTTGATATAATTAATTTATGATTATATGGTGGTTATTAATTTAATTAATTTATATGTTAAGAGTCCGCTAGAGACACTAAAAATAGCCATTGGCCCCATACATAGTTTGAGCTCTAAATACAAATTTGGTCGTACAGGATATAATCGTTTGGGGTGATGGGTCTTGATCCTCCTGACATGCCGATGAACTTTCTCATTACCGAGCTCTTATTGCGGTAAAATTTGCAAAGTGCTTGTGCAAAAAAATCATAAACGATCAATATACCTAGTAATGACTGCCCTTTGACCCAGTATCGCACGCATGGCTCGTTTTTGTAATTTAGACCCAACTGAAGCGCGCTGCAGTAAACCACAGTAGTATACCACATGTCACTCATTGAAAGCATATCTATGAAGTTCTTTATAAATGAGTTTGGTTGTGATATTTTCTATATGTAGTTCCAGAACATCTGGTCATTTTTGAATTGGATAACTACACATTTAGACAAATGTAGGCTCATATAGTTTATATCAATTATTAAAGGAAGTGGACCGAGGATCTACCCTTGGCGTACTTAAATACTGGCAGTGTAACAGAAGTTGCTGCCGATTCAAATAAGTTCCTATCAATCTCCGTTGCCTCTTCCGTTGGATGAAATCTGCAATATTTAAGAGCTGCAATACTGCACACACCTTTACCGAGTGGAAGGTCTTTTCATAATTTTATTAAATATATGGCAATAAGATATACTGTCTGCAATGGGTCGAGCACTTACTAGTAATAACTGTGCTGTCATTAGCTTTGAAATAAAATTGAATGGGATCAAGGTAGGCACACGGCCAAGTGAATTGGGCTTTGACATCTATGTTTAAATATAACTATCTACCATTTGTTTAATATCATTGTAGAAGACTCATTAATACGTCAACGAAATAAATCACAATGCAGTACCTAGCAGTGTTAGTCATCGTATCCGCGCATTTCGTCATTGATTTACACTTTTTTCTACTCAGTAACTATTAAGATTTTTAAGTGGCAATATAATTTATTTTAAGGAATATGTCCAAAAACATATTTTTAGTAATTTAGTGATTGTAATACAATATTACTACTAGAATTAGCGTGAGTGGCGTCAGTTTTAAATAAACTTTTTATTATTTAAAAGGAAATATAGTAAATTTGTTATTGCCAAACGAAAGAAGAAATGTGAGAATTTCATACTTAGTAAAACAACAACAATTTTTAAGAAAAGAAAAAAATATTTCTTTCTGTAACAAAATAGATTTGGTGATTTATTAGCCAATTGATAATAATCATTATTATTTTATATCATCATATAAACCGAACACAATATTTACACGAGAACTTTTACACAATATGTCGGACATTCTAGATACCCAATCCTCACACTAACGCTCATGTTCACATTCCACACCCACACACTCAACACGCTCACACACACCCTAAACACAAGCCAAGTAAAATTATAGGTATTTTATTTTTATAAAGTAGTTTAACGTAATTTCTGTAATTTTATTGAAATCCACAACCGGTTTTGTTTTTTAATTATTCTGTATTTTTAATATAGGTGGTTATTCACTGTAATACTGTCTGATTTCCTACATAAAGAATTGAATTGAATTAAAATAAAATGTGTAAACAAGCAAAAATCAATATTAACTGCAAATGTTTTACGGTGGTTTAATAGCGATTGGAAACATCTTACTTCTACTATTCTACGCATGACGATGGCAAATGTAATTCTGATGAAAAGTTGAGAATTTTATTATTCATGCGGTAAGATTCGTTTTTAAAAAAAGTGGCTAAAATGTATTTTTTGTTTACGCATTGAAAATAATTCAATGAAAAAAAAAATATTTAAAATTTTAGGAATATTTAATATTGTATCAATTTATATCAGTCCTCAAAATACACGATGGGCATAAAAATATGACCAGGTACTGTATGCCCTGTAATAGTCTTGGAAAGAAGGAAGCTCCCTGTTTTAGAGCTTCTCGATTTTAATTAGTGAGTAGAAATAAAATATATTTAAAACAAAATATGATCAAGAAAAAAAAATATAACAAAAAATATAATAATTGTTAAAATGAAACTGTATCGCTTACGAATTCCGTGGTATCGTTACATATTCCCAAAATCAGAATAAAGACTGGCTAACTATATTAGGTAAGAACATAATAAAGTACATCAAATCTCAGATCATTAAATAAAAGACATCTCTTTCTATTAATTAAAAAATGTATCTCTTCCAATGCTGAAATCCAACCAACGATTTACATATTTCTACTTTTCCTTATCTCCCATTTGAATAATTTCAGTTGTGTATATTGATTGTCTATTCACGAGGAAATTCAAATTATTGTTATCAAAGTATTTAGAGAAAACGTGGATTATTAAAGAATTTAATTGTTGGTCTGCGGCTAAATAAGCTCATATTATTGGAAATTATGTATTGTGAATTGTCTTGAAATATTTATTGTAAGTGAAAGATATGTTGGCAAATGCATATACGAGTGTAGGATACGCCGGGAGCGGTCTATGGCACTTTTCAGTAATTATATTCATATAAAGAAGAAGAAGAAGCAATGTTTGTGAAACCGTCTTATTCATTACTCCTTTTTAGGTATATTTACATGCTGAGTATACGGTTTATCGCAGAAAACCATCGATAAATTCTGCGAAGACATGAATGGATAATTAATTTAATCGACATATTACTACATTATTAAGCGATCTATTGCAAGTTTCTAATTTTGCATATTATATGGTAATTAATTTTAGATACTATTATATTTACTAATGTAATATTCTGGAATAAACACCAAGATATTTATGTGATTGCCTATATTAATACATGTAATATTGATTTATTCAGGTATTTATAATAACTGAATGCGCGTAATATGTGTCCTCATTAAATAAGTTTTTTTTAATATATCAAAATTTCTGATTGTTAAAAAACTAATTCCGGAAGCTTTTTTTTAATTTCCTTTTTACCTACAAGGCTGATGTCTTTTCGTGGAACCCGCCTTGTTGCCTATAGCCTATAGGCAACATCTTCTAGGTGGGCTTTTATAGCATCACGCAGTCAAATACCCAGGCGGTCACCCATACCAGTATTGTCCGCGCCCAACGCTGCTTAACTTTGGTAACAACGAGGAGAACCGGTGTCAACGCGGCTACGGACGCTACAACGGCTACGGACGTTTATTCTATATATGTGCCATAACCCCATCATTCTATAAATACGCAATCAATAGTGTGACCGCCAATTGTATGTCGTTCGACTAGTTGTAGCATCTGGAATTCAAGAGCGATTCTGAAACCGGAGAGGTGCGCGGAAAGCCCGCTTCGCTGTCTAAATTTGGCGCGCCGCGAGCCCGCGCTCTCCAGTCAACAAAGATTGTTTCAAATACGCCGCAATAGTAGAGAGTGTGAAAAACGAAGGACGACTTGCACCAACGTAGTTTATGAAATATAACCGCGTTTAACAACGTTAACCTGACTTTAACCAATGGAAGTTTACACCAAGGGCCGTTTAAGTTAAACTCAGTTCTTGCTCTTAAACGGCAAAAAATTATTAGATCGCAAGGCAGGGTTGCCTTGCGATCTAATAATCCTCGGTTAGGATTATCTAGTCCAGGTGTCCGGGTACGACTAACGGAGAGCGATGTAAAACTACCTGCTGTGGCGTGGCATAAAAAAGGTTCTGGAAGTTCACGAAAGTTTAAATTTTGACAAATTTTAATTAAACGCAGTTTACTTTCTGTGTTGGTGCAAGTCACCCATAAAAGTCCATAGTGAGTGAGATAGGTGGTCTACGCGGTAATGGATAAATCCACTCATAAACCGGTCGCAAACGACAACAGAACGACAGCGGCACGACAATGTTATGCGTAGCGTGTGGTTTCACTGTGATAAAATAACACACGCACCAACACGACAGAATTGAAAAATCTAGGCGACAGCTCGAGCTGTCATTATCGTGGAGCGACTTTTGTACTGTTGTCGTTGATGTGCGCTTTTTCGTTGGGGTCCCAAGGCCCTTCGAGCAAAGCAGGCGGTACCGAGCCGGACCGGATCGTTAACGGGCCGTGGGACCACACCGTTAGTTGAAAAGAGCGGTACGGAGGCGAGACTTACCGTGACCGAATACGAGGAGGGCCTGTAGGGGCGGCGCGTCGTGTAGAAATCGCTTTCGTAGACCATCGTGGCTGTTTCGTGTGTTCGTGGGCGGCTGTGAGAGGTTGCGGGTCTTCGGCTGTCGGTCGGACGCGTCTGTGCTGCGGTGCTGAGGGCTGACGACTGATCGCCTCGACGCCGACTCTCACGACGCCGCCGTCACGACGCCGACGACGCCCGCGACGCCTTATTTTTAGCCACTTGACCAATTGCCGATTTCAGCGGCGACGCCCGCGGAGGACGCGTGACGCATTGCCTTAAATTCTCGGTCATTGATAATAAACACACGCCTTCTTTAACAATGTAAGTACCCATCGGTCAGTCTGGCCATGTTATCCTACTATGGTAATGATGTAAACCACTCTGAAGGGATGCGCCCGGAATACGAAAACCTAATGCTATACATTCCATACCTATAATTATATATGAAAAATATCGAAAACAAATAAAATCTACTTATAAAGTATAATTTTTCGCGTAGGTATTAACCTAATAACGTAAAGTTTTTAGTTTATTATTCTGCGCGTAAAATAGTTTATATTTAGGCGCTAAACTGTATTTTAACCTTACTACTCCGTATGTGAGACCACCGTGAATGTTTCTCATCCCGGACGACTGATACGGCACATCATCCACTATATATGATAATGGTATGGGGGAAAATCCGATTACACATGTGGCCATTCGCACTTAGCGTTTCTTGGTCTACTATAAGGTAGTCTTCCAACTACAACTATTGGGCTATATAGGGGGCCTTGTTGCAGTTTAGCAGGTCAGGTAGTAGTCAGGTAGTAGTCATGTGGTAAGGCTGCCCGCTGGGTATCTTTCCCGGTGTCTCGCCCTAAGGCGTTGGCCTCTGACGGGCAGGTGGCGTAACTAGACTGTGGATTGTTTTTCGTCCCAAGTATTCTGAGCTCACTTCACGGGAGACACGGTTAAAACTTCCTGAGGTGAACCGTTGTAGTTGACAGCTCTGGTTATTGGGCTATATAGGTGGGGATAAGGCACAATGGGGATGTGCCAGTCATTCCAAAGCACCACCTGGGAGGGAGGCCAGTCGCAGAATCCAAGACAGCCATGGAAGCGTCATATTTGCCCATTATTTTTCATTTTATCCGATCAAAAGCGGACATGCACATATAACATGTTCAGACAACACCTTTGCTGCCTCTGCATATGACGTCCCCTGCACATGGCGCCCCTGCACATAGCGTCATCGACTATCCCTTCTAGGTGCATATGCTTGTAAAGTCCGCAGTACCTAGTAAGCAGGCCCAATGTCTTCCTCAAGTTATATCTGAAGAGTCTAAGGCAGTAACTTGTTAATATATATATATATGGGTTCCATAATGACCTATGATTTATCCACTTCCTCGTACTATTGAGTAAGGCGGCGGTTGTCTACCCGTCTGCCAGTGGCAATGCGAGGACTTAACTGATTGGTGAGTGTAACGACCCCTGCCTATTCGCCTGGTCTCTCGCGATTTTTTTTATTTAGCCCAAAGGATTGCGAATATGCAACTGCTACGGTCCCTTCGTTTGTTTTTGAGTCATCTGTAAAAATGGTTATACTGTCTGATGCATCTTTGTCGACAAGTTCATCCCCTCAAGACTAATTATGTATATTTTTTTCAGAAATTGTACTCATCTACTAACATAGCCACTATCATACCACGCCTCGGAAATTACACATCATTCTCAGTCTTTTTGTGTGGAAGCATTCTGTTTTCAGCTCTTTAAAAATTAGTCTAATCGTAGCGAGTAGAAAATTCTGTTTGGCAGAAAGTCAAAAGATTTTCACACAAGATTAAACTATTTACGCGAGAGAGAAATTGGTTTTAAATAACGTTATAAGGTCGGGCGTCCGCCAAGGCGTTCTCTGTGTTTGTTGCGCGTTTTATCCCCGCCATCCTTGACATAATTAATGTTATATATGAGTCGTATTGTCGAGTCGGGATTTTTATTTCTTGTTGTTTTTTGTTGAACGGATGAGATACGGGTTAATGCTGCGTGGGGAAGGTCACATTTCGATGTTTAGCCCAAGCTACATTTGAGTGCACGACATCCTAAGTATGAAGGTTGAATTTCGTCAATTGCTGAAGGTTATCTTGTAATTTTTATGAACAGGTGACATCTGGTCAACATCTGCTACACTTTCTTAGGAAACTGTATTTATTTCTCACATTACTTCATATCACATTTTCTCTATATTCATATCGCACAAATCACATTATTTCTCAGAATATTGTATATATCATTATTTTTAATATAGTTTTTAATGAAATATTTGTGGTTTACAAATGTATACATATAGATACAAGTATATTTCAAAAATGTACTCAATAAGGCCTTTAATTTGAAACTAACAACGATATATTTATGTTAATTTATTGACATTTGGATTTATTTATTTATTTATTTATTTATTAATATTTGACATACATTTATAATACTAGATTAATAAGATTAAAATCTACCTTGCTGGAGTAATGCCCGTACTAAGGTAGACTTTTAGGTAATTTTTTCTTCCTTTTTTTTTTAGTCTGTAAGTGTGACATAATGTAGCATTGCTTTACGTGGTAGCTCTATATATTTGGATATTTAGACAACTTTCTTAATATTTGGACTAGTTGGTTAGTTGGTTGGTTGATATATTGATACTTGGTTAGTTAAGGAACCTATGGCACTCAAGATGACATAACGAATCTAACAATACCACAGACTTTTAAATCGGATAAAGCGTTTAGAAGTTATTTTTGAATAAAGAAACGGAAAACATACGTAGATGAACCCTGAACAAATTACACTCGTTTCTTGTCATAAAAATTCTATTAGACTAAATTAGCATTAACATCACTATGTAGCTAGCGTAAACAACGCTAGAATAGCTAGCGTAAACAACGCTAATTAAGATAAGTTAGGTTATGCTAGGGCATAAGTATAGATATCTGGTATGAATCATTTTATTAGTGTAATCATTTGTTATTGTAATTGTAAACATAATAAGTACATATATTTAGTGTATACCAAGATAATTAGTATAGGTTAGGTTATGTTAGGTTAGATTAGGAAGTAGTTATATTAATTTAGTGGGAAAGCATTTATTTACTGCAAATATTTATAAGTGTATATTCAGCTAGTTATGATAGGAGATATTTGTTAGTTTAGGTTAGGTTAGGAAGTCATTACATCTACCTAACGTAAAAAGTTATAATAGTTAATAAAAGTACAATAAGTAATAGATAATATAAGTCAGATATGAACACATTATTGTTAGTTACCCATTGAAAAGGCACTAGCCTTAGTGGGGAACTGTGACATGTAATTTGTATCTTTTTTATGAATAAAGACTAGTACCAAAAAAAAAACTCTCACTACGATTAATTTAAAACAAGAGAACACCTGAGGGCGATCGTCGAAGAGATGAGAGCAGCCTTATCAACGATTGCTCCAAATTTTGGTGACCTGTGCTCAGTTATGCAGGCTCATATTTCTTATTAAATATCTTTTCAAATTATATTGATTTTAATAATAAACAATTATTTAAAAAAACATTTGTTTTTTCTTTGGTGTACCTCTAAAATATCTTGATTTAGTAGGTGTACCTTGAATACAAAAAGTTTGCGAAACACTGGGTTAAGGCATCAGCTGTAATACACTCGTCGACAGGAATAAATGAATGCTTTGAAGGCGTTTCCCTGACCTTTTTGGAATAATTTTTTTTCTATGTGTAAATTTATCCATATTCCGAAACAAGTGAAAATCTGTCGGATCAATGTCTGGCGAGAACAGTGGGTAAAGAAGAGTCTCCAATCGCACCCATGCAACTTTGCCACTGTTTGGACGGCCATATACTTACTGTTGTCATGCGGAAGCAACGGCGAATGGCGAAGAGCGAATTGGGCAGGTTCAGTTGTTTATTCACGTGTTTCTCCGGCACTGTTTGCAGTTATTGACAGTTTTTGACTACATTTTTGCATGAACTGTTTTGCCAGATCGTAAAAATCTTTCCTTGATTGACTTTTTCTTGATAGTAGTAGTAGCAGTAAACGGAGTGGGAGGCTTGTTTCCAGCCCTTGATGTCACCTAGATCTATAAGATCTTTTGTAACTGCCCACTATGTGGTTAGGTCAGTGGTCAGCTAGTAGCCCAGTGCTTCTAGCCTGGTACCAGTTTTGGGTGGTCTTAAGTGCTTTGTCCATGCGTTCCTTAAGTATGATGGGAAGTTTCCTCTTACTACTATGGCCACGTCATCAGCGTAGCCGTAGACAGAGAAGCCTAGGTATTGTAGATCTGTTAGAAGTTCGTCTATAACGATGCTCCACAAGAGGGGGGAGATGACTCCACCTTGTGGACAGCCCTTGGCAGGAATTTCCGTGATGGAGGTGTCGCCTTGATAGACGGTCACGGTTTCCTTGATAACACACACGAAAATATTTGAGCACTAATAAACGACAGAAAGACTGAATTTGTAAAAGAAATTAAAATATTTTTTTCTAATTTGGAATTCCAAAGCAATCCGAAGTTATTCAAATCGTGTGTTAAAATAATATGAACAAGCAGTCCTCTGTCTGTATTATTTATTATGGGAAAGTAAATCGTGTATGTTTCAGATATATAAAAATACTCGCTTTAAGTGGGCGAGGCAAATAAGGAAAATCTTTAAAAAGTGGATGCGGAATTTCCTCGCGAAATCGCCGACTAAAATAAAAATATACCGATGCCGCCGCACAGTATCTCCATTTTACACGTCATGTTTTCTTCGAAGTGAGCCAAACTGTACCATCTATTAGAATGGTCTACTTCATTGGTTTTGACCCAGTAGATCGCGACCCCCTGGGGGGTCGTGTAGAGACCACCGGGCGGTCGCAGGCTATCAAAAAATTTAAACCAAAAATACTAAAGAACCTTTATTTATATAATATGAAAACATTTACGGCTTCGGAAGAGTATTAACTGTTCCATGGGAGTTAATGGGCCCTTGCTGAGTTGGCCACGAAGACCCATTCTGTTCAGGGTTGGTCACACTTACGGGTCAACGCCTATTCGACGGCCTCCACGCATGAAGTGCGAGCCTGGGTATCAAACTTCTGGCCTTCCTGGACGGTCTGCGCACCGTGCGGCGTAAGCCAATCGACTGTGCACTCTGACTTTGGGAGCTAACGGGCCCATGATGAGTTGACCACGATGACCCATGTGTTCAGGTTCGGTCACACTCACGGGTCAACACCCATCCGACGGCCTCCACGCACGGGGTGCGAACCTGGGTAGGACACTGGGTCAACCAGTCTCCCCTGGGAATCAAACCTCTGGCGCTCCTGGACGGTCTGCGCTTCGTGCGGCGCAAGCCAATCGATTGTGCTCTCCGACTAACAGTCGGGGGAGTCTGGGAACTGTATTGTTTCCTATAGAGCGGGGGTGGTTGCGTACCTTACGACGACCGCTCTTGAATTGACCATTGGCCATCCGATCCCGGTTCAGAGCCGGGCAAAGGACGCCTTGGTCCGCGATAGATTCGGTGTACTCCGTTTCACCGCTTCGTATGGGAGAGGACCGCGCAAGCGACCTCGAACTCGTAACCAATCGAGAGACCGGAGTAATCTGGTCACAATTGGAAGTAAGGGCGTGAGTGTCGGCCCGCCAGGTAACATTCCTGGCTATCTCACGGTTAAGGCGTTGGCCTCTTACGGGCTTGTGACGTAGCTAGATGGTGGACTGTATCGTCCCCAAGTCTTCTACGCTCACTTCAGGGAGATAGAACGACTTATCGTTAATACTTCCTGAGGTGACGGGCTCGCCCGCTGTAGTCGACAACCCAAGTTGTTCCTTGGGAATCAAATATCCCAAAAGACCACGAGTACAAATTAAATAAATACCATGATCTCGCAAATGCCGTCACCCGGAACGGCCTAACTGTTCAGCTGTCCTAAACCTACCACAGCTGGTCGTTAGTCCGGAACTCACCGTTCACCCCCTAGAAGTGTAATAATTGTATATGATGTGCCCGACTTCGGTCGGTGAATTCCATGGTAGCTCCGTTTGTATTTCATTCTTTCATCGTGTGTTTTGCTATTGCTTTTACTAAACTGTTTGTTGATCTTAGATGTAAACATTTAGGTAGAGTTTCAAAAGAAAAAAAACAGTTAAAATTAACGTGGTTTTCGCCATTGTTTTTACAAAAAACTTTATATATTGGATGCTTACATTTACAGCTGTAGAAGAGTAAACAGTCTAAGGGGGTCGCGATCTAAAAAAGGTTGAAAAACACTGGTCTACTTTTTTGAACTGTGTCACCCCCACTCCTAGAAGGTCGTACCTGGGATGTTTGAATTCTTAGCCACGTTGTTACTAGAAAAAATCAGCGCGGTGGTTTTCTATCTACATTTATTTCTTTCGCCATTGAATGCTGCCACCGTCCAGTCTTTAACCCAGGGTCCGGCTCATTAGGCAGCATCCTGTTTCCAGCTGCATTAAGAAGCCAAGTGTACGTGGATACCAAAACAATCCTTGCCCACTCATTTTGCCAATAATGAACCATGAGGACGTAGCTTACGTCAATCTGACTGAAGAATTGCTTGACAAACTCAAACGTTTGCAGAATGTATGCATACGATTTATCTACAGTTTACGCAAGTATGACCATATGTCTGAATTAAAAGCCCAAGTGAAGCCTACAAATATTCACCTACTTCCGTTATTATTTTGCGGCCTCTCTACGTCTTCACTTCAACTATCTTAGAGAACTCTTCGAGCTGTTATCTTCCCACAGTATCTTTTGGCGTGCATGCTGCGAGGCTTTGGAATGGTATCCCGGTTAACATAAGAGTGTTTATTATTTCAGAGTGTTTATTTATTCAAGTGTCTTAATATCATGGAAAAGGGAGAAATTTCACAAAACAAGAGTAGCACAAAAGCTTTTCAGTTTATACTGTTCGATGTACGACCGTACTTAAATCAGTCCCGAACAAGCAGTATTTTAGCCCATCTGCCATGACAGTGCAGAACGAAATACAAAAAATACGTGTGGCACTCGGGGACTGCCGCGGTAAAGCTATTGCATAACATTTTTAACAACTTATGCAATTATAATTATTTATTTATTTTATTTTTTCTGATATCAGATAACTGCGCTCTATTGGAAAACGTTGAAATTATTCCGAATCATTTGCGGCTGCGAAAGCAAATGATTAGGAATAATTTAAACGTCTTCCGATAGAGCGCCGCGCACGAATTTATTATTCGATAAAGCAAAAAAAACGGATTATTCGAAAAAAATCGTAGATAAAAAGATAGATAATTAAATTATCTTTAAAATGGTGCAGGTTTCATAATAATACACCAGATAGTATTTGCGTAGTAGTCGTTTTTGTGTTCGGTTAGACCTAATTTCACAAATTAATTACACTATGTAATGTAAAGAAAATATAAAATATTCAAAGTTAAGAATATTAGGAAAATGTTCTTGTTTAACATATATTTTTTTCGAATCGTAATCAGTACTCGTTTAGACGTAATTATCAGTTTAATATCATTAATTTTCGTTAAGAAATTTCTTCATTCGGTCGCCGCGCTGGCCTAGGCCCGCGATAAAAGCTATGCAATAGCTTAAAATGTGGCTCAACTGTTTAGGATCTGATAAGCTCTGTATATTATGAAATTTCATTTAGGACTTATGAAAGGCCCTCCCTAATAGGCTCCGTTTCAGTGCCTTTTAAGGCCCTGAACTAGACACCAGAACGAAACAGAATATGGATCACTGTGCTTCATTTCGACGGAGTCCGCATTTCCCCGGCTTATATCCAAGTTTGACTCACATGCAAGGAATTCGTGCCAACGACGCATTCAATGTCTGAAAGTGTAAGTGACCATGTAGTTACACCCACTGTATATACATATTATAGACTGGGAGATCACAGGGAAAATGTCTACTTGCCATATTTCACTATTTGTATTGACGTCTCAGGACTATAAAAATGACAGTACGTACACTAGAGGTCGATATATGAAAATAGTTCAATAATACTTACACATAAATACTATGACGCCATAGTTTTGGTTGTAATTGTGTGATTTGTAGAGGTTATTGTAATTTTCTAATTGCTGAGTAGGAATAGATCTCTAACACTGCTACAATAATCACGTCTAAATAACTCCCGAGCAAACCTATAAGCACAATCACTTTGTCAATTGTATTTATTCTTACATTAAAATTAAGATTTTAAAACCAGGTGTTAACGAATAAAGAGTTTAAGAGAAAAATATTAAGCTCAAGTTATCAATTTAACATCAAAAACTCCGCTTGCGGATGTTCAAGATTACAGTTCACTTGATGCCCTTGGCTAAACAAAATCTCGCCACAAGAGAGCTTTTAAGGTTCGAGCATGACTGGCCAGAGAGAAATCGGGAAAATGCTGGTGTGAGCCGAGCGATTATTGGAGCCGTTGTCCTCGCTAGTAGGAAGCTTATGAACCTTCCTTTACTTTAAAAGGAAAACCAACACGTCTTGCCTCCCTGTTTCTTTCGCCTTGTGGCAGGGGGCGGGTTCTTGTTGAAGAATTGCACCCTCTTGGGGTTGGCACTTTCCAAATTCTTGTGTGGCTATTTCCAATGTGGTCCAATATTCATAATACCTGATAAAACCAACAATGCAGTTATTGTATATGCCAAAAAGGCGGTATCCGCGCCGCGAAGTTAGCTTCGCGGCGCGGATACCGCCTTTTTGGCATATACAATAACTGCATTGTTGGTTTTATCAGGTATTGGGAATATTGGACCACATTGGAAATAGCCACACAAGAATTTGGAAAGTGCCAACCCCAAGAGGGTGCAATTCTTCAACAAGAACCCGCCCAAGAACACTTAGGTGTTGAAATGTCTTTGGCTGTGAAGACGTCATAGTGCAAGTTTTGTTTTTTAGCGAAACGGTGTCGATGCGCTGCTGGCAAGATTCCTGGTTCTTCTCCTTGGGGTCACCGGTTATTTTACTATTTCCTTTCATAGTTCAGAAATCAATCAGCCATAAAATTTAAAGTAAACTAACATGTTCTTTATTACATTTTTTCAAGGAAAACGTACAAAGCGTAAATAAGAATGTTTTGGTACGAGAAACGATCCTTGGAATGCGATATCGTATGCTGGTTATTATGGATAATATCTGAATTACACTATAATTGAATTACTAATGAACCATTCTATGTAGATCTGTAAGCGTCGGTGCCCTTCTTCTTCTTTGTAATTAAATGATATTAAGACTTTGTAAGCGTTGGCGCTCACTTCTTTTTGGCACATAAGATAAATTTGAAATGGATAAAAAAACTCCAACGGGCAAAGACGGCAAACTGGGGTCTTGCGAAATGAGAAACGTTTTACAGATGTGTCTTAGCCGGATGTTTTACAGCCCATCTTACCTGTTTAGATAACAGGTAAGATGGGCGGAAGTTAATGGGCCCTTACTAAGTTGGCTACGAAGACCCATTCTGTTCAGGGTTGGTCACACTCACGGGTCAACACCTATCCGACGGCCTCCACGCATGAAGTGCGAGTCTGGGTAGGACTCTGGCCTTACGGTCAGTTTCCCCTGGGAATCAAACTTCTGGCGCTCCTGGACGGTCTGGGCACCGTGCGGCGTAAGCCAATCGACTGTGCCCTCTGACTAACAGTCGGGGGAGTCTGGAAGCAGTAGGTACTGTTTCCTATAGAGCGGGGGTAGTTGCGGACCTTACGGCGACTGCTCTTGAAAAGACCATCGGCCATCCGATTCTGGGTGAACAGCCGGGCAAAGGACGCTGTGGTCCGCGATAGATTCGGTATACACCGTTTCACCGCTTCGTAAGGGATAGGACCGCGCAAGCGACCTCGAACTAGTAACCAATCGAGAGACCGGAGTAATCTGGTCACAATTGGAAGTAAGGGCGTGAGTGTCGGCCCGCCAGGTAACATTCCTGGATATTTCGCGGCTAAGGCGTTGGCCTCTTACGGGCTTGTGACGTAGCTAGATGGTGGACTGTTTTGTCCCCAAGTCTTCTACGCTCACTCCAGGGAGATAGAACGACTAATCGTTAAAACTTCCTGAGGTGACGGGCTCTCCCGTTGTAGTCGACAACCCAAGTTGTTATCTAAACTATAATCAAACGATACCGACATACTGTTTTAAAAATTAGGTGGTTACGAGGGGCAATTGACGGAATTTCAAAAATGTAAGTGTGCCTAATACTTTTGGCCAAGGATTTTATTTTGTTTTCCCACATTCCTTATCAAAAGTTGTTTATTTGCTTGTACTGATTCACCAACTTCAAGGACCGGTAAGCCATGAAAGCTTCTGCCACTCGTTCGTACATTTAATATATAGGTTGGAACGCTGGCAATGTGCCTCTTTGAAGATAATATTATAGGGGGTTAAAACATTTATTGAAAACTAGATATATTCAGAGGATCCGACAAAATTACAATCAAACAATTTTATAGTCTTTGATTTGTTAAAGCAGCTGATTCGCAACGATCGGTGGCAGAGCGCCAAGTGTAAATATAATTTCACTTACCTACGTTAAATTTAATTTAAAATATTGGTCAGGTACCTATACAAATAATTATAATTATAAAAATCTATAAATTTTCAATCTTCATTAAAATGACATAATTTCGAAATATCGTTTTTTTTATATTATATCAAGTGTCACGGGGAAAATCGATCAATGTCATTTTGTTGTGCCATATTGTTGCTTGTTCCCAAACCAATTTCGATTCGAAGCATGAATCGATTTTAGGAAAAAAGAGCATAGTCTGATCTTTAATGAAGGGGAAATAAAATGTGTGACGGGAAAAACTGATTATGGTCTACCAGGTGGATCAAGGTCCATCCGATGACGGTGGACCTTGATCAGTCTTTTTCCTATGGTCCAGAGGTGGAATACCTCGATGATCCTCCGGTTGAGGCTGAGGAGGAACTGTGATGGAAAATACGGATCAAGGCCAATGACTGCTCCACGTTTTCACTTTTTTTTGGGTTTAAACCTCTCCACCATCGACATTTTCAACCTCAACCAACCGACGTTCGTTAAAGAATTATTCAAATCAATTGCACCTAACGAGCTTGTTTACATCTATCTTTCTTAGTTATATAATTTTCATGCAACATATCAGTAGCTACTACAAATATTTATAAATATTTATTATATATCTAAAAATATCTATAAACATCAATAAATATCTGTATCTATATACCCACTATAAGACCTATTTATATCTTTATTTATATCTATATACATATACACATACCATCGTCTAACTCCTTCTTCCTAATCACTTCCAATTCCCTACCTCTCCCATCGGTTTTCTATTTTAATTTTCTATTTAACATGTACTTAGTTTATTTTACAATTAATTTTTAAGTGTAATATGCCGAAATCCAAATGTGTAATATGCGGAAATCTGTTAATTTCATAGGAAACGATTATCGGCGTAATGTTTTTCTCTTTTTCTACATTATGTTTATGCACACGTTTCAATTGTATGCGCTGTATGTTTCCAGAAATAAAATAAAATAAAAAATAAAAATAAAATAAAATTTAAGTAAAATGTATTTTTTTTAGAAACTCTTACATATTTGATTTACAGACAAAATATATTTTCTTGTCACTCAAACCCCTGCTAAAATGTAATTTTTTAAGTTTCTTAATTTTAAGAATAGAATTACCAACATTTTGGAAAAGTGTATAGGTATTGATCGTTATTCCCGTGCCCCTGTATGAAACTACTTTGATGCTTTTTTTTCGATTTAACTAGACAATCTGTCCTCTAAATACAGATGGCCGTGATACATGAGAACAACGCTACGATTGAATCGCACTGAATCGAGTCGACGCCGCCTAACTCTAACCAATCGTGTCATACAACAAACGTCAAAATACCGCAATTCTTTCGCCTAGGTTTCTTTAAAACTGCAGTGTTGCATTAAATAAAACGATTTTCAGCATTTTAGGAATTAAAATACGATGCTAGCTAAATTGGAAATCGCCGGGCCGTTTTCTTTATGTCCGACCTAATCGATAGTCGACGGCTTCGTACTTCGTATAATTTGTAGGTTAGTTCGGCCTGGATATACACGTATGCAGTTCGCGATTCGCTTGCCGATTTTTTAAACAGTTTTTTGTGAGCTATTGGAAATGTTGCCCCTCACGCACCGCGACAGCAAAGGACTCACCTCCCTCGTCAAGGATGAGGTCAAAGGATGGCTGAGGCTGATATATTCAGACAGAAATTCGAGAAATTTGTTCATGTTTCTTATATTAAATTTCTCGTTCGCCTTCGTCGAGCTATTCTACGGCATATGGACGAATAGTTTGGGTATGTTTCGCCTTATTAATATATTTTATACATGTTTTATTGATAAAGTAAAGTAAAGTAAAAGGTATTTATTTCCAATACAACCATACAATTGTGTAGGAATGACAGTAATTAATCTTAAATTAGTTACTCAATTTAGACAAGAGATGATATACAATATATAGTTTTAAACTTACTAATTTACAAAAACATAGACTATATGATAACAGTTTACAACAAAACAATTAACGGTAAATAATATGTATTAGATTAAATGGGTAGATACGATGCTATGTATTTTCAAAATATTTTAAGAAGTCGTTATGGGCATACATGTTGATTTTAAGCAGATAGACTCGGATGGATCTCTTGAAAATATCGATGTTTTTAATTTCTTTTAATCTTTCGGGCAATTTATTGAAAAGTTTGAGGCCTAAGTATCGACTAGTCGCCTGGAACTTGGCAGTACGTGCTACGAACGGTTGGAGATACAGGGTTTTATTCCTGGTGTCATACCGATGTACTTCCTCGTGGGATATGGCCGAGCTCTTATTGCAATAGAATTCGCAAAGAGCTTCTTGAGCAAAAATCGCATATACGGTCAATATCCCTAGTTTTTGGAAGTGTTCACGACATGACTGCCGTGGACCAATACCTACTATCGCACGTATGGCTCTTTTCTGGAGAGTGAATACACTGTTGATGTGTGCTGCATTACCCCATAAAAGAATACCATAGCGCAGGTGTGACTCAACTAGCGCGTAATAGGCCGATATTACTTCAGTTCTCTCCAAACAATTTCTGATGCGTAATAGAGCATAGCAGGCTGACGAAAGTTTTGACTTAACATGCTCTATATGTAGATTCCATGACATCTTTGCATCCAGATGTAGTCCGAGGAATTTAACTGATTCCGCAAGTTCAACCGGGTAGTTAACTTTTATAGATGATGTCTTGCTATTAAAATTTAAAATAACAGTTTTAGACATATTTAGAGACATCTTGTTCGCATTAAACCAATCATCAAGTTCACCAAGAGATGTATTGAGATTGGCAGTGAGCGTATTTATGTTGTCAGCTTCAACTACAGCGCTAGTATCGTCTGCAAATTGGGTGACTTCACATTTAGATAGATTTGGACTCAGGTCATTTATGTAAATAATGAAAAGCAACGGTCCAAGAATTGAGCCTTGGGGTACTCCAATATTGACAGTAAGTATTTCGGAAGTTGCTACGGACTCGATTAGATCTCTGCCAATATTGGCTATTTCTACTTTTTGCATTCTGTTTTGCAGATAAGTCTTGAATAGGTTATTTGCCGTACCTCGGATGCCATAATAGTCTAATTTTGCAAGTAGAAGATCGGTTTGGACGCAATCAAAGGCTCGACTGAGGTCACAAAAAATGGCAGCCGAATACCTTTTCATATTTAGACATGTATGTATTTGATTGCAACACTTCAACATTGCCTGTTGGGTCGATTTCTTTTTCATAAAACCAAATTGTGTGTTGCTCAAAATATTATTTTTCTTCAAAAACTCACGTATCCTGACTTCTATTATTTTTTCTAGAACCTTAGAGAATACGGTCAATATAGATATTAGTTTTTAACAGTGTTAGCAATAACAGTAAGCTCGCTCAACTTGATGAGCCCTGTGGTGCTAAATCGGCCCAGTTAAAAAAAAAATACGTGTGGCACTCGGGGACTGCCACGGTAAAGCTATTGCATAGCATTTTTAACAACTTATGCAATTATAATTATTTATTTATTTTATTTTTTCTGATATCAAATAACTGCGCTCTATCGGAAAACGTTGAAATTATTCCGAATCATTTGCGGCTACGGAAGCAAATGATTCGGAATAATTTAAACGTCTTTCGATAGAGCGCCGCGCACGAATTTTTTATTCAATAAATTCGAAAAAAATCGTAGATAAAAAAATAGATAATTAAATTATCTTTAAAATGGTGCAGGTTTCATAATAATACGCCAGATAGTATTTGCGTAGTAGTCATTTTTGTGTTCGGTTAGACCTGATTTCACAAAGTAATTACACTATGTAATATAAACAAAATCTAAAATATTCAAAGCTAAGAATATTAGGAAAATGTTCTTGTTTAACATATATTTTTTTCGAATCGTAAACAGTACTCGTTTAGACGTAATTATCAGTTTAAAATCATTAATTTTCGTTAAGAAATTTCTTCATTCGGTCGCCGCGCTGGCCTCTAGGCCCGCGATAAAAGCTATGCAATAGCTTAAAAAACCTTTGTTGAACTGCAAAAAATAGCACCCAGGGGACAGACCGCAGTTAAAAGATATTTACGGGACTTATTTGTATCTTACTGCATCCGAGAAGCGAGTAAAACTGTGACTGAACTTTATGAACTGACTGAACTACCCAGCTAAACGCCAGATATTTGTATGCCCAACCCATGGGGCCGGATGATTTCGCCAATCCGTATGTTGAATGGGCAAACGCTTCATACGTTTTAATCACTTAGTGTAAATGTCGGCAACGCACACTAACAAACTTACGTTTATCGGATTCGGTGTGGGGACAAATCCACTGCGTCTCTTATATGCAACTAGGTTCACGAACGCTCCCAGCTATAAAATGTAGGTCTGCGCAGAGAACAATTTCATACGTTTTAAACACTGAAACTGTAAACTCGCATTCTAACCTCTTTGATGATATTGCTAACTACTTAGGTGAGTAAGCTAGCCTCCCCGACTTGAATAATACATGATTTACCGAACGCAGCATACTTTGGGATCTGGTTGGACAGTGGTGATGCACACCATTCATTTTAAAATCGGCTAGATTTCTGCAAACGTACAGCACTCTTCCATTATATAAATGGACGGTAACGTCATGATGCAGAGATCTATAGCGTGCTTTAAGTCATCTTTTGTTGTACTTCACTATTTACCATTTGGCATATAGTAGGTTTTTAAGAGGCCTATTACAAAATAGCGTAGGTATTCTTTTAAAATGAGTTTAAAAAATGAACGCATTTTTTTTTGGATGTAACTATAAAAGATAGGATAAATAAATAAAAAAATAAATAAATAACTATTCAACCCTGGGAGAAAACCGCGGCACTGAGCGCTCTTCTCTTGCGCAAGCAAATATATACACAATTTCTAATTGTTTTTTGCAGTGTTTTCTCCTTTCTAATGACAATAATTTATATTATGTCGTATTGCTAAAAGAGTGAACTTTAATATAGTATAAGTATTATATAAGAATCTTATTTTATTTCTGAGAAAATTAGAATGATACAGGAAGTTTTTTTTTAAATTTTGTGTAATTGTAAGTAATGTATACCTTGGATATGTGGTCAAAAAACGAAAAAATAAGGCCGCTATGGTCAACAAGAATACATGACGGACATAAAAAAAAATAGTATACGGTTTTCGTTGTAGTGATATTACTGTATTAAGGAGCTCAAAGTTTGCCTTCCGAGCGTTTTACGAATAACGACTTTCGGAAAATGGGCTGAATAAGTAAATAATATTCGTTATATCTAAAATTAAAGGCCGCTATGGTCAACATCAAGAAATGGTCCAGGTAATTCAGTAATTAAAGTTTGTAGAAATCTCTTCATTTCTTGGAATTAGAACGCCAAAAATCCACTTTTCTTGCCTTTCTGGAAAAAATATGTGATAGGGCTCTTAACACGCTGGCTGCGATGTTATTTTTGATGGACTTTAATCCAGTGCATATGAGGTCTTTTCAGGCAAGGTTGAACTTCTTCACAGTGCGTATGAGACCTACTCGGCCTCACAAAATAGGTTTTTATTTGCGCCATTGCGATAACTTCGTAAGGGATGCTATATATATTCGTCTCTATCAAACCCAAAGAAATGTGAACATAGTCGCCCCCCTAGAAAAAGAGCGCAATTTTGACTGCCGCATTTGCAAAAAGTCACGCATGCGGCTTTTTAGACCACATAACATAACCAATTTAGAAAATGTTTCTTAAATAGTTTGGCAAGCAATGAATGTAAAAATAAACATGTTATCATTGTCATTGATTTAATTACTTTACAAATTTATATAATCGAAATGAATAAAATATATCATGCACAACAAAGAAAGTAATATTTGAAGTATATAGTTAACATAAATTTAGAGTTTTATGACATTCATTAATAATAGTATACTTTATGAGTTTGACATCGCTTGCTGAGAGAAATGACAGTAAATATGTCAGCTTACAAAATCTCAGTTTGATAAGATATCAGGTGTTCAGATTTCTCTGTCTAGCTGATGTGGGGATTCCTCCCAAATGCGCAGTGAGTCGATTGCTTGATTTTAATTTTCAATTGTCGGCCTAATAACTTGCCACCTAAAGCTGCATTGTCAGACAAAATCATTGTAAAGCGTTTTGATCGGAAACGTTTCGTACTGTTTGTAAGTCTGAATGGTATTGATAAAAGCATCGATGGCATTTTCAGGTATATCGGATGAACCAATGAGCTGAGCGCCACATTTTGATAAATTTCCCGGCTGCTGGATCATCAAGTCCTTAGCGGTGATGTTGTTGTCGTAGCAAATCGCTCAAGCATTCTGTGGCAGGCTTCTAGCTAGGTTTGCTGCAGAAATTTTATTAGTGTGGCGAAGTTTTCTTGCAACATCATGACGTTAAGCTGGAGTTAAGGTTTTGATGGTCTCGTCATCTAAAAATCGAGCGTTGTCCACTCTTTTCTACGGCGGCACCGCGTCCCGTACTATTCACATAATACGTAATCGTAAAAATTGTAAAATCGTAAAATGAAGCACATAAATGTGCTCCGTACGTCTATTCTTTACTTGCTTCAAAGGGTGGTAAGAATATACAACCTTCAGGTTAAGCATATGCATGATTTAAATGCTTAAAAATAATCCATTATTGGACATCAATTAGAGAACTATTGTTACCCTGCATTTAACCCAAAGTAATATTCGAGTACGATTTTAATACTCTGTTCTATTTTCAGGTTTAATAAGTGACTCCTTTCATATGTTCTTTGACTGTACGGGCTTGCTGGCTGGTCTGGTAGCATCCATCATAAGTAAATGGAGGGCGAACGAACGTTTCTCTTACGGCTATGTCAGAGCGGAGGTGATTGCCGGCTTCGTGAATGGACTGTTCTTGCTGTTCATAGCTTTCTTCATCATGTCTGAGGCTGTGGAACGAGCCATTGAACCACCTGAGGTGAGTTTGCATGTGTTCTGTTCTAAAATTGACATTTTTCCTCCTTAATGAAAATCATGACGTCGGAAGCCTGAACATTTGCTCAAGCTTCTCGCCAGAGATAGCTGATTGTTACTTAACTCATTCGATGCAAAGACAATTTCTTAGATTTTGCTTTAAATGCCACCCATACAAATGGTCATGTACGAGATATCTCCAGCCTTCTAGTCCTTGTCGGTGTTGCACAAAAGAAAAATGGAGTTGCGAAACTCGTTACTATTTAATTTAAACCTTTACTGAATTATAATATTGCGACTTTTGCTTCAACTGTCATTATTTACACCCGCGCCAAACAAATAGTGACAATCCCTGGCAGTTTGGCCAGTAGATATTGCAACCAGGCAATACATTGGCAGTACCAGGTATACTTTGGCAATACCTGACAATACTTTGGCAGGCAATAATATTGCTACTAGGCTATTTTATATTTTGGTGTACAATAAATAGAGGTCGCAACCATAACTGAAGATTATTGTGCCACAAATTTCTTGCGTTTATAGCTGATGCCCATTCCCAATCAAAATACCTATATGATTCGCATAAAATTATCTATGTCTTCAATGGAACAAAATATATAAAAATATGAATGTTTATAGACTGATTACTTTTATATAAAACTGATTTTGACACAAGTTTTCCAATAAAGACAAAGATATTTAGTAGTAAAAACGATTAAATGTTATTTTTGTATCCGTAATAATAGATTTTAGATGAATCGTGGAAGAAAGGAAGTATGGTCGACTTGAGTCCCTTAAACCCGAAGCATGTCCTGACTAAGAGGGTTGTTATTTATAACACAGAATCGCCATAAATTTACCTGCTGCAGTGGTTGACGTGTTCATGACAGTGTCAATATGTTCAAAAATGGATTAGACATAAATTTCAAAAATACTGTATATAAACTTCAGACATATCAATGTTAAACTCTCGGCGATACTCTACGGGTAAGGTACCCTGTATTTGGGACTGTTTTAGAACTAGCGGCAATCAGAGTAGGAACTACTATGATAACTGCAGGAGACGGCATTCAAAGAAGAAATAAATCTTCCAAAATCTTCAAGGACCCATAAAAATTTACATAATCTTTAATAAGTACAGCTGTCAGATGGTCTACTGTTTGTTTTTTCTCAAAAATCTTATCACATGGTATTTGAGTAGTCGTACATAATTTTGTTCATGGCCGTTGTGATAACTATAAGTACACGAGTTAATCAAATTTGTGAATTGAAAATATGAACTAAGTGTCTTTGTAGATTAAGGGACCCAAACCGACAGGGTTCCCATACAGTAGCGCTACAATCGTTTGTCTGTAATCTGTTAGTACGGTAACGAAACTTACTGCAGACTACTTTTATCAAAATCAGTTTTCTTTATAAGCTATTTATCTCTGGAAGTTCACCCTTTGACATATATTTTAATGAACGATGGGTATTAAAATCGCACTAAAATCTTTGATTATTGATTCAATGTCTTATTCCTACCACTACGAATGGAGATCCAAAATAAATATCTTTTAATTTTAATTTTAATTTTATTATTTTTAAGGAAACATACAGCTGTTACAATAAATTTGTTACAGAATTATTAAGTTAAAAAAAATAAAGCTAATTACATGTTTCCACTTAAACATTCATAATTTAAACACAACAATATATTTTTTTTCAAGAATTAACTAACACTCATAGGGACAGGTGGGAACTGGGAAGAAAGGAGTCATAAAGGTAAATAAAATTTTATGTAAATACACGTTCCATAATATAGACATACATATTATTTAAAGATATTCTTGAATATCCAATGAATAGAGGTTTTTGATTACGTTTTTCTGAAATAGTGAATTTGCCAGCCCTGAATCTTATGAACCAGTAGTGACTGCTGCTGAAACGACTATTGTTGATTGCGGAGTGGTCTAACTATCCTCTCAAGAATCATAATATCTTGATACATTTGACATCCGGGCTAAAGTTTAATGGTTTTTCAGAAAAATGTGTTTATTAGGATTTTTTTTAGTATTTAATTCTTAAATACATAAATAATATTTAGTACACGTCTTACATTTTCATACGATTGCACATAATCGAATTATAGTATCATAATCGAATTACAATAACACTTTGAAAATGAAATAAAATTATACAAAAGATGACTAAATCAATGAAGTCATTTCATCTAAAATTTACCTGTAGACTAGAAGCATTATAAAAGCATGTCAATTCCTTCTTACAAAAAATATCTAAAACTGCGATTTCATGGAATGTGACATTGTTCAAATGTCTACCGCGGCTTTGCATGTTGGCACGGATCCGAGAGGTCCAATTTTTAACGAATGTCGCATAGATCCGGTTGAATTTGAGCGATGGACTGGGCTATGTTGACTTTGAGGGGATCGGTCAATTGTGGCTTATTGGAATAGACCTGCAACTTCAGAAAACCCCACAGGAAAAAGTCTAGTGGGGTCAAATCGTACGATCTTGGTGGCCAATTCACAACACCTCCGCGAGAGATAACCTTGCTCTAAAGAAGAGTCATTTCGATATTAAAGTTTTAACGTGCTGCTCAATCGTGTAACTTGCCTTAGGGATTTGGTATCAGTGACTGATTAATAAACAACAGATTTAACAGACACCGGCAAAACAACATGGCCACCACAGACTGTCAATATCGACCCAACCTTTTTTAAAGCCCTATAGAAGATTCCCTAATAAAACTTTAATTACATAAAACTTTAGACCATTATCTAACTATTTGTATGTCATTTAAAGTTGTAACAGTTTGTAATTATACCTTTTATTTTGGTTGTGGGATATGTTGTTTTGGCTCTTCCTTATGTGTCCACCCCTTAAAAATAGTCTAAACTTTAGATAATAAAAAAAGAAATATTTTATTTATTTATTTTATTTTATAGCAAACTTACAGATAGTAAATATATGATAATAGTATCTTAAAAACATATTCAAACGAAACAAATTTACTATGCTATAAATAGTTTGCAATGCTTGCGTTACACATTAACATAGAAATAACATCAACACGTTGATAGTAGGAGAAAAATATAATAAAGCTAATAATAATATAAGGGTCAGAAAAGAAATAATTAAATAAGTTGTTAATAAGGTTATTTGGATAGAGCAAAATAGAAGTATGAGTAATAGGATAATAATATTTATTATATATAATATTATATAATACAATAGTATGTTATAATATAATAATCATATAATACAGTGCATTAGGATGGCAGTAAGTGAAACCTTCAAAAGTAGGAGATAGGCTAGGTATAATTGATTGAATCTTTTATTATATTTATGGAATCATAAAATACATCCAATCCTTTACACGATTTATCAAAAACGCGACACATTCTGGCAAGAGGTCTATTCGATCCGATGTTGTTATTGCAAGCGACAACGGAAAATGTTTGAGAGCTCCTCGTTAGTCGCGGTGGCACACGAAATTGAATTTTTTCTAGACTAGCTGGGCTGTCTAGTCGATTGTGCAAAAGCTTATGGAAACACGTTATATCATTTATTATCCTACGTGTTTTTAAGTCTATTAGGTTAAAGTTAGAAAGCCGCTCTACATAACCTTCCAGAGTATTTCTGAGGCCACATTTGTTCGACAGCATACGAGTGAATTTCTTTTGGACTCGTTCAATTCTATCGCTGTGAACACTGTAAAGCGGATTCCAGATCACTGATCCATACTCCAGCACCGATCTAATCAATGATGAATAGACGGATATTAGGGATTTCGGTTGTCGAAATGGCTTCATTGTCCTGAAGACAAAACCAAGAAGTTTACTTGCTTTTTCGACAATCCCATTGAAGTGGTGATGAAATGAATACTTTTCATCGAAGATAACTCCTAGGTCTCTGATGTGCTCGACTCTATTAAGTGTAATGCTATTGATAGAGTAGTTGTGTTTTAAAATATTTTGGTTCCGGCTAAATGATATAAAATGGCCTATTTTCGACATTGAGCTGCATATCATTGCGCGTGCACCACACGCTCAATGTATTCAGGTCATTTTGAATTTTTTCGCTGTCTGAAGGACAGGAGATTCGACTAAAAATTTTGAGGTCATCCGCATAAAACAAATGTGGGCACTCCAATTCATCGCAAAGGTCATTTATATAAAAGAGAAAAAGCAATGGTCCCAAATTTGAACCTTGCGGTACACCATAAGTTATTGCAGTGACAAGTTGGGATCGATTAGACATATATGATTCCAGCCATAAATAAATAAATACAAACGGAGCTGCCATGGAATTCACCGACCGGAGTCGGGCCCATCATAATACTATTTTTTACACTTCTGGGGGGTGAGCAGTGGATTCCGGACTTACGAACCGGCTGTGGTAGGTTTAGGACAGCTGTCTTGCCACATGTGAGCGTTCACCTTGCCACCCATTCACTCCCCCTTCGAAGCCATAGAATTTGAGAAAATTGTAAATTAGTAAATTGCCGTTTATTCCGAAAGTCTCAAGTTTTGCTATTAGTATTTTGTGATTTACTTTGTCGAACGCTTTACTAAAATCTGTATACACAGCATCAACTTGTGTACGACTGTCGAGTGATGAGCATATATAGTCGCTGTATTCCAAGAGGTTTGAAATCATGGACCTATTGTTCATGAAGCCATGCAGGGTCTGACTGAGAGACAGTTTCGTGTGAATATAGAGATGATCGCGTACGAGGGATTCAAATATTTTGGAGAAACTTGACAATATGCTTATCGGTCTATAGTTATTTACTTGACCAGAATCGCCGCCCTTATGAATAGGCACGATGTTGGCAGTTTTCCATTTATCTGGAAATATCCCCTCTTTTAGAGATTTACAAAATATTATGAATAATGGAAAAGCTACGTCATTGGAAAGGTTACGTATGAATATAGGCGGTATCGTATCTGGTCCTGCGCCTTTGTTAATGTTCATTTTTTTCAAGCGTGACTTTACATCATCCAAGCTGACTGTTATCGTCGGTACTGTAGTTCCATGGTCACGTGGTATAGAATTAATAGTAGATGAGCTTGTGTTTCCAGGATTGAAAACAGAGCTGAAGTAGGACGAGAGGGATTCACATATATCCCCCCCTAGAGTTGCAGTTTGGTTTCCATTATGTATTATTTTAGGGATTGAACTAGAATCCTTTTTGGATTTTACATATGTCCAAAAGTGTTTTATGTGATCGCTAATATGTTCATCTATACTAGAGATATAAGCATTGTGACACTGTTTTAACATTTTTTTGGATCTCGCCCTAAGAATATATACGGTAGTGAAAATAATAATAACGGCTGCCTCGAGCATAATTCTCTCTTGGCTGCTGCCATTAAGGATGCGAGACAGCACGAACGCCAAATTAAAGTATGCTTGCTCGACCTAGAGAATGCCTTTGGGTCAGTTCGGCACAGTCTCCTCCACTTTGCGCTCTGCTGGTACAACTTCCCACCTGTGGTGCGTGACATTGTAGCCTCCTACTACAACTGTCTGACGTTCCATGTCAAAACGCAAGAATGGACTACCCGCTCTATATCATATTCAATTGGACTGTTTCAGGGCTGTTGCCTCTCTCCGACGATATTCAATATCGTTTTCAATATACTGCTGGAAAGCCTGACCCAGTTCGACAAGAAGTGGGGTTACCGTTTTAAAACAGACGGCCAATACACATCGTCGTGCCTCGCTTTTGCCGACGACCTAACTTTTATCACCAGGAGCCCCAAGCAGCTTTCCCTGCTATTACAGAAAGTGGAGCTATTCTGCGACTGGTCAGGCTGTATAAAAGTGAAGCCCTCCAAATGTTTTTGCCTTGGACTCGCCCGCATAGACAAAAAATTTACGTCCTATGACCCAAAATTGGTCTATAAGTGCTCTATTATCTCCCTTATAGACCCAAATAACCACTTCAAATTTCTTGGCAGGATAATCACCTGCCAGGGAAAAGACCTCTCTGGCGACCATGTTATAGAACATTTCCGTAGTTGCCTGGAAAAGATAGATGCATTGCTAATTTCTGGCCCTCGTAAGGCTTGGATCTATGACAACTATCTAACTTCACATTTGTCATGACCCTTTCTTATTTACGATTTCACCAAAACCCAACTGTCTGGTCTGGATGCACTGGTGACAGCTAGTCTGAAATCCTGGTTGTCCTTAGCCAAACCAGCTGACCCCTCGACTCTCTTCAGGTCCAAACACAATTTTGGGCTAGCTCTAAAACTGCCCTCTCTGCTCTACGCCAACTCCAGAATAACCAAAAATTCGATTCTAAGCAATTCCAAGGATCCGGCAATATCGAAGCACGTAGTAAGTGGCCGTAGTGAGTCAAATGATCTACAAGCCCGCGTTGACTTCCACAAAAAGTTCCTTACTGGAATCAGCCAGAATGGCACTGGTCTGGGGTATGGCAGTACAACCATGAGCGATGTGGACTTGAAGAAGTCTCTCTTGCGGGGAGATTACGACAGCAATAGTATGGCTCACGCTATTGGCCTTCAATGCCAGAATGATTGGATAACAATTGGAGACTTTTGCATTCCTCCTCCAATGCACTGGAAAGTAATGTTGTATGACTGGACGCCAGAGATGCTGAAATTTTATTTAAATGCCTTTCAGCATACACTTCCAGACCCCAGTAACCTCGCTCGTTGGAGCTATGACGAGGATAGTTCATGTCCCCTTTGTAGGAACACCCCTTGCACAGCTAGACATATTCTAGCTGGCTGCAAGGTGGCCATGGATCAAGGACGGTACACTTACCGCCACGACAAAGTCCTTGCTGTTATTCGCGAGGTACTTAGCCTCTCAGTGGCTCGTGCCAACAAGGGTTCCACAGTATCCTCCAAACCCCCAATACAGTTTGTGCGGGTTGGCTATAAAGGCAAAAAACATCTCATTGCGAAACCCTTCTCAATAATCGAGAAAGCTTCAGATTGAATTATGGAGGTCGATTCGGTCTCTAAGCAGTATAAATTCCCTGAAAGTCTCGGATGCACAGCCCTGCGTCCAGATATAACTCTTTACTCTCTATCTCGGAAGATGGTTCTTATCGTAGAATTAACTGTTCCATAGGAATCAAATATCCCAAAAGACCACGAGTACAAATTAAATAAATACCATGACCTCGCAAATGCCGTCACCCGGAACGGCTTCACTGTTCACCTTCACGTGGTGGAAGTAGGCGCTCGTGGCCTGCCAACTAAATCTTTGTTTCAACTTTTTAAAGATCTTGGTCTCTCCAGGAAAAGTGATTCAAATGTAGTGATTCAAATGTAGTGAAACAAACCCGCGTAGATATACCCCAGATCAGCCAGAAACAGCTATACCCCAGATCAGCCAGAATGGCACTGGTCTGGGGTATAGCTGTACAACCATGAGCGATGTGGACTTGAAGAAGTCTCTCTTGCGGGGAGATTACGATAGCAACAGTATGGCTCACGCTATTGGCCTTCAATGCCAGAATGATTGGACGACAATTGGGGACTTTTGCATTCCGCCTCCAATACACTGGAAGGTAAATGCTCTATGACTGGACGCCAGAGATGCTGAAATTTTATTTGAATGCCTTTTAACATACACTTCCAGACCCCATTAACCTCGCTCGTTGGAGCTATGCCGAGGATAGTTCTTGTCCCCTTTGTAGCAATACCCCTTGCACAGCTAGACATATTCTAGCTGGCTGCAAGGTGGCCTTAGATCAAGGACGGTACACTTACCGCCATGACAAAGTTCTCTCTGTTATTCGTGAGGTAATTAGCCTCTCAGTGGCTCGTGCCAACAAGGGTTTGACAGTATCCTCCAAACCCCCAATACAGTTTGTGTGGGATGGCTCTAAAGGCAAAAAACATTTAACTACAAAACCTTTCTCAATAATTGAGAAAGCTTTAGATTGGATTCTGGAGGTTGATTCGGTCTCTAAGCAGTATAAATTCCCTGAAAATCTAGGATGCACAGCCCTCCGTCCAGATATAACTCTTTACTCTCTATCTCGGAAGGTGGCCCTTATTGTAGAATTAACTGTTCCATGGGAATCAAATATCCCAAAAGACCACGACTACAAATTAAATAAATACCATGATCTCGCAAATGCCGTAACCCGGAACGGCTTTACTGTTGGAAGTTGGCGCTCGTGGCCTGCCAGCTAAATCTCTATATCACCTCTTTAAAGATCTTGGCTTTGCCAGAAAAATAATCAACTCTTTCCTAGAAAAATTATCAAAAACTGCGATTTGCGCATCTCAAATTCTATGGCTTCGAAGGGGGGAGTGAATGGGTGGTAAGGTCGTCGCTCAGATGTGGCAAGACAGCTGTCCTAAACCTACCACAGCCGGTCGTTAGTCCGGAATCCACTGCTCACCCCCCAGAAGTGTAAAAATAGTATTATGATGGGCCCGACTCCGGTCGGTGAATTCCATGGCAGCTCCATTTGTATTTTATATTTATTTAAAGTTGTAATGGCAATCAATATTGTAACAATATTTATGGCCAGACTCTAGTAAATTTCTCGTTATTATTTACAGGTGAAGCATGAGCGGCTCTTTGTGGTATCGATACTCGGCTTCCTAGTGAATCTAGTTGGAATATACGCGTTCCAGCATGGCCACGCTCACGGTGGTAGTTCCCACAGTCACTCCCACGGCCACTCACATGGACATTCCTTCGAAAATAACCACTCATCGCACGGACACTCGCACGGTGTACAGCTCGACATGGAAATGGGCAGTGGCAACTCCCAAATCATGAAAGGTGTCTTCCTGCACGTTTTGGCCGACACGCTGGGAAGCGTTGGCGTCATTATATCCGCCGTACTGATGCATTTATTTGGTTGGATGCGCGCCGACCCAATCTGTTCTATGTTTATCGCTATTCTCATAGCAGCCAGCGTGCTAGCGCTCTTAAAAGAATCTGCTATGATATTAATGCAAAGACAGCCGGTAGTTTTAGATAATGTTCTACCGCACTGCTACCAACAAGTCACCGGTTTGGCCGGAGTGTATTCCGTGCAAGAACCCCACTTCTGGACTCTGTGCAGTGACGTTTACGTAGGCGCTGTCAAACTGGAAGTATCTAAAAACATCGATCCAAAGTATGTTGTCAGCCAAACGCAACGAATTTTCTCATCCGTAGGAGTCAGGCAAGTGTATGTCCAATTAGACTATTCAGCTATGTGATCCATAGATACAGTTATGCCTAAATCTTTTACCTTCACACCGTACTGTGGGAATACAGGAAATCTGAATTCGCGTGAAGAGATCATTTAAATTAAGAGGGCAAATGACTGCATCGTACTTTAAATTAAGTTTTTAATATTGTAACATTCCGAGCGCATTTTTGTGTATAGAGTCGTACATCTAGGGGGGAGTTATAATGCCTTCTATAATATAAGTTGTGTTTGGAGGAGAAGAGAAAACATATGTATTTGATCCCGCAATTGCAAGAAACCATTTTTTTTAATTGGCTCTGTGGGCTGTCCGCTTTGACGTAGCTTTGATTTGCTCATAATTAGGTGACAGCCGTTATTGTATTTAGTTCTTTTTTTAAATTCATTTATTATATTCGAGTTTCAGTGAAATGAAATGAAATATTAAATAGTTAACCAAGTACATTGGATTTGACTATGTAATTCCTTCGGAAGCTTTCAGATTTTGATTACAATGCTAATGTAATAGATCCGTCAAAACGTTGAGCAATTTAAGCGTCTTTGAAACGTTCATCAAAGAGCTACTATAATAGTCGTAAAATATAAAGTCGCCAGATGCAATTTTAATAGTCGGTAGCTTGGAAGCACTGATTGCAGTATCTTGAATATTTCGTTCCTCATTACATGACAGAATTATTATAATTTTCAATTGTTACTAATGAATGTTTTTTCCCTTATTCTTCGCATTCCTCCAGCTGACGAAATATACATTAGACTCATTGTGCAAACTCTGACACTAGCTTTTTCAGAACGGTTTCAAAGGTAGATCAGATCAGATCTCATAGATTTCAGAGTCAAGATGTTCTGTTTCACTGTGGACCTGTTATCCAGATATTTTGCCTTGAATTATTAGATGCATAATGTTGGCATGAGTTTGCTGATCTTTATTATCCTCGATATTTCTATCTTCTTGCTCAAAAGTTCAAAGATATCTACATCCTATTGCGATTTGAATAATAAAACACATTAAAGTAGTGATAAATCAATGAACGGCCAGCAGTTTCAGTTCCGAAATCCTATTTGGGGACTGAAATATGGTTCTGATTTATGAGACTCGATTTTTTTCGTAGAATACATTTAGTTCCTGCATTTAAAAGGGTTTTGAAATGTCTATACAGTGAAACCTCTATCTATCGTTTGTTTTTTATGAGACTTACAAAGAAATCTAAAATTTGCAAAATCCATAAATGCGGACGGAGTGGTATCTTTAAAAAATCAGCAATTCCAGAAAAACTAACATAATGGCATATAGGATATTAACATTATATGAGTACATAAACTTACTACAGCAATATCCTATTATAAAAAAATTCATAGATAGACACTGAAGTTAAAATATAGTACTAGTAAAATTATAACACATTACAATAACATTTTTAAAATGAAATGAAATAATACACAATACGACTAAATTAATGGTGCCACTTTCATCTAAAATTCGCCTACAGAATAGAAACATTATAAAAGCATTTTAATTCTTTCTTAGAAAAGAACTACGATTTCATTGAATATGACATTGTTCAAATGTCTCCCGCAGCTTTGAAAACCCCACAAGAAAAAGTCTAGCAAGAAAAGTCTAGCAAGATCTTGGTGGCCAATTATTTCTATGGTACAAAATGACATCTTAGCCTCAGTAATAATGTTATCTTTCTGGTGCCATATCGACTACCGAACGTTGGTCGATTTCTTAAGCAAGTCCCATAGACTACAAAGCCAAGATACTTTTCTTCGTCCCAGACCTATTTTTCTGGCTATTCTGCCTTGAATTATTATATGCATAATATTGTATCTTTCGGGATAATGCATGACATGACATGAAATATTTCAGTTTGCGGGTCTCCATTGTCCTCGATATTTCTAATTCTTGCTCAAATTTTTAAGACATCTTCATTCCTGACTGTCAACCCATCTTATAAATAGTACCCTCTTAGGATACATGTATAAGATGGGTTGCAAAGGCTTCAAGGACAGAAGATTGGTTACTCATCTTGAACACTGAGAAATGTGAAGTGCTTCTTATCGGGAAAAGCAACCCCAAAACACAATATTCTTTGGCAAACTTCCAATTAGAAGCAGTTAAGCAACAAAAATATCTTGGAATAACAATTGACGTGATGATGATCTCAAATGGGAAAAACACATAGTTGCAATTGCTAAAAGAGCCAACTCTACTATTTATCTGATAAAGAAGGCTTTACAAAATCTGTCGATAGAGGCATTTATAAAAGCATATGTGCAACCTATGCTTGCGTATTGCTATCAGCCTAATTAATTACACTCATAATTAACCTTGCCAAGATCCTGCTGAAGCTGTCCACTGCTTAGACTAGGATTGAATACGATTTTTTCTGCTTTATATGGGATTCACTTGGGACCATACAAAATAAACTACATTTAGGGAAAATGAACATTTGGGGAACAATCGATCAAAGATTCACTGTATTTGGAAACATTTTAATATCGGTAGGACCACATCACAGCTTGTATTGTAGAAGGCATCTAGAAGACTAGAGTGAAAAATTTTACATTTCACTGCTAATAATTTTGTTGAAACATGTTGAATATTCCTTCTTGGAAATTAGGTTAATTATATAAACCAGGCTGCCTCTGCCGTTGTATATTAAAAAATTAAAAATATCATTTTAATGTCGTCACTATTTATCTAAGGAAACTGTGGACTCTCGGCTATAGGCTCAAATGCACTCGATAAATGAAGAAACGAAGATCTTATCGCACATTAATTTTACAATAGCAGACTTATCGCCGCGCACATAATATCTTCTAAAAAAACAAAAGCCTAATGTTTAATAAAATCATTTTAGAACTTTTGCATTCAACAAATTACACAATGGAAATGTCATCATTGTACTCCGATCCCTAGACTTGATCTCAATGAGAGTTCAGTTATAAGCCACATATAACGAGGGTTCATTGTACTATCGTTAACATCCATTCCGTACATAATCTAAATAAGCAGAGATTTATTTAATTTTACTAGATATACAATTTTAAGATGGAATCTGCTATATATACATAGTTTTATTTTTATTTGGTTATTTTAAATGTGATTAAGGTATTCGTCCATAGGCTTATACCAAGTTAGGGTTGCTACCTGGCATTTCTAAGAGTAACCAGCATCAAAAATATGGGATTTTAGACTTTCTTACGTTAAAAACAGCTGTTTAATACACCTTTATTGTTTAAACAGCTTTCCAAAGGTCTTCATTCTGTGAGGCAAATACATAAAACTCCTTATAATTTAATTTAAACTCACATTGGATTTATAGTTCTGCTGTCACAGTATCAATATTCATCAAAGAATTGAAAACCTGCATGCACGTAAAAGGCGCACGAGTGATTCAAAATTCTTTGTTTTCCCGCAAAGACACTGACGCCAAGTCATTGCAATTTGAATGTGAAGAAAACAAATAAACATCTTGGCATGCGTGCGCAAACGCCTTCACTGTTCACCCCCGCAAGGATATACCACACAACCGCCGAATTGAAACTACCGCGATAGAACATCTGCGCCGGCCGACCCCGACCAAATGATGCAAAATCAGGACATTGTATTTTATTTTTTGTAAAATACATGGGCTTTATTTACCTCGTATTTTATTTTCCCAATTATGGGTTTCTGCTATAGCGTGAACAATAAGACCTGTAAAATACGCGGTATCTGACAACCTTATACTAGGTTAACTTTTACAATAAAAGCTAAGTTGTCACATACACATTTGATCGTCAGGTTTTCCCCATGAAAACTGGAGAATTACTTATATATTACCCCCTCGCACAAAATTAGCTATAGCTTTCATATGGGGATTTCAGTGTATCGACTAAATTAGACATGTATCCAGTTTGAACTGAAAGGCTTATGGCGCTTTAAGATATCTTTCTTCCTGGTTCCGTCAACCCAGCCTAAATAAAGTATCCTTCTAGGGATCCACACTTTGAATGCTTCAAGCTTTCTTAACAACATGTCTGCAAGTGTCGAGCTTTCCATCCCATACGAAAATATTGGGAAAACGTAGTGTCTTAGAAGTCTGATATTCAGGTATAGGTTGATGTATCTGTCGCAAGATACTTTTTCTTGACACTTCTTGATATTTCAACGGGGTTGTTATCTCCTTGCTCATATTTCAATTGTCATTCAAATTGCAGCCAATGTAAAGTTAATGTTATTATTATAAAATTAAAACAGCCTGGTTAATATTCGATTTCCTTCCCCTTGAATAGAGCAAAATAAAATACAACCCAATCTTGAAATTCTTGTGGGCGAATACCTTAATTTAGTAATTTTTCAAAACTTTTCTTTACCAAAACAGGTACTTATGTTTTATTCCGTCAGTAGTATTGCCGTTTATAGTATTAAATATTTCATTGTAATGGATAAATTAGGGTTGAAGTGCAATGTTTAGCTCTCAATAGTCTGTTTCTGAATCTCCAAATATCCATTCAGTATGTTCACATTTTAGTAAGAAAATATCAGTTGTATATCAACTGGTCATAAAATAACTGTCATTTTGATATTGGTATTTTTTTTTACCATAAGGTATCATCGGTGATTTTCTCCAAATTTATGATTAATTAAACAACTACCTAAACTATTGCAGGGATATCTGGAGAGATTAGAAAATGATTCTAAACCCCTAGAAGCATCCATTTGTTTTTTTTTGTTTTGTTTATTTAAGATAGACTATTCTAGTTACCTTAGTTTTAAAAAAAATGACAAGCTTGAATTTGGCATATAATTTATTCAATGTTTTACGGCCTATAGTCAAACGAGATGAAATTTTTCATTGCGGAGAAGAACTACGAGTGGATCTTTTTAGGAATATAATTTTATTTATGGTAAGAAAGTTATTTTGCAGAATACTTTCTGAACGTTAAAACTTGCAGAATACCTTCAGAAAAGTTGAGGTCCTTTTTTGACCAGTTGTACCCGTTAGTAAATATCTTTCACTTTAGCCTAAGGCCTTCCCTACCAACTTCGTCTGCCGAGTTTATTCCAAACGGCCTCTTCATTTGCTACCTTGCGAAGTTCAATTGACGATTTCGTGATGGGTATTTACTGAATCCCTTCAAAGTATATGCGGTCCTCCTTCTCATCCTTCTTCCTCTACCTGCCCCCATTATAGCAAGATGGATTTAAGGGGAGGATAATACAGGCGGAAGCGCGAAAGAACAACATATAATCAAAATAAAAGGTATAATTAGGAATGTTTGAACTATAAATTTTATACGAATAGATAAAGGTCTATAATTTCATATATTTATCATTTCATATTAAAATCTTCTATATCTTATAATACCCAGAGAAATATCAATACAAACAAGCCATATCGGCTTTATGATTTTTTAATAGAATTTTTTGAATAACATTCATGTGTCAATTTCTAAGTCAGTAAGTTGAAAAATTTTTTAGAAGAGTTGAAAATCTTACAGATTTTATTAGTTTTTCAGTAAAATTCAGCAAGATCAAAAAATTAAATTTTGCTGAATTTTAATGAATAATTTTTACACTAAAAGGTATACCAATTCATTTAAAATGTTCCTGGACTTATTGACTTTGAGATTAAATAATATGGTTTTATACAGGTTACGTCTGATGACAAATGATTTAAATGATTAAGATATGAGACTATTAAAAGCATTTTAAAAAGTTTTCACCGTATTTCACCATGTAATAGTATTTAATAATTTAACCGAAATGCATTTTAGACCTTTTATCTACCTATCCATATATACATTAATCTTAAATAATTTGTAATATTTCTGCAAAAGCGAGCCTACAAAGTGATGATTTTTGGGTTTACAGGGAACTGATCCTTAACTTATGTATTAAACAAAAACATTAAGTTAGTTCCTTTCCACTATGCTTTTTACGCTGTCTGTGAATCTATGTACATCAAAAATAATTATTATCCTCAGTTCCGTTGATGATGTTTCTATTCCACGTGGCTAAATCCTAAAATATTTTATCTAATTGTTTGAAAATATGGATATTTTTGAGTAGATCTCTATCTAACTTCGATAGTTTACGCAAATTGCATTTTTTGCCTATTCTATTTAATTAGTATTAATTCAATTCCCCCTTATGCAATATTTTAAGTTTATTGTACGGCAGCAACTTATCAAGTCTCGATTAAGCGGCCAGTATGGAGTATGTAATTTATTCAGCGGTCAACGGCTTTTTCTTTATGTGGGAAGTGCCACTTTTACGAAATTCTTCAGTATTAGACAAATTACACTGTTTTATCTTTTTCTATCATTTTATTGGAAGCATGTGCTGTAGAATTTTATTAATTGTAAAGAATTAATTTTAATGGTAGTCCGATAAAAAATGAAAAAAAAACAAGCAGCCGTAGAATCGGACATTCCCTGAACAATAATATAATACATTTAGATTAACAATGAAGCAACTGCAAAAATAGGATGCTTTAAGTTTTAAAAGTAATTAATAGGATATGAAATTAAAGAATATCACGGTTGTTTGACATTATAGTGTCTAGTTTTGTAGCACTTGACAATTCGGCGAAGTTCAAATCGTCGTTGTCCACGGTGGGCTCGAAACAAGTCAACCCTGGACAATGGCGGTTGTAACATCACCAAGACGCCGGATGCTATAAAGTTCAAGTTGACCTTATTCTTACCTTTGCCTTTGCCAGCTTTCAAATTACCTTGACCTTTGCCAGTTTTCAATTATAATAGAAGAGTATGAATTCTTGTTTTGACATTGACACAGTTGACAAAATTTCATAAGTAGCTTCGCTAGGCATCGGTGAAACAAAGTCAATGTTTGTTGTTGTCAATGACTGCTAAACTTTTTCTTAGTTATCGAGAATTTCCAAAACCTACATACCTAATAAATCTAACATCATCATCATTGCAGCCTTTGTATGGTCCGTTCCTGGGAATAGCCTCCCCCAATGTCTTCAACCCTCGCCGATATTGAGCCCTCCTCATCCAGTCTCAACCTGGAGGGAGGGTGATATGGATATCATCTGACCTCATCCACCCAGCGTCTCATTCAGGAGTGGTCTCAATTCGAGCCACCAATTGTGATCTATTTTGACAAGCAATGGTTTCCATCATTTCTTTAACTATTACTCTGGTTCCCTTTGTTGCATTTTCGGTTGCGCAAGCTGATTCATTTCATTGCTCTTTATGCAACTCTGATCTCTCGGCTAACACTATAGTAAGTCATGGTTTCTGATCCGTAAGTAAAGACAACTAGAGTTGACAACTACAACGGGCAAGCCCGTCACCTCAGGAAGTAAAGACAGACAAGACACACCGCTCAACACTTTGGGCTTCATTTTTATTAGGTGTTTTGTGCATATTTTGTATTTATTGGTGCTAAATGCAGTTCCACTCTTGATCTCTGATGTTTGGTTTTAGCCATCCAGCGTGATTTTGTGGCTTAGCTATATATTGTGGCCTCCGACTACGACAGATAATGAATGGTAATGCTCTGTTAGAGCCAACCTTCAAATAGTATTTGAAGGTTGGTCATGATCTTCGCCTTTGAAGATGTTCATACTTCAATCCAACTTATCAGGATACTTATGAAACGTAATAAACATAGAATAACTTACTTCTATTAGGGTTTCGGTCACAGGTAATTTTATTTTAAAAATTTACTCGGAATTGCAAATTCCGGGGAATCAATACTTGCAATTGTGTCATTGTTAATCTAGATGTACAAATATGGCTATCGACATGTAACCATTAATAGCAGGTTTTAAAAAAAGGGAAAGCTGTTTTAATATGTATTCATGCAGTATTTAAGTTTGAAGATTTTTACAGTTCTTACTAAGTTTGTCTATATTTTTTTTTGTCAATCATTTGCTCAGATTTTACGTAACAAATTAATGACGAACTGCAGTAAGGAAACGATTAGTTTTTATTAAATTTTACAGGAGACTAAAAACAGTATCTGAAAAATATTCTTAGGTATTAGCAAAAAATCTTACTATACTCTATCCAGTGAATCCTTGATATACCAGCGATTGTTTCTCTTTCAAATATACCGGCTGAAATAAGGGAACACTGAAATAAGGGAATAAATAAATACCATGATCTTGCAAATGCCGTAACCCGGAACGGCTTCACTGTTCACCTTCACGCGGTGGAAGTTGGCGCTCGTGGCCTGCCAGCTAAATCTCTATTTCACCTCTTTAAAGATCTTGGCCTTTCCAGAAAAATAATCAACTCTTTCTTAGAAAAATTATCTAAAACTGCGATTTGCGCATCTCAAATTCTATGGCTTCGAAGGGGGAGTGAATGGGTGGTAAGGTGAACGCTCACATGTGGCAAGACAGCTGTCCTAAACCTACCACAGCCGGTTCGTAAGTCCGGAATCCACTGCTCACCCCCCAGAAGTGTAAAAAAAAAAATAGTATTATGATGGGCCCGACTCCGGTCGGTGAATTCCATGGCAGCTCCGTTTGTATTTATTTATTATAAAATTAATGGTCACTTTTAAGCGAGTCCAATTCCGTCGAAAGTATTTTGCCTCTACGTTTAGTCTCTGATGAATAATGCTTCTCTACAAACGTCTCTTTTTATCGCTGCTGGAGAGAAAGGGACAGACTGTGTCACTGGCGCTTCCTATTTACTGCAAATCCAAAAGTTAAATAAATAATCTAGGTCCTCTAATTGCTAGACAATTGTCGCGTTTCATTATTTAATTTGCTTTATATAAAGGTAGATTCAATTCGGAAGTTTCTTTACAGTTTTCTTATTTTTTTTTTTTGCTATTTATATACTTTTTTAGAATACGAACTTTTCCAGTTGGTTCATGAAAAACCCGCAAATCAAAATTAAATTATTTTGTTAAAAGTGTTAAATATACCTCGGTGAATCAAATAGACATCATAATCATTACGATGCTTAATGTTATCGCATAACGAATCCGGCAATATTATCAATTAGTAACTAATTTCAGCAATCTAATGTAATTTATCATTTGATCTGTAAGCAATAAGTGTCTAATTTAAGATTTGTAACAAAAACAGGTAATAATATTAAGTGGCACAATGTAATATCTGATCATAATGACAATCTTATTAATTAGCAACGTGCCTGCAGAAGACATCCGCTCTCATAAATTGCCACTGCGACTGAAAGCAATTTTTACAGCATTGTTCATGTGCGTCTTGCATTATCAGAATGATTCCAACCAATCTCCGCAATTTATTCCATTTACAGCTTGATATATCGATTCCCTGGATAGAGTATAGTAAATTGTTGTTTTATTTATACCCTACCTCAAAAATTATCATGATAGATAAAAAGTTGCAATCAATTTTTTATTATGGAAATGTCTCATTTTCACAGTAAACACTAAAATGTTATCTTTTACCGTAAACATAAATCATATACGAACTGATCTTTTCGCAGTAAGTCTTACAACTGGAGCCTTATAGAAAATGAAATATTTTGTTATTTTACTGATTTATTATGCATTCATATCCATTTTAATGCTTTATGATACGACCACCAATTAAAATGATAGAAGATGCTTTCATGATTGCTTCAACATCACGATTTTATGAAATTGGTTACCTACTTGTGGTAAAATATTCCAGCTGCAATGAATAAGTCTGGGATACTGATACCAAAATGACCTAATTCGAAGTGTACTTATGTTAAACGGAAAGAAGAGCAATTTAGTGCGTGACACATGTTCCTTTTGCAGTTGGCAATTCAAATTCCTTAAGGATACATCATTCTATTCCTATTTTATGATTTTATAGCAGTGCTCAACGGTGGCTCATTACCTATCCCTTATACTTGTAAGAAAGTTTTATTTGACCATGATCCAATAAATGCTCTTATATACCTTTCAAATAACAAAATGTATAATATATTTGACAAGCATATTTTAAATAAAATGGTGCTATATTCTTTGAATATTTTTTTGTAAATGCAGTTCAATCCTATTTGTATTTCTGTATTAAGTATCATAGTCTTATTCAGAATAACTGTATTTCAGTTACGACATGAGTAGACTTCCATCAACAACTTCCGCATCGATATAATAAATACTTTATTTAATTTTAAGAATACTTGTATTTTTATTAGGGGGGCACGATTTAAAATTGTGTACAAAATAAATGATTTTTTGCATCGGATTTTTATTTTTATTTCTTCACCTGCATCATTGGATCCAGCTGTGCTTTTACGGACACTCTCACCATCCGATCGCTTTTGGCGAGTGTAAAGCGAGAAATGTTAATGGCATATTATTAACTCGCTATCGCTATTGAGATATAACAAAAAAGGTGCTACGAGGACGGAACTTACTGAGGTACTCGAAGTAATACTGGGTCTCTACTTCCCCTATACAGTATTTAAAATGTTTCTATGAGAATGCTCTTTCCTGCCTCTCCTCCAGCTTTGGCAGATTTAGGCATGCTGTAATGGTGCCTTTTAATTATATTTATAAATAAATAAATTCAGTGAGACTGAAATCAGAAAGTAAAAATGCGAATCAACAGCCCGAATCGATCTTGCTCCAGTTATATAACCTCTTCAAGATGATGAAACTTCTCAGAAGCTGAAACCTATCACAGCACCTCAGAACATGTAAGCGGAGAAACATATAATCGCAATGCATGCACAATTTAAGGTCTCGCAATGAAAAGGCATAATGTTATATCGCAATTCAGTTTAATCAATGAAAACATCTGTTAATAAATTAACGCATGACTTAAAAATTCACAAAAAAAAACAAAAGTGGAAAACAGTGAAATGATTCGCTTGCGCTAAAATTAGACAGTACAAAACAAACTCGCTGTAAATAACTCATCAGCCGATGTTAAGTTTAGAGAAATTTATTCTATTTCGAGGCTAAACAATAATTCTTTTTCACTCGATGAGTTTTTTTGCTTTGAAGAACTTCCTCAGATAGAGGACCTGCCAGGTGGCAAGCCCTAGTAGGCAAAGCATCGAGAATATGCTGAAGAACAGCACACGATTGTTTGTAGATTCTGTAAAGAAATAAAAATACATTTACAATGACAATTTCTTATGAATTCAAAGGACTCGCGTTTATCTATTGAATGCATGAATACAAAAGTAATAGTCCGGGCGGTGACCGTAAGAAGGCATACATTATCGAGTATGATATACACATTTTAGTGGAGCAAAATGGACCCAAGTATATAAGAGTATTGATCTGCCGAGGTTGAAATTACAGGGTTTTCTGCAGTATTGTTATTAGACAATGATGATGATATAAAGAATCTAATTATATGTTTGTATATTATTAATCTACTTATTACCGCACATATTCGAAATGAACATTTAATAACTCAAGTTTTATTAGTTACTTGCTAAAAATTAACATAGGAAGGTTTTTATTCCAAAATTTGAGATTATTTGTGTAGTTATCAGGTGAGAGCATATTTATTAAATCACTCTGTATTTGTCCATCCGTTAAAAACATCTCACAGATGCTACTGAACTTAAATGAAACGACAAACGTTTTTGTGCTATTTTCTACATTTGGATAATGGCTATTATTGCTCCAATATTGTCTTGGGTTTGAAAGTCGTAAATAACACTACTTGAACAATGTTTCTTGGAATATTCAAAATAGGCTCCAGTTCCTCCACAGTCATATTTTTGCAAGCAATCCAGATGCCACCGCCTAATAATGATTCGGAGGAAATGAGAATTTCTTATTATACCAGTATGTTTGGGATTTAGATTTTCTATAAGATTTATCATTGTTTCCAAAGCCTGTTTCTTGTGTTTTTCCGCTGGCATATAATCACTTAATAATAGGGCCAAAAATTGTCAAATTTCGATTTATGTAGAAAACACCAATATTCGTTGATTAATTAATCATTCGTAATTGGTTGCGTAAGAAAAAAAAAGTAATTCAATATAATTTAAGTTATATTATTCTTCACAGGTCCCTCTTAAGAAATTTATGGCATCGATTTTGGCTTAGTATTAGGCGTGTCATCGCATATTTTCTAATAGCCCATTTTATACGGTTCGGAGAGGGCCCTGCTACTTGCTTGTCTCACCTCGGTTGTTTCGCGCTGTTTATATAAAGGGGTTCATAACGGTTCCATGTAGCTTAGACCTGATAGCCTGTCTGTACTTTCTTAGGTCGACATAATTCACAGTTTAGCTTCTTGAGACTCCTCAAAGAGGGACTAACCTGGAAGGGCCACCGTGGACTCTGCTTGCGGCTGTAACCTACAGTCGTCGTCAGTTGGGTCAACTACAATTAACCTACAGGGGTAACCTACAGTCGTCGTCGACTACAATTACTGCTTACGTCAGGTTCTTACAGGTTTGAATCTAGGACCTTACTGGAGGAAGAAGAAATCCGTCCAAATCTGATAGTAAGGGTGCAATGAAAACCCCTAGGTGGCACTACCCAGTGCCTCGCTGTAAGGCATCGGACTCTTACGGGCTGTTAGATTGTGTCGTCCACAAAGTCTTTACGTTCACTCCATGGGAGACAGAATGGCATGATGTTGTTATAACCAATGGGGTGGCAGGTTCGCCAGTAGTATTTGACACCCCTCGATACTGCTATGAAGAATTTCCCCAATTTCTTAAAAGTATTAATTACCATTTGTATTGCTCATCTCTTCTTCTCTTCGGCGCATCACAGCGAAATCTTGGACAATGGCTTCTGATAAATCCTCGAGTCGTTTTAACTCCAACTCCATTGGCTTCAACTTAGCCGCTTCAGCAATCTGCAATTAATCCAAACAAATTAGATCGACGACATTCTAACGAGTTAGAAGAGCAAAAAAGCACATTTAGTATGTATTCAATTATATATAGTATTAAATTTACAATTTCTTATTTTTATAAAATTATTTACTTATAAAATTAGGACAGGTTTGTCAACACAATATTAAGAATCGCAAGTAGCAGATAAACTGCAGCACAAATTGTTAACTAAACTTTTTAATGGTTATACATGCATTCTGCGACTAAATGGTTACTTCACATTTATCAAAGAGAAAACAATATTGGGAAATCATACAAAATTTTCGAGGTTCTCATTCTGGAAAAACATTCAGGAATTCAGCCTTAAACAGTGACTGTTTTTTTAGTGTCATTCCTCTGCACAAGTGACGTAATTGGTTCAACCTATTCTCAGTTATAAAACAACTCTACTATACTAAATTTATTTGCATGCATCATCTCTTTTAGCTTGAGCTTGATGAAGAGAGACATATTAATAAATAAATAAATCATAAATAATTTATTTGCAGCTTTCAATGCACAAAATAGACAAAAAATAGCACAAAATAAAAACTAAAACTGAAAATAGACAAAGACTATGTAAAAACAACTACTAACGCTGCAAATTAGGGGGTATTCTCAGAATATCTCTTAATCTGGTTCTCAGGACACACATTGTCTAAAACTATCTCCTTCCATTCTGAAACAACTGATCCTTATACAAAATTGATAGATGGTATTGACACAGCTCACATATTAGTAAGTATCAGAATTGCAGCCAATTCACACTACATCCAGTTTTTTTATTGCAACATACGACACAGTAAAGCCAGGCAAAAGATGCAACTAGAAAACTTAGTTTACCCACTGAGAATGTTGATACAACCAAAAACAAAAGAAAAATGATAATTAGTAAATTATGAGATCAAATAAAATTATAATCAGGTCTTTGCAGTGTTGCTATGTGATTACACTATAAAACATGATGGGCGAGGCTCTCTCAAATGACAATAATTACATTTTTATACACTGTATATCTAAATGGGAGGATATAAATTAGGCCCTGGCATTGTAAACTTCGATTTTCTAAGAAATACCGTAACTTATATTTATAGTCATTTACCAAATTGCAAAATACTTCATGTCAAAGCGTCATCATTAGGCTTTAATTATCAGTCTGTGTCATTTCGTTGAAGTGTCAACAAAGGTAATTTTGTTAGCTTCGAAGATGTCGAAATTTGAGCCGACAAAACGTCATTTGCGGGAAGCAATGCTTTTCTCCTTTCATCTTAAGAAAACTGCCGCAGAATGTCATAGATTGCTGCTGGAGTCCTATGGGGAATTTACTCCGACAGAAAGGATTGTTGAGACTTGGTTTCTACGATTCGAAAGTGGTGATTTCGACGAGCAAGATAAAGAGCGCCCAGGCCAGAAGCAAAAATTTGAAGAAGTCGAATTGTAGTCCATACTCTATACTTAGAGAAGTTGGGACACCACGGTAGCCAGATTTGGATGGATGCAACACTGCATGAGGCAATATTTAAAAGATTCTTAAGAGTTATGATCACAAGCTAAAATATACTTACTCCTTCATAATTTTTAGCCTCAATACCGCGCTTGGTGACCAGTTTTACAACGTGGTTAACTCCGCGAAGATCTAAAAAATAAAGGAAATATATTACTGACCATAGCTATTCCAATATTGTTTAAGGAATAATCATAAATGAGGATTTTACTCGAGGATTACCATGCCAGGATGGTTTTCTTTAGCCGCCGTTCTTTGGATGAAAATCAAATTGTACTTGATCTGAGGGTTGTAAACTCAATGATCACCCGGAGGCTGAATTGACCCGAATTACTCAGTTGCTATGATTTAAATAGGCTCTAATTTAAATATAACTTGCTTTGATTTAAATATACTAATCAAACTTGCCAACAAGATGTTTTCCATCCACTGCAAGTCTCCGCAAACAACGCTTTCTATTTGCAGATAATATGATTAATTTAATAATGTAATCATTCTCTAATTTGCTCTAATGCAATTACACTTGGGAAGTCGCAGTTAAACCCCTCATACGAATTAAAATATGATCTAAGAGCGGACCTTTCTGCAAGTCGCTGCTTGTTTTGATTTTTTATTAATAAAATACTGATAAAGCCGGAATATGCCTGTCGTTCTTTGTAGAGCGATAATTAAGTTTCTTTATGCTATGTTTTTTTAGATATACGACTTTTATTTTTATGATGTGTTTTGTAAATTGTTTCAGGATTTTACCAAAATTTTTCAGGAAAATTGTGTTGTTTTATTAAAACCCCTATTAGAAAAATAACTTTCCCAGCAATATATTTAACAAGAATTATAACTTTTCAGTATATAAAAATAATCTTTATCACTTAGAATACTTAAGAGTTTTTTGGGTAAATCACACAAAATGCTTGGCCTATATATGTTTCTTTTATTTTTCTGACCCGTTGTTTCTTTCAGTTAAGGCTCTGGAATTTATTATGTGTATAAAATTAATTATAGGTTAGTTTTTTTATCTTCAAAGAACAACAATTTTTAATATATTTATTATTCAATTTATTTTCTGACAAAATTTCCTTCAAAATAATGCACTTGGCAAATATGAATCACAATGGCCGCTACTGATCGCCATCTTCATCAGATTGTATGCATATTTTTACAGCATTTTATTATAAAAAAATCAATGTAATTGGGCTGCAAATGAATTTGCAACTTTATGACAATCGTTAGCTTACCAAAGGCTTTCATTTAACTTTGCTGCTTCTGTCTACGAAACTAAAAATCATTTTAGTATCGAAGAAATCGCAGCTAGATGTGTCAATAAATTTTAATAATGTTGTGTATTATCAAAGTAATAATTTCAAAACTACTTTTTAAATTGATTATGTAGTTCTTGTAACCCTTAGTGTGCCTGGCAACATTATAATAGAAGTTAAGGTATCTGCAGCTTCATAATATGGTTTAAAGTGACTAGCTATATTGTAAAATGTGATGTAATGACAATTTGGCAGAATGATAGTTGGCTCGTAAGGCCTGTAGATGCATTAAAACACTGGCTTTCAAAAGATAACTACGTTTAATCTGCGTCGGGTAGGACCAAGCGTCGAATGGGTGACCGCGCAATGTCAGCCATGGGATGCGCTATTGATAGCTAGTTTAAAATCTAGTTTCTCCTGTTTCATCTCTTTAAAAATCTCGATCTCTTTAGGAAAATAATCAACAAATGTGATTTGCACATCTCAAATTTTATGGTTTCGAAGGGGGGACTGAGTAGGTGGTAAGGTAAACGCTCACATGTGACACGACAGCTTTCTTAAGCCTATCACAGCCGGTCTTTAGCCCGGAATCCACCACTCACCCCTCAGAAGTGTACAAATAATATGATAGGCCCGACCCTGGTCGATGGATTCCATGGCAGCTCCGTGTGGGTTTATTTATTGTTATAAAGCAGTTAAATTAATGAAACGACTGCAATATATCTATCATTTTCTTATCACACATCAATACAATTTACAAAAACCAATACTTTTAGGAAATCCACAAAAATCAATAGTCTTATTCAAAATGAGGGGTGTGCATAGTCACCCCTCTGTTTTGTTTTAGATATCTTGCCAATCAAACTTACTTTGTGGGACTCTGGATATAAAACAGATCTCGAAAGTATCATACGTTTCCGTGACAAATGAAAACTTGCCACCGTTTTTGATTGAGTCCTTTTGCGAGAGAATGTGACCCCTGGAGTCTCGAACCTGAAAATATTTAAAACAATTTAAAAGCTTATAGGCATTGAAGTTGATATCGATATTGTGCTCAATCCTATGTAATAGCGAGGGTAAGTTTATTCTTTCGTAGAGCAAAACTCGATTATCCTGACGTATCGTAAAAAACAAGGAATTAAATGTGGAATATCACTACAACGGTAATCATGTCGAATTCATATTTTTTTCCTAATTGCCCATGGGTGTTTGAAAGAGATAAATATATTCTGTTTTATATACTTCGTCCTGATTATTAACATTACCAGTTGGCACTTTTAGCTTTAAAAACGTATGAAATCATTCAATGCGTCTTTGCACATTTACAGTTGGCAATGTTTGACAACATTCTCTAAACTCTACAGTTTGGACCATGCTATCTTAATGGTATCCTAGGTGCATGAAAGAGACAAATATATTCCGTGGATACGCTGCCGCATAGCATTTTAGCATTGCCGAACTATACACTAAGCGATTTAAACATATAAAGTGTTTTAAGACATAAAATAAAAAATAAGGATTTGCAACATTAGGGCTCAGTCCGTTCAGTCTCACTCGCTGCTCCGACGGAGTAGGGGACCATTAGACCCTTAGATATTTTCAACCGGCTGCCTGTCCCTGAGCGCTGATTTTTCAAAATTCAAAACGGGTTCTTTTTGGGATCGGCCAGTAACGATCTTATGTATTGCAAACAGCCCAGTATGATCGTGCTTATATTATAGTTTCAAATATCTTGGATAGCATATCTACCAGAAATAAAAAGAAGAATTACCCTGGGTAAGGTGTACAGTTAAATCTCCATTGATCGTTTCTCAAATGTACATTTTCCCGCATGTATGGTCTATTTTGTATGGTACTGAATTAATTTAATATAAAATACATAAAATAAATTGCATACGTCGTTTCTCAATACATCAGTTATCTCTTTAGTGTCAAGTCTTAGTCTCAGTCATCGATAGTTTCAAAATATCGCAATTTAGTACTTATTTACTTAATCCATCGATTATTTTGGACAGTTCGTAGTTCATTGCAGATGCAATGAGGAGATATGCCCATAGGTCGAAAATTCCTTAAAAGTGTTATAGGAAATTCTCATGAAATTCCTTGTCAGTCTCTTGAATTTACCTAACATTTATTTATTTTTACACTATTATTTTTCCGCAGCCGCACTCCCACATCCGTACGTAGCTTTAATAAAAGTTTAGACGCGAATTCAGGTAAGAATCGCTAGCAGTATCATACAAAAATATCGCAATTACCAAGTTTTGTCGCAATCGCCTTAGAAATTGGTGAAAGTTATGAAATTTTTAAACTATCAATGCAAATCAATATTTAAATAAAGCCGCATATATACTAATAGCAGACATAACAGTTACACAAGCAAACTATCGCAAATATAAGCAAACCAAACATTTCTCAAATTCCGCATGATGACAACATATAGAAAGGGCAGGCTCAATGTATTTTATGTCGCTCTGTGGTAATGATGGTGATTTAAAATAAATTTATTGAATTTTATTATCGGAAGCCAGCCTTCACGAGCAAAAAACTGCATTGCAACTTTTTGGTTGACTTTGTAAATAAATACTAACAATATCGTTTTTTCATGAATTCCCTCGTGTTACTTTGTAATTAATCTTGTTAGTCATGTATATTATATATTTATATAATATATATTGGGGCCGGCCAAAATGGTTACGCGCGGATCTGTCAAACGATGCAAAATGTCTAAAGGCACTGTCGGCGTCCGACGGGTTAATCAACAGTTTCCCAGTTCATAGAATCGTAATTGTGCATTTAGACTTGACAATTAATTAGCAATATAATATTTATTTCATGTATAATATAATAATTCAGTTTTGTACCATGAAAAGAGTAAAATATAGTAACGAGCCTAATAATTATTTTTATACAAAAAATCAATGATTGTGCATCAGATGCGCGTTTAGCATTGCTGCATCAGATGACTCGAGACAATTCTTTCAGACATCGTTTGACATTCGCTATACTATTTATACTGAGGTTTTCGATACATAGAGGTGTTTTTTTTTCTCAGAGCTTATATACCGCAAAATGCACGGAGTGGGGCACACGAAGCCCCGGCACCGGATCTGAGTGGACTGTCGTTTAACTAGTTTTGACGCATGCGCTATGGTATTACTACATACATGCTTCCGAGAAAATCGCAAGATGAAATAAAAAGCGCACGAGTGTGGACATACCTTAAGGCGTTCTGTCGCTGCACGCATATTGAAAGACGTGGTACTACGCTCTGTTTGTCCATTATAACCTAACATTTATACATATAGGTACTTATCATCAATGCACCAACATTTTAAATTGACGAAAGAAAGTGCAGGCAAAACTCACCACGTAGTCGACATTCTGACCGGGTATTTCGGTGACTTCGTAATCGCCGGTGATGAGGACCTTCGCTTGTAGCTCTTCCTTCAAGCATTTCTGCGTGTTGGGGACGAGGTGCCACATAATCCCGTGGCACACATTCAAGCACGCATACATCACCAACAGAACATATAAAGACTTCATTTTGAACATTTCTATTTAGTAATCCAGGCGAAAAGAAGCTACCGCGGCGTCATAACGTTTCAAAAACGATGAGGTGGCCTGAACGAAAGTGCGACTTCTGACACCCAGTGTTGCCAACGCATTCGCCGGTGCGCGCTAAATGCTTCATGAAATAACTAGCTGGACGGGTTTTCGAAACGCGTGAAGGGGCGAACACACTATCGGACTCGTCCGTTAGCCGCGGCTTATGGGCGCTATTTGTGTAATGAATTTCTATTGAACCGTGCACATTATCGGACGTCAGTCGCGGACGCGACCTCCAGGCTTCGGACGTCCGATAGTGATCTGGCGGGTCCCATCAAACTTGCAGAAGGCAAATTTGCAGACGGCAATCTTGCAGACGGCATTCTTGCAGGCGGCAGTTTTGCAGAAGGCAATCTTGCAGAAGGCAGTTTTGCAAATGTCAAAATGACCTAACCTAACCTAACAGAAGAACTTAAAACATTTTTTTTAGTGTTTAGTTTGATGTATAATAGTCATCCACTACAAGGATGCCGGTAATTAATGTCACTTCGATTTTAGGGAAAGAAAAACCTAACCTAACCTAACCTAACAGAAAAACTTAAAAACTGTACTGAAGGTTGCCGCCTGCAAGGTTGCTTCCTGCAAGGTTGCCTCCTGCAAATCTGCCCTCAACAAATTTGGACCTGTCAAAAGTGACATTTGTGCAAAATTGCCGCATGCAAAACTGGCGCCCCCCGATCTGGCAGGGGGGCGCCAGTTTTGCATGCGGCAATTTTGCACAAATGTCACTTTTGACAGTTCCAAATTTGTTGAGGGCAGATTTGCAGGAGGCAACCTTGCAGGCGGCAACCTTGCAGGCGGCAACCTTCAGTACAGTTTTTAAGTTTTTCTGTTAGGTTAGGTTAGGTTTTTCTTTCCCTAAAATCGAAGTGACATTAATTACCGGCATCCTTGTAGTGGATGACTTTTATACATCAAACTAAACATTAAAAAAAATGTTTTAAGTTTTTCTGTTAGGTTAGGTTAGGTCATTTTGACATTTGCAAAACTGCCTTCTGCAAGATTGCCTTCTGCAAAACTGCCGCCTGCAAGAATGCCGTCTGCAAGATTGCCGTCTGCAAATTTGCCTTCTGCAAGTTTGATGGGACCCATCTGGCAAGCCACGTCCCAAACGACTGTGCATTGTGTGCATACTGACTATAGTGCTGACTATTAAAGCCGCGGGCAGCGGATGCGTTCGATAGTGTGTTCGCCCCTTTAGAGAATAATAAAAAAAAATAAAAAGAAGAAGAAAATACTTGCAACTAAATACTACTAACATTTTGCAGAAATACCTGCACAAGGTATTAACAACAGTTATTAATTAGATAAGTAAAGAAATTAGAAACAAAAATGTTGAGTTCACAATAATAATATGATAGCTTGGAAAATATATTTTCCAAGACAGTACACGGTTTAAAACCTCTGTTTGAAACCGCCATTTAAAATCGTGTAGTACAGGCTCTCTAGACGATCAAGCATATTTGATCGTCTAGAGCCCCTGACGATTTGCGGTTTTACTCTACTACAAGCAAGCGTCTTACTCTATCTGTCATAATTCAGGCGCCTTGACGAGCGAGTGATTCCGCAATTTGATGCGCGAGCTTTGTTTGCAAATTTTGTCGAAATTGGCATGGCCGGTGCGAGGTGAACAAGCAAAAGATTAGGTGGCAGGGGTAGGCATTAATGGTTTTTGAAGAGGATGGTCAGGTGGGGCGAATGGTACGCAAGAGCCAGCACGGCAAGTCACCAAACAAGAAGTCGCGCAGGTCCGATTCAGAGGTAGCGAAGCTGTCGGCCTTGGGCGGCAATGGCTCGCAGCCCTCCGTGCACAAACGAAACCTCTACGTCGTCTCCTTCCCCATCATCATCCTCTTCAATGTTATGCGCTCCATCCTCTATCAGCTGTTCGTCATCTTCAAATACATTTACACGGCGTCCGCGCGGATGCTGTACCGCCCGCGCCGCACCGCCGAATTCAACCTCGAGGTCGTCGTCAAGAATAAATGCAACCTAAACACAGAGGAAGTCGCATGCACTATCTCTAACGACGCAATGGATCTCGCAAGGAATGTGATTGGGCCTGGAGAGCCACTTTTAGCCAAACAGAAACATCACCATCGGAAGGCTTTCGAATACATATCAAAGGCTTTAAAGATCGATGAGGAAAACGAAGGTAATTTTTTTTATTAACCTTTCGAAATCCAGACTTTGCGCGCAAAAAACTACTCTGCAACTTTTTGGTCAATTTTATAAATAAACTAACAATATCGTTTTTAATGGATTCTCTCTTGTTACCTAGTAATTAATCTTGTTAGTCAATTATATTATATATTTATATAATATATATGGGGGGCCGGCCGAAACGGTTATACGCGGATCTGTCAAGCAACGCAAAGTGCCTATAGGCATTGTTGGCGTCCGACTGGTTAATCTGAACGTAAAACCCTCAAATGCTCGCCTATTGTTGGCGTAATCCACCACCGATTCGGTGATTCATTTAAATTCGACAATTATTTCTATGAAAACAATACAATATAACAAAATGCGTCTGTATGCCCAATGTATGCCATATAACAAACTGTGCCGAGCATTGCACACCTTACCCATTCAACGGCTGAAGGCCTTTGAATCACTTAGGTCTAGGTTCCCCGGAAAGTGGTACTAGCAGACTGACCGTATCGCAAATGACGCCACCGAGCGTAGTGCGTTCGTGTATGCAGTTTTGAAAATACGCATGTATTAACTCGGCTAAATATCTAATAATTGAAGATTGGCTAAATATCTGATAATTAATACGAAATATGCTTTACAATGTTTCTTGTATTCATACAGCGCTCCCAGCCGGTGTCATATCGTACCAGGAAAATATAATTTTGTATCGCGCCTATACAGCTGCAGTCTCGGGTCTCTCAAAATCTTCCTCTTACTACATTTTATTTAGTGGAGAGTATATTATTTCTGGGAATTATTAGTTTTAGTTCATTTCCTGTTTTTATTTTAAATATTGTCATTTTATTTTAAATTGTGATTTGTCATAATCTTGTGTTCTTATAATAATTTATGCTTGGCGATTACGTTGATGTGCAGTACTTTTCGAGAGTGGCTAGAGATGGGAAAAATTGCTACCGGAATGACGATGACAGCAGCTCGCATGGACTTTGTTTTGTATTTTTGTTGCGTTAAAATACATATAAGAATTTTAATGCGTCTATTTTTTTTATATTTTTCAAATTGCGTAGCGCCGTACAGACATGCACTTGCGACAAGCGATGTAATTCCAAAAATAACAATCTTTAACTAGTCCTATCTTCAGCTAGCAATTTGGTTACTGGTCCTAAGAGTGGTCCTTTTTCCAATAATCTTGCCTTTCAAGATCGAGCGAAGTATTGATTAAGGCCGATCACTGAGGATGAAGCCGACGCATAGAAATTTGCTCTGAGTGATCATCAATTAGGGTTTTATTGAAACATTCTCGTTGTAGTACTTGTTGTAATGCTCTGCTTGTTCCACTTGATCTTTATCATTTTCCCAGCGTACTCATATCGAAGGCCTCCAACTCATTCATAGAGTCTCGTTTCAAAATCCAGTTCATAGGCATACATCCGGGTGGACCAGACGTAGCATTTAATTAAATTAAGACGTAATTTTATTGCATATGTGTGTTGCAAGGGACCATCTATTCAAAGCCAGTGTTTACCTGGGCAATACTTGTCTGAATCTCACAATTGCGATGCATATCACAAGTAATCTATACAGCATATCTTGAACAGCATTAAAGGACCAACGTAAACATGGTAATATGACAGAAACATATAAAATATTCCATAATTTCTACATTGGTATAGATGTAGACAAAATCTTTACCTACAACCGAAACACTTATCTTTGTGGACACTCTTTTAAACTTACTAAATGCTACTTTTTCCTTCAATCCTAGAAAGATCATCTGTAATCGCAAAACGTAACAGATTAAAAACATTGCACTTCAGATATGGGCATAGCAGCAATTCGCCCATTGCTCATAATGAAAAAACAATAAACATTTTGGATACTGCCAGCATTGGACGTTTACCTTGGTTTATTTTTAGTTTTTAGTATTTCTGTAACAAACAGTCACAAATCTTCTTAAGAGGAGGAGGTGATGTTCGCTGCATCATTGGCCTATATTGTTTATAATTGTGCCTCTAATAGTATTCTCAGCATAAAGATTAAATAGTTAAAGGCGAAGAATGCAACCTTGTCGCACACCTCGCCTAATTGATATCCATTTGGTTACCTCATCGTCAACTCATGAAATTTTCTTGTCTCCAGTTTATATTATGAGTGATTCAGATTATCTTCTTATTCAGATCAAGTCCCTCGGAATATTAATCATTTTATAATGCTTGATTCTAACATAAAAGCTTTTTTGCCTTTGAATACATGCCTATTTAGCAAAGCGATCAGTTATAAACCGCAAAGTTATTTATATGAATCGCCCTCTGGGCATGTACGTACATTGGTAGCATTCAAATTGCATCGCATGTATAGTTAACTGTACAACAGTAAGGAGCGGCTTAAATATGTCTCCATATCATAATTTAATGCATTGTGATTTATTTATAAATTTTAATTAGTAAGTCAGTCAGTTGATGCGATGTGATGTTTAAATGTATACAAGGTCTGTTATGTGCGGCAATCATGCAACAATTTAGCATTAAATAAAAGCGTGCAACTTTATCTTTCAATTTGATTTTTGTTAGTTTTTTAATAATTAATATGATTTTATTATAGCGTACTGCAAATTTGAATTCAAACAGATTTCAATGCTGGCTTTGCGTAGTATTATATTTTATTTTAGCTATGCGTATTATTTTAAGTTCACAGGCCGTTGGCATGTGATTTTTCAGTAAGCGTGAGTGTTTGTTGCAGATAAAGATATTCATTATTATACAAAACTATCTGTTAGTTATGTACTGAATATTAAACTGGATATCGGGTGAATATTAAACTGAATATCTGGTTAAACCGAATAGTTCGTTTATTATATATAATTACTATCAAACATCGCAGCAAGTGACCATGGGAAGAAGAAAACCACTCGAAGGGTGGAGAATGGGCGAGAAGAACATGTAACGGCGTATTTCCTCAACTTCGCTTTACCTGTCGACATTTTACTGTGGATCCCCTGAGTACGTTTAATATTGCCGGATATCCGTTTTAACCAGTATTTGGCTCGTTCCTACTATGGGTTGCCCATCCCTGTCGGCCGATTTTTTCACTGTTTTCTGTCAGTTTCAGACAATTTTTCAATTTAAGAGCGTGCCTTGCAAATATCAAAACTTCCAAATGGAAAATCTGCCTCCATTAGTTTTAAATTATGTTAATTTAATACAATGTTATCTTCAAACTATGTTAGATTCCGACTATTTTGGATATATGCTAGCATCGGCACAAAGTGGGGTTGCAAGTAGGGAATGCAATCTTGCAGCAAAATCTTCAATCTCGGTATTTGCAAGATTTAAAAGGTCAATCTTGCAAGGTCTCGGTATTTTGCGAGATCTCGCAGAATTCAGGATCTATTTATTCAGACTTGATGGAAATGGAGTCGCATTTTCTAATACTTCTTTTTGCGTCGTATCAATTTTATGCTTATAATTCATATTTACGTGCAAAACGTTAGGAGAATAGACTTACACAATTTGCACTGAGCAGTCAGACCATCTTCTGCCTTTGAAAGGACTGCCCTTAAAACTCCCAGCGAACTATTAAACTCCTTATAAACTATGTTTGATGACATGATTACACCAATTTAATCATACAAAATCAATTTCCTACAGGAAACTATTATATTTTTTACTATTAAAAACGATCGGAACACTGCGTTATCAAATTATTACGTTACGCGCATGAAAACCATTGCGAATTGGCAAAGAAAATACGCCGCACTGCCTGCGCGCACTCGTGACGTTCTGTTACGTTTTCCGGGGAGCCCTGTCATTATAGCGCTGGGATGTGATGGCAAGCGATGTGCAGGTTTGCGTCGTGATCGCGCTCCTAAATGGTCATGTAATGTGCTGCTGCGCGATCTCGCAAATCTTGCAAGACTGCATAATTAGTGCAAGATCTTGGTATTTCGAGATCTCGGTATACCGAGATTGAATTCCCTAGTTGCGAGCTATTGCATTGGTCTCAGGAAATACCGAAATACCCCTAAATGGACTGTTAAAATCGGATAATTTTGTTCATAACTTCCTTGCATTCGACTGTAGGAGCACACAAATACGGTCAAAAATGAGCATTTTGTAAAATTATTTCTATCTGTTGATTTATTTCAAATTTCATATAGTAACACAGCATTTCTCCATCGGCTCTTATTATTTTATGATGAAAATACAATTTACTGCTAAGCAAGGAGGTACTCGTATGGTCAATGGCTGTTTTTAATGCTGTGTCTAGCAGACTCTTAGGGGTCGAATTTCTCAGCTAATAATTGCGCAATCGAAGCTGAGTCAGTGGACGGACAATTTTATGAGCATTCAGAATTTTGATATCATCTTCAACTCGTAAAACTTCTGTACCTTTAAATGTACATAGAAAATCCTTTGCATGCCTAATGTGTACGAGTTGTACGAGCGCATCCAGACTAAATTCTTGAAATACTTAAACTATAGATTTTACTTCACACTTGACAATTCTTACGGCATCAACGTTCACCACTCGTACAACTTTACTTCTTTGGCTGATCGAAGGATGTACCATGATCTAGTCTTCCTACATAAAATCTTAAACAACAAATTAAACTGCATGGACTTGGTCCAACTAATACGTTTCCGGTCCCTCCCTTCCTATCCTCTTTCTTTTCTCGTTTTTTTTTCTGTCTCTTATCATTTAGATAATCTTGATGTTAACATTTAGTGGAAAATTGTCTCTGGTGTAATTTGTATATCTATCTTGTTTGGCTACTTACTTTTATACACTGTTAAATGAATACACTGAATAAAAGAAAATAAAAAAATAAAATGTGCTTAGAATTTGCTGATACATATTTTTTTGCTCCAATTAGTTGTCATACAATGTTATTTTTGATTATCGTCATGGGGATGAATACGCCCACCACTGAATTCATTGCAGTAAAAGTAAGCAAAGCTGCGATACAGGGCTTTGCTACCAACCATTTATTGAAAATCAAAAAAAAATCATAGAGAAAACTTTCTTCAGTCAAATTCATAGTAATGCAGAGTCCCAACTGACAAAATGATGCAAAATATAATGAATGACAGTCACAGGGAAGAAGATGTATTCTACAGCCGAAGAATTCCATTTTTATTTTGATTGATATTAATTTTTAAATGTTTTTGACCCTTAAACGAATAGAGGAAAAATAGCTCCCAATATTCTTTTTATAGTATTAGGTCTTTGAATTGAAAATTTCGATTTTTTTGTGACATTGAACATTTATTTCGAAGCAAATAGGAAAGTGCATTTCATTCAATGTATTGTCCATCGCTAGCTATGACGTTCTCCCATCTTTCTGGCAAGAGACAGATTCCCCGGCGTAAGAAGTCTTCGTCCTTGGAGGCTATCCACGAATTCAGCCAATTTTCAATATCCTCGAAAGACTGGAAGCGCTGTTCGGAACAAATAGTAGTCGGATGGCGCAATATCTGGGGAGTATAGCGGGTGAGGTATGGATGTCCCAGCGAAGCGTTTCCAGGAAGTTCTTGACCTGCATCGCAATGTGTGGTCGAGCATGGTCATGCTGGAAAATTATGTTGTCGTGCCTTTTAGCGTATTCCGGCCGTTTTATCTTCACAGCATCGTTCAAATTCTTGAGCTGAGCTCGATAGCGATCGCCCTTGTTGGTTTCTCCCGGTTTCAGCAGCTCGTAATAGATGACACCTTTTTGGTCCCACCAAATGCATAGCATTACCTTGGATCCGTGGATGTCTCTCTTCGGCGTGGCTGTTGAGGTCGATGGAAGTGATTCACCGGGGTACGAGCGATATTTTTTGCGTTTGGGGTTCTCGCAAAAGATCCACTTTTTGTCGCCGGTGATTATTCGGTGGAGAAAACCTTTTCTTTTTTGACGGCGAAGGAGCATTTCACAAGTCATGAAACGTCTTTCGATGTCTCTCGGCTTCAACTCGTCAGGAACCTAATGCCTTTCCTTTTGAATGACTCCCATAGATTTTAAATATCTCGAAACAGTTGAGGGATAAACATTAGGCACTTCACTTATCTTTGCCAGCGTCAGACTCGAATATTCATGTCCATCAGTATGGACTCCAATTCGGCTTCTTCAAATTTTTGTTTCTGGCCTGGGCGCTCATTGTCTTGCACGTTGAAATCACCACCTTTGAATCGGAGAAACCAGGTCTCAACAGTCCTTTCTGTTGGAGTAAATTCCCTCTAAGCCTCCATCAGCAATCTATGACATTCTGCGGCAGTTTTCTTAAGATGAAAGCAGAAAAGCATTGCTTCCCGCAAATGACTTTTTGTCGGCTCGAATTTTGACATCTTCGAAGCTAACAAAATTACCGTTGTTGACACTTCAACGAAATGACACAGACTGATAATTGAAGCGTAATGATGACACTTTGACATGAAGTATTTTGCAATTTGGTAAATGACTAGAAATATAACTTACGGTATTTCTTAGGAACTCGAAGTTTTCAATGCAAGGTCCTAATATTTTAAAATATTAGAAATCAATAACATTTCAATCAGTGAATATTTATGGAATTTTGATAATGTTTCATATAATTCAGATGTCAACTATCGGATAAAGGTAAACTATTACCCACCAAATACCTTTCTTACAGGATATTTCGGTAGTACACCTCGTTGGGCCTCGCTTTTGACGACGACCTGATCATCACCAGAAACCCCAAGCAGCTTTCTCTAGTCTTCCAGAAAGTGGAGCTTTTCAGTGACTGGTTAGGTTACACTAAAGAATCAAAAGAATTCGTATTAACATTCCGGTAACTTAAAAAATGACAGCGCAGGTCAAGCTAATGCTTACATTTTTATCTTTTGTTCCCATGTTGCGGTTGGATGGCATTTCTTGACCTCGAATTAGGTCACGGCGAAACATTTACTCGTATTAAAATCTAACTTTATTTTTCCAGGACAAAAAGAGCTGGCCATCGACCTGTACAAGAAAGGGATATTCGAACTAGAATGCGGCATAGCCGTAGACTGCTGGGCGGGCCGAGGCGATGCTTGGCAGCGGGCGCAGCGTCTACAGGACAAGATGAGAACAAACCTCGGAATGGCTAAAGATCGCCTGCATTTCCTCGGTAAATTTTATAATTAACATTATTTTGCCAACCAGTTCACACTGTAACCTCTTAATTCCCACATTCTTAGAAAAATAGAGACAGAGATCGATTGCTGTGCCAGGAAAGTTTGGCATGATTTAATTTAATTTTGGATAGGACTTATTAAATATATTTTTTAGTTGCTTCGGTTGTAGCATGTCTTTTTAGTTCTGTCTTTAAGGGCTCCTTTAGATTTAAATATTGGGGGGGGGGGGGGTTATAATATTTAGACAATAGTAATGTAACTAAAGCATTGAAGTTTTAACATTATAATTGCGATTTTTGCAAGTTTGAAACCGTCAAAATGTGGTTCTGTCAGAGAATACTTCATATAAACTGGATTAACAGTAATAATGAAGATGATTGCAGAGGCCGGTAAAGGGGTAGTTATTAGTAGAGAAATACACTCTACTGAATGTACCATATTGGTTATTACAACTTTATCGGCCGCCGCTCAAAACAAGTTTAAAGTAGAATTCTGAAACCATACTTATGGATTACGGAGTCAAGATGTTCTTCTTCTAATTATGAGTTATTAGGTACAAAGTTGTATTCTTCAATATGATGCATGACATGAGTGAAGTATTCGAGTTTGCTGATCTTTAGAATATCTCAGAGTCTGTGAAGTGATCTTGCGATAAGAATCTGTCTCTCTTAATAAATTATAACGTCAAATCAACTGCAATAAATTTCGATTACAGAATAGATGGTTAGGCCTAGTTTCTCCTGTGTTAGGTCGTAATGCATCTGATAGATTATTTTAAGCACGCTGCTTATTTTCGTATAAATGTAGTACAAACTGTTCTTGTTGTCGTCTAGAAAGGCATGCCATAATTTATTTTTCTCCTGTTTTAGCAACTTGATTTCGTAATTAAGTAAACTATGATTTATTCGCACGAAAATCACAATTGAAATCAAGAGCCTCACACTTGAGGGAGCGATTTCTGGGGGTATCTGCCATTTTCACTAAAAAAAAATACACAGAGAATATGCAATCTAAAATTTTGAAAAAAAAATAGGAAACTGGGAAAAAGAGGTTTATGGTCCATAACAGTCATTATATCAGAAAACCTAATATATTTGCTGTATGTAGAAGTTGTTAAATTGACAGAGTGCTTAAATTGACAGAGTGTTAAATTGACTTTTGAGATATTCTGTATATAAGTTTCTGTAGAAATAATTCATTGATGTCAAAAAATATGAAATAATTTACAGGAAATATAGCATTATTTTACATAACTTTAAATAAAATAACAGAAATACAAGCATATACACCTTGTAAGGTTTTCAAATTCTTTGACCGTAATTTATTATGTTTCCTAAAGCTTCTATTCTTTGGTTAAATTTTGAATTCCCCTTTCATCATATAGTTTTTTTTTGACATGACAACTTTATGATTGTGAAGCCACTCTTCATCGGTTTGCCCATTTTTTTTTTTTAATTTCAGTATTATCATTCTTTGTGTAAAATAAGTTTGTGGTAAAAATGACAGAAATGGGAATTGGGCCTCAGAAATCGTCCCCTTTAGATTCATTTTCCCTTTCACTTCATCATTCTTCTTTAGTCAACCTGGTGGAATTGGGTCGGCTGAACTTGCATAAGGGCAAGGGCAAGCAGGAGTCGCAGTCTGGACTGAGGCTGCGCGCACTCAACACACACAAACACCTGCAAGTACAGTACTGTATGAAAAATAACATACACGACGTGGAGAAACACAATGAAGGTAGACATGCTAGTCAGATTTATTCCCCCGAACCATCCTTAAGTTGTGAGAAAAATTTGCTTGTGTCGGTGGTTACCGAATAAAAAAACGGCTCCTATCACTGGATATATTGACTCTTAAGGGGGGGACATGCGGAAGCGCCTAATTAACTCATCGCTAAATAAAATAAAACATATAATTAGAAATGTTTCACGAAAATTCTAAAATTTTATTTAGTAATCTTCTGTATATCGTCGCTCTATACGAGCAACCTCATACATGCCAACAAGCAAACTGTTCAGGCCATGGAAAAAACAGAATAACTTCATTCACAAAATGTTTTTCTTAGTTGTGTAAATGGGACTAAAATAAATTAAAAAATAGTTTACTTAGTACTAACGTTAGTCAAAGAGTTAAGTTGTATGTGAGGAATCACTACTAAGCTTGAAAGAGATATCCCCGGATAAAATCATCAACTCATGCCTATGAGATGCAATTACAATGTGAATTACAAGAAAAACTAAGCAATTTGAACTCTCGGGATATGGACAGAACGATCCGGATTTTACATAAATAACAATAATACACGGAAATGTAATTTTTTGCGCATACGTGGTCTTACATATAGATTGACGATATTATACATTGAAAAATATTTATAGAAACAAGCCAAAATGGATGTTTTTTTTAAATAACATATCACTACGTCAATTATTATTTATATATTTTAAATTTCCTCTCAGGAAAAAAAAAAAATCAAATGCTGAATTTTAGTGAAAAACCAGTAACACCATTAATAGTTATCAATTATTTTAAAACCTTTTTTGACTTATTCACTTTCAGATTAAATAAGTGATGTATAGCGAAAAATATTTTAGGAAACAACAAAAGCATTTTTGAACTTTTTCACAGACTTCATAACTTAATAGTCATATTATCTAGTAGTTCAACCATCTGTATATAAATTTGTTTCAACTTTATAAGTCAATTAGTCGAATGGAAACAAATTCGACTCGAGATCGATATCCGTCCACCTCTTAACCGGAACGGACTGGAGTAAAAAGTCTACTTGTCTTTGATTCTGTTGTGTACGCATTGTGTTGTTACACAACGCCTAACCTCCGTTTATTTGTCAACATAGTGGATCTGTCCAAAACGGGCGATAAACAGCTCTTAATTCTAAGACCGTTAATGTCTAAATTGAGACAAAGAAAAAAAAACCTTAAGAATGCCTCTATAGGGATTCATCATTGTTAAGTCGAAGAAAACTTTAAAATTTCCATTAAAAAAGAATCTAATAATTTTCCTAAGACCTAAACCTAAGCAAATCAAAGAATGAACTATAAAACAATAATTTTTTGAATGGTTTATTATGGGTATTTCCTACATAAATCTTTAAAAGTGCAGTTTTTTGCTGGCTTTAGATCATAAGCAGACTTCAGAAAGCTAATATCAGATTCCGCTGTTCCTATGTGTAATTATCCATAAATTCCTGTCAAAATATCTAGTGATAATAGCTGTTTAAATACACTATCCACTGCCATAGTAGCCAGAGGTGATAGTTAAAATTTCAACAAAACGTAAGATAAGCACAAACTTGAGTTTGCGTCTGACTTAAAATTTGACTGTAATCTCAATCATCATTCACCGGTATTCAACATCACACTGCAGCATTATTATTATTAATAAATATCTGTTTTTTCATCAAGCTAATTATTTATTAAATATTTACTAATGAGTCGGTGTTGCTTTTTTTGTTTTGTATTATAATATATATACAGTATGATTCTTATATTATATATATTGATGATTTTTAATTAGTGACATCCTTGAAGTGGGTTAATCAGTACTAGCAGTAAAGCAAGTTTTAATAAAAAAAACTTTGAGAAAAACAATCGAAAACAGAATTTTCTTTTTTTGAAAATTTCAAAAATAATGTTTTGAAAAATAGTATAAAAAGAGTTGAGCGCGTTGAGCAGTAGGTAAAATACCGCAAATATTGTTGATTTGCAATATTTTAACTTTTGCTAGATTTTCGCAACGTGGGGCGGTTGGCGCAGAGCACCACCAGGCGAATGCGCCAGTCGCTGCGCAGCAGCAGCCCCTTGGAAAAAAGCCCCTTACAGCCCCACTCTCAACGCTTGACAATTTTTTTCAGAGTCAAATCAAGTCAAATCAGTAAAGTTTTTCAAATTTACCAAAAAGATTTTTTTTTAAATTCAAAATCACGTTTTATTTGTGTATTTCCCATTTTTTTTAATTAAACGTTGGTTATTTGCTCCTACTGCACTTCAAGGATATTTATTGGTGTTCCTTGCATGCTCTTAATTTTCATTGTTTTAATTTTAATTTGCTACTTATATAGGATTTAATATAAACCCTTAACATTTGCAATTGCTACAGTGCAGTTTTACAAGCACCTTTCTGACTTTCTACCGAACTACAGTTTATCTGTGCAGGATTTGCTTTCACAGAATGAGGGTATTTATACAATATGCACTGCATATTCTTCGTTAAATCTATTTACAAATGATTATTTGAGTTTGTTTAGGGAAATTGAAACATCAACTTTACAAACATTTAATTTATTTGAATTATTCTTCTATATTTGTTATTTCATATGATTAAACTTATTACAATTTTTATAACCTAAGAGATGAGAGGCAAAAGTTACATAATTTTGTGACAAAAATAACTTACATATTTGTATACCTGGATATCTAAGGACTATAGACACCAGTCTGGCTACCGGAAGCGGTTGCTAATAAAGCGATGATGATAATTTTATAACAACTAAAATCAATGATGATGAAAATGAAGTAAAAATTACAAATGTAATGATGAAGTTATTATTAATATTAGTATGTAATAATGAAAAATTGATTAACAACAAACAATATTTGCAAAAAATATTATCTTGTTGGCAAAAGAAGCTGTGCAAAGATTTTAAATTCGTTTTTTTATTTATTGAAAAGCCAATTTTCTCTGTTTTAAACACAAGTACTTCACACAATTTTCGTAAGTCACTCTTTAAACATTAAAACCTCAATTTTCAAGATACAGGTATTTATTTACTAGTACTTGTTTTGGTACAAGTTTTAGTTTGATTTTTAGACTTGACAAAATAAACTATTTAGCTCTCCTATGGTAAGTTTTAAAGACTTTTAACTGTTTTGGGAGATTTTTAGCTAAACTACCATTTTTATGAGCCCGGGACATACAATATTGTACACAAATATGGTAAGTATTTTTATCTTAAAATATCGTGATATTTTCAATAAGTTTTATTTGTAGCACATTCTACCTAGATATCACAAATATCTACATTACACATTATAATAAAATAAGCGGTATGGTATGCCTTACAGCACTCTGAGAAAAACAAAAGAGTTTTCTAAGAGTAGCCACTAGGGTTGATCTATAAATATTGTTATATATCTAGTATATTTTATAAATTTTAATGAAAATCGTAAGCTACTTTAAAAAAATACAATTTAATTTTGATTTGTAACACAAGTACCTTTATTTTTGGAGTAAGAACTGTTCTGTTCGTTTAATTTGCCAAGGATTACATTCAATAATACGACTCGATTGTGCTGAATTTATTAAGATATTAAACAACTGGTGTCTCAAAGAACAACCACTGATATCTGTTTACGTATCGCCCGTCGTCAATTGCCCGCCCTGCTCCCACTCTCGCTCTCTCGGCTCAGGCCCGTTCGCTAATCAATCCGAATACATCTACTCGCGTAAATATATTACAACTCTCCCCTTACAATATTCATCATTTACATTTTGATTTCTATTTTAAATATAATATTTTTATAAATATACAGTACCTAATTCACACGGAGTAGCAAGGAAGTCAAATTTGACAAAAGCCCGGGGTGCGCAGGTGCAGTCGGGCACGCCCCGCATGTTTCAAGAACTTAAACCCCCTGTTACTCATAAAGTTTTTGTCTTATAATAAAGGTAATATATAGGAAATTTTAAGGGGAATTTATGGAAGTAGTGATAACGGTAATCCTAAAGGCTTTGGAGATATCTGTGAAATACTGAAGAATGAGACATTTAAACAAAACTAAAGTGACTGCTTAAAATTCGGAATGTTCCATTGTCTACCATCTGCTGATTAAGCACAACAGAGGTGGAGTTCATACTTCACTGTAGGTGAGCCGCTTAATGGCAAAAAAAGTCATATTAACAATAATGAACATAAACTCGAGTAGTAAAAGCAGATGTTAATGGTTTACTGCATGTTACATATAACTAATAAGCCAAAATGTCAATGTTTAAAAATAAATTTGGAGAAAAATATTCTGTCTCCTAGAACCACGATTATTTTGCCAAAACTTTGCTCACATGATTGATTCAGAAATACATTCGTCAATCAGTGCTTTTATAAATCAATTCACATAAATATGTTACAAGCTTGATAATCTGCTGTTTGACTTTCCGGCGATCGCGAATAACTTGTCATATGCTAAGATGCTCCACAGTAGGCGACTGGCTCCAGCCATCTCTATTAACACTTACAGGCCGACATCGAATATTGTAATTTCCTTACCTATAGGTATACTGTTCTATCAAATAAGTACCAAGAATCGTTCAGTAAAGTGAAAAATATTGGCTTAATCATCCTATTTTTATTATAACTTTTAAAATAAACTGATTTAATGCGTTATACTCAAGCTAACGAATAATTCAGTCATCGAAACACTTCTTCAGTTCATTTTCTAATATGACCTTCAGCTCCCTCAGCGAATTAAGTTTTATTACTTCAACGACCTCAAAACTTCTCCCACGAACTGACAATTTATGTTTGGGGAACCGAAAAAGTCACTTAGCATACTTGGTAAATAAGGTGCTTGGTCGAAGACATTCGTGTACAAGTGTGGATGTGGCGGATGACTCATCATTGTGGTGCAATATCCACAAATCTACACTTTCAAGCGAGCATTTTCTCGCACTTACCTCATAACCTCTAAAAAATAGTTGATGTCTGTTTGCCACTCTGCAGCTTAAGTAGGAATTCGGAGTAGACATCACCCTGTGGTCAAAGAAAATAGTCAACATGACTTAGATTTTCAAGTGTGACTTGTTTCTTCAGATTCAGCTCACCATCGAATCGCCATTGCTAGGCTGGTGGCTGGTTCGCATGTCAAACTATAAACCCTTCTTTGTTCACCCGTTATAATACGAGTCAGGAATGCAGGGTTTCATTCAGGGCCTCATTCAAGCACATCTTCAGCAACCTGTTTGCGGTGACTTTTACACACAATAAGACCCCTCATCATTAAATACCACAAATTGTTAGAAATTTCTTTAATTTAGATAGTAATGTCCAAAAATGAATGGACCGCATCAGGAGATGTTTGTTGTAACTTTTATTATTTTGAAAAAATAATATCCTAGAGAAAAAATACATTTTTGCTCTTATTATGCATGTGAATTGCTACTTAAAATTTTAAATATTTACTGTAAACACTGTTTAGTAAAAAATATTTCCTTTCCATAATTATCCATATTATTAGGTCTACTTTCATGGTGGTGGATTATTAAGCTTGTTAACTTGTTTACAAAACTATTCACTTAACCTGTTCAGTTTAACCTTAAACTATTCAGTTAACTTGTTCACAAACTATTAAATATTTATGGCATATGTTTATTTACTTTTTTCAGCATCGGGTCGTAAACTGACTACACCAGGCCGACGTTTACCAGGAGGCATCGGGGGACCTCTCATGAAATCGCAGACCCTCCCCAGATCGATGGGACGGTCAGTTCCGCAAGTGGGAGGCGTAGCGGGAACTTCCGGGACATCAAACGGATGCGTAGCTTATAATGGCAAATATGCACCCAAACCAGTCCTCACACCGCCCGCTATCAAGAGGCAAATGAGCGTAAGTAGATGACTTGCGTCTGATACTTCTTTTCTACCGTCTGAGGAAAATGAAAAAAAAATATGTACAAATTGCAAACCAACCAAAAAAAATCTTTGAAATATTGGGAAATGACAATTTACGTTTTCAAAAACTTTATTATCATAATCTATCTGTTTTTGTACATGGGTTCTTGATTGTTTGATGGTTGAGTTCCCCGGTCTGCCTCCAATTTGGACAGGATAGCGTTCCGCTTTGTGAAATACCACCAGCCATTGATTTATTTTTAATGCTGCCTGCACTCACTCGCACCTACACAGCCTGAAACCCAGTGTTAAGCGTCTTATTCATATAATTCTGTATTATGCAAATATTTTAGGTTGGATCCCCAGTGCGCCGAACAACTACAGGTGGAGGAGGAAGCGGAGGCGGTGGACGTTCAACTCCTACCCGTTCGAAGACTCCACAGCCAATGTTACAGGTCCGAGGAGTTGATCCAAAGTTAGTGCAGTGTATACTTGATGAAATTGTGGATGGTGGTGGACCTTCATTGCACTGGGATGACATCGCTGGACAGGAGGTACTCAGAAATTTTGTTTTCACCATTTAAAAAAAAAACTTATTTGGATGCATTTTCTAAGAAACGTGTAAGCATAAGCTGATATGGCCGTATCTGATTAAATATTTTGTTGCTACCAAATAAGATACGGAGATTCCCATCGCTGGGTAAGTTACACATTGTCAAAATCGGAACAGTGTATATGTGAGGCCATCTATCAATAATAGAGTAAGGGTTGAATCAGGGAGGTGAAATCAGTACAAATATTCAAAGATAAGCTGAAGAAGTATATAGTGATCCGATGTTATTATTCCATATTCAAATTCTTTGCATAATGTACAATCAGTTGGTTATTATTTAGATATTAAGCATAGGAGCATTGTTTTCATACTAAATCGTAATTGTTTAAACTTTGTTAATAATAATGTATACTTATAGATCAATGTATACTTTTGAAATGTCACAATAATTATGCAAATAAACTGAACTGAACTGAATATGATTCCGTCACAGCTTCACTGTTCACCTTCATCTCGAATTTGGACATCTCAAATTTTATAGTTTTGAAAAAGAAGGAAACGGAAGGAATTTTATGGTTTTGAAAAAGGAATGAATGGGAAGGCATACGCTTGCATGCGACAGACAGCTGTTTTGAACCGACTACAGCCAGCCGTTAGTTTGGAGTCCACCACTCACCCCTAAGAAGGGTAACAATAATATTATGATCAGTCCGACCGCGGATGCTGAATTCCATGACAGATTTATTTGTATAGACCATGAATATACCATGAAGTTGTGAAGATACCATGAAGATACCACATGGAATATGAATGGTTCTATTTTGATGACTTTATTTTTTTTCTTGCTCTACATTAGTAAAGGTTATGGGAATACAGTATATAACATAGTGTATTTGAAGTGAAAAAAATCTCCCTCGAAACCTATTATATAATTCTCTTTTTAATCTACATCAACGAATTGTGCGAATTACCTGTTAATGGTAGAATTGTATCCTTCGCGGACGACACTGTCCTTCTTACTGCGACTAATAATTGGAATGATACATTCTTCAAAGCTCAAAGTGACTTGGAACTGGCTAAAACTTGGATCGACAACCATATTTTAACGCTAAATGCTGCGAAATCAAAATTTATCACTTTCAGCTTGCGGGGAAATCCCAGCCAGGTTCTCAACCAAACACTTGCCATTCATACCGACAAATGCTTGGATAAGAATAGATGTGTATGTACTAAATTAAGCAAATCTGCAACAGTCTCCTACTTAGGCATAACGGTAGATGAGAAGCTATGTTGGGAAAATCAGATTGCAAATTTGAGTTCGAGAATTAGAAAGCTGGTTTATGTATTTCTTCGGCTGCGCAACATTCTGTCCAAAACAACCATAAGAATGGTATACATGGCCTTGTGTCAGAGTATTTTGTCCTACGGAGTCGCGGCATGGGGCGCTACTACTAATGATAATCTGGATAGATTGACAAAAGCGCAGAAATTATTATTGAGAGTAATTCACAGGAAAAACCGACGTCATCCATCTGCCTTGTTATTTTCCCAATCCCATGTGCTATCAGCTAAACAGTTATTCATTAAGCAAGCGCTTCTTGCATTCTACAAATCTAGAGATGACCACGCCCGAACTCAAAACAATCTGAACACAAGAATGTCCGCGAGTATCAATTATATAATTCCGTCAGTCAGGACAACATTTGCCCAGAGACATATATTCTACATAGCCCCAAAATTATATAATTCCCTTAGTGAAGACATGAAAAATTATCCTAACATAAAAATATTTAAAGCAAACCTTAATAGATGGCTACTTAACAAGGGATATGTAAAATCTGATCAACTTCTTTGCAACGCACGACAATTTATTTAGTATCACTTATCTATTTTTCTTAATTAAATTTTATTAAATTACAACTATAAATGTATATATTTATTACATAGCTATATTTTTTATAAAATTGGTATATTTATGTATATATACAGGTGGTGGGTCCAAATAATTTATTAAAAAAAAAAAACACTTCATTTCTTAAAATTGCATAAAAATATGCACATCTAGAGACGGGCCAAATTATCGCCTAGTTAGATGTGCTATTGGCAGTAAAGGTCATGTAAGATGTGTTAAACCTCCCTATATTAATTATTAAATAATTTATATAATTATTATAATCATACATGACCTATGAATGAACTGTATACCTAATCCTATGTACCTAAATAAATAAAATAAAAATAAATAATACCCATAATATAAATTGTATAATACCCATACATATAAATATTATTTTCAGTCTGCCAAGCAGGCTCTACAGGAAATGGTGGTTTTACCAGCTCTTAGGCCAGAATTATTCACTGGACTACGAGCACCTGCAAGGGGTTTGCTTCTATTTGGACCACCAGGGAACGGTATGTTATTTCATTACTTAATTCCAAAAAAGAAACATTGGCCCATACAACGGACATATTTCACAAAGAAGTCACACAAATGGGAAAAGAGAGAGCCATATTAGGCTGTTACATTCATTTTGATACATTTGCTCAATGATACATTCGCTCAAATGATAAATTCGCATCTTCCTTTATGCAATTCGAGTTGCCTGAAAGTTTGAGAAATAGGTTACCAAATATACCATCGTCGATGTGATTCTGGGATGTAGACATCATTATAAGGAAAGACCAATAGAATAAACAGTATTCAGATTTTTAAAAAATACAACTGCAATTAGGTCTCAATTTATGGGACTAAAAAGTGGGGTTGTGGAATAGTGAAGCGCGACCAACGCAACCATGTTAAATTCGCCAAATTCATTTTTTTTTTTCATTTCTCGTTTTCAATTTTAAAGGCCTTCAAATTCCAAAAAAAACTTGTCTGTATGTCTGGTAAATGCACGATCTCAAAATTTCTTATTCTATTTGTCAATGGAAAGAGCTTATAGATTTAGGGTTCCATACTTGTCTCTGAAGTGGGATCTGCCAAACACACGGCAATTGTGAAAGCATATTTTCAGCCATACGATTGTCAGAGCCCTTGTTAACGGATTATGTGGCTAATTTAGAATATTCTGGAATTTATTACTTATTTATTTTCTTTTTATCATTCTATATCTTATTATTATTATTATTTATTATTATTTATTTATTCCTTGGCGACAATTGGGGAGGGGGTCGCCCTCGCAGCCTATACGCTGCTGTCGGTGCCGCTGGATCTCGTACTCCATTCACGATTCGCTTCCATTTTTGATGATTTTTTGCCACGTCTCGAGCATCCCTAGCCGATTGATTGAATCTTAAGGTCGTCTTTGATGTTATTTAGCCAGGTTTTCTTCGGTGCCGATTGCTGAATTCTCCATTCTATCGGACGGTCTCGCCAAAGAAGTTTACATGGCAAGCGATTATCGTTCATTCGGCAAACATGGCCAAACCATTGTAGCCGACGTTTCTGTACTTTTTCGATCGTTGTTAGTAGATCGCATCTTTCTCTAATGGTCTCGTTTCGAATTCGGTCGCGGAGTGAGACACCGAGAATCTGCCTCAAGCATCGCATTTGGAAGACTTCGAAATTTCATTTAGGGTATGAGTATACTCATATTTTAAAGTATATGAGTATACTCATGTACTCACATTATAATATAATTGCATTACAAAATAGAAAAAAACGTTTTTTGACTACACTTTGCAAAATTGAAGTGTCTGCTTTAACCTTTCAAAAGCCAGTCATTCCTCGCAAAATTTTCGAAGCCCTAGAAAATTTGTTTGTAGAAAGTGTGTGCAAGCATACTAATATATACCGGTGGCTTATTCAATGGCAGGCTTCAATGATAGGCTTTTACCAAAGTGGAGGGAGAAATAAAGCTAATAATTGCATAAATACGGATATAATACGCATAATACGAAAAACGCCGATCGGCGGGCGTGGCCACTCAGGGGTTAAGAGGTCGTGGATTAAGTATTTTGTTAAAAATGTGTATTAATCGATCACCTAATAATATTTCATGAACACTATCTGGCCCCTCCCCCTCCCCTTGGTTGCCTTTTTGGGCGACTTTAAGAAGACGAGGTTTTTTCTTTTTATTTTATTGATTTTGATGTTTTCTTTTCAATTGTAAGAATTATTTATTTATTTTCATTTAATAATTGTAATGATTTCCAGGCAAAACTTTATTGGCCCGTTGTGTGGCGGCTGAGTGTTCAGCGACATTTTTCTCAGTGTCGGCAGCTACACTAACCAGCAAATATGTCGGTGACGGAGAAAAATTAGTTAGAGCGCTGTTCCAAGTCGCAAGAGAGTTGCAGGTATTACATTTATTATTTTATTTATTATCGAAACAGATGATCCCCTTATTTCAAAACAGAGAATCTTTTAGTCCATCCATGATTGTTTAATAAAATTAAGAGCATTAATACACACACTCTTACAGGTCAAATAATTTGGTTGCTTCGACGTCAAACTAATGTCGAGATTACCGCTAGGTGTCAATAGTAGTTAGAATTTCCTTACAAGGCTCTAGACGTCATGATTGCACGACCTTGAAGTCTCATTTCCTAAATTATATAGATTTGACGTTGTGGTATATCCCACTGGTTCCAGGTTAATTCGACATCAAATTGACATAATTTCTAGCTAATTAGGTCAAGTGAGATAGAAATTACCAAATTATATATTTTTTTTACATAATTTGTACCTAAAATTAATGCTGGGTATAGTTTCTTCTCCTCTGCTTGAGTGAGGAAAACCTAACATGCCCATCGCATAAGTTGAGGGATGATTTTAAGTATTTGGGCAAATCTGAGGATGGTAACCATACTTGCGCATTTATAAGTTTGATATAATTTCATTTATATGCGCTGTATAATTTCAATAATGCACTTTTATAAATATGATTAATAGGAAAATTACGCTTTATTTTCTCTAACGATGCGGAGTATGTTTCCTCTTTTGGGTTTGCAGTGGACTGAGCAGTACTCGAGGAATTCTCCCAACTGGGGGGGATTTGGTACTGTCTAATACTAGCCTTGTTTAATGAACAACTGCAACTGCAATTGAGTCGGCACCATCACATTGATTCTCTATTACTATTTCAGCCTTCAATAATATTCGTCGATGAGGTTGACTCGCTGCTGAGTGAAAGATCATCCAGCGAACACGAGGCTTCTAGAAGACTCAAGACGGAATTTTTGGTTGAGTTCGACGGCCTACCATCGGGGGGTGCTAACAATGAGAGAGTCATTGTAATGGCGGCCACTAATAGACCACATGAACTGGACGAAGCCGCTTTAAGGTATGCATCCAATTCTAAACCAGAGGCAGATTCCTTTCTCCAAGGAAGTAAAGTATCTGGGAGTCTCGCTTGATCAGAGACTCACTTGGAACAGCCACCTAGACAAAACAATTCAAAAGCTAAAAGTGCTTTGGGTATAAGCAGAAGACTGGCGGGGAAAATTGGAGCCTTAACACCAAGACCTCCCACTGGCTATACACTGCCATTGTGAGGCCGATAATCACGTACGTCTCGGTGGTATGGTGCAACAAAGCCAACCAGAAAACTGTGATTACCAAACTAAACAATATCCAAAGGACGGCGTGCCTCATGACAACTGGCCGAATGTCCTCCATTCCTGGAGCAGCTCTAGAAGCACTCCTGAACTTACCGCTGCTACACATTCACTTGCAACAGGTGGCGGAAGCCAGGATGTACAAGCTGTCTGCCCGGGAGAAGGTAAACTGGATCTCACAAGCACTAAGATCAGTTCTTGACTGATCAGTTCTTGGCTTCCACTCCTAAACTTTGGAAAACTTTTTACAGTGGAACTGCAGCCCAGAGACGTCTAGCTGAAAAGCCAATAGCACTGGAAGGCCGGTAGCCTTAAATGGTATACTGATGGGTCCAAATCGGGACTGGACGTAGGCTGCGGTATATATGGAGAGCGACCAAACTTAGAAAGAAGTGTAAACTTGGGGAAATACGCCTCTATATTCCAAGTGGAGGTATACGCCATTATTGAATGTGCAGATATCAAGCTCCATAAGAACTACGCCAACCACCGTATCTACATATATCCACTCCGATAGCAAGACAGCTCTTATGGCACTAGCCTCGAATACCATTAATTCAAGGCTAGTGCAAAACTGCATATCACTACTGAATTCCCTGGGCGAAAAGAACAGGGTAATTCTAAGATGGGTTCCCGGCCATACAGGAATGGAGGGAAATCAAAAAGCCGACGAACTTGCTAAGATGGGCCCTGGACCTTGCTGTGGCGTATTAAAAAGCCTTGCAAACCTAATGCTCAAGCAAATATGTTTAGAACAATCCGTCAACCACTGCAACAACACGCCAGGTTTGAATCATTCCAAAGCGCTAATTAAGGCTTACGACGGTAAGACTGCCCGTTAGGCCTTATCGCTAAATAGGAACAATCTACGCATACTGGGGAGGGTGCTCACGGGGCGTTGTGGCCTGAATAAACACATTTTCAAATTGAAGCTCCGAGACACAAAAATGTGCAGGTTATGCCAAGTGGCAGAGGAAACTCCCCTCCACCCGACGTTTCGGCCATGTTGCAACTGCCGTTGTCTAGGGTAGACTAAAGTGTTGTCATTGACATCAATTGTTCTGCGGGTAGGCGGAAAACTGCTGCTGTTACATACAGATTATAACGGTATGGTGGTGGAGCAGCAGGTTTGGCGCGCAAAGAATTTTGAAAATCTTGCATACACATAACACTCGCTGTATCTTGTGGGATGTCTTTGCGCTTGTTTAAGTATTCATAGCGATAGAGTAAATTTTTTAATAGTGAAATGGTATCATTATTTTTACTTATATCGCTGGGAAATTTATTTTTACTTATATCGATGGGAAATTATTTATAGGTTCCATAAATTAAAAAAAAATGTATACCATAAAAATAGATAGGGTTTTTTTATTAAAAAGTTTTAGAAAAACAGCAGCGACTGATATGTTCACTAGGCATTTGAATAAAAATAAAACGAAGGACATTAGCTTTGTTGCCATATAATGGAGGACTGCCTGTATTAGCATATTAGCAATATTTTCTGATGTAATTAAATCAGTCTCCAAAGAAATCATTCCTTTTTAAGCTATTGCATAGCTTTTATCGCGGGCCTAGTAGGCCAGCGCGGCGACCGAATGAAGAAATTTCTTAACGAAAATTAATGATTTTAAACTGACAATTACGTCTAAATGAATACTGTTTACGATTCGAAAAAAATATATGGTAAACAAGAACATTTTCCTAATTATCTTAGCTTTGAATATTTTAGATTTTGTTTATATTACATAGTGTAATTAATTTGTGAAATTAGGTCTAACCGAACACAAAAACGACTACTACGCAAATACTATCTGGCGTATTATTATGAAACCTGCACCATTTTAAAGATAATTTAATTATCTATCTTTTTATCTACGATTTTTTTCGAATAATCCGGTTTTTTTGCTTTATTGATTAAAAAATTCGTGCGCGGCGCTTTATCGGAAGACGTTTAAATTATTCCGAATCATTTGCTTTCGCAGCCGCAAATGATTCGGAATAATTTAAACGTTTTCCGATAGAGCGCAGTTATCTGATATCAGAAAAAATAAAATAAATAAAATAAATAAATAATTATAATTGCATAAGTTGTTAAAAAATGCTATGCAATAGCTTTACCGCGGCAGTCCCCGAGTGCCACACGTATTTTTTATTGTTGGTTTAGTACACTACATTTTGAAACTCTAATTTGCAAACGGTAGCTTGCAAATGGTGCAGTATTTTCACAAAATTTAACCTAAGTTAGCAACCTGGGAGATTATTTTTGGGTCTTAATATAAAAACAGTGGTTGGAAGTCTTTCATTATTAGTTTATTAGTGTTTTTTTCCTTTTTTTTATACTTATTCTGTGTAAATGGAGATTTGGTTTTTTTAATAATTCCTTATTGGTTGAACTTGACATAAAAGTCGATGACAATCTAGAAGAAGATATTTTTTAGTATGTTAATAAGTATATAGTGGCGGAAAAATTGTTCAATATTTTGGAAATATTTTTATTTGTTCATTGATTGGAATCATTAAAATTGTAACGGTAATAGCTTTTTAATTTCAAAATTCCAGTTTAAGTTTTAAATTCAAAATAATGTTTATTTCGTATGTAGGAACAATCGCATGAGACAATCGTATGGTTGATTATAATCGTGCTTTCCTAAATCGTACCGCCCATTTTATTGTATGTGCAAGAAATAGATTGATTGCTTGAAATAATAAAAAATCAGTTAAAACAATAAATTATCATTGAAATTAATTTACAAGACGAATTAAATAAAGAAAATGTCTGGTTTATAAAATAGTCAAAAAGCAAGAGTTCGTACCGTCGGTCGGCCCCTCGAGAAATTTGGAAACTCCGAACTTGGTAATTAAATTTATTCAGCATTATTACAACGAAGGTAATCATAAAACGACGACGATCCAGGGAAGACGATGTGGGGATGGGGGAAGGTCCGCACGAGCGCCGCCAATCCGGCCTTCGCCTCCGCTGCTCTCCGCCGCCGCACGGCCCCCGCCCCGGGAGGGGGCATCCTCGCCCTCCCCCGCCCGCAGCGCCGCCCCCACTCTTCCCGCCCGGCTGCGCCTCCGCCGGACGGCCTCCGCAGCCGCAGCCGCCTGCCTCGCCCGCCTCCATTGTCCGCCGCCCAATCTGCTCCCCCCGAGAGACCCCTGCGCCGTCGCGCCGTCCGGACGAGGACGACGCTCGGCGCGGTCTCCGGGAGGAATCCGTCGGAGCGGGCCGGCTTCGCACCTCCTCGGCAGTCGCTCCCCGGCCGGCTCCCTCCCCCGTCGATTAGGGATCGATAGCCAATTCGCATAAATCTCAAGCGCATTACTCGCCGGACTATCCTTTTGCGCACTTTATTCCATGATATTCACCCGGGATCTCTCCATTATCTTCGACTGCTCACTAGGGGTCGGAAATGCGAATGACCCCACTCTAATTGTGAGAGGTAATCCATCGGTCGATGAACTCCCTTTTCCCGCCAAAATCCATATCAAAATTATATTCGTGAACTAATAAATTTATATTTCCACCCATTAAATTTCCTACTTTATTATAAATTAATTGTGTATTGCTTTAATTTTTCTATAGGACTGTATATTTTTCTGTTCTAAATAAATGATTTAAAATCATCCAAATATTTCTTTTACTTTTTATAATGTATGAAATTATTCTGAATTTATTTCCTAATATTTTGTTAATTTTATTTATTTGAGATTTCCACTCGGTACGGTAAATTTGATCACTCCCTCAAAGGTCACATCACTACAACTATATTCACTCCAGTGGATCGCTACACAACTGACAAAATATATCATGATACAAATGCGTGTTTTCATTACCAGGAAAACCAATATCATTACAATATAAGTTAAATGGAAAAATCAACAATCTTTCTGCAGCATATGAAAAATGTTATTAATTTTAAGATGTCTACATTTCTTGTAAAGATTTTGAAATTTTTGGTATAGTCTGTGCACTTAAATAAATAAATACAAACGGAGCTGCCATGGAATTCACCGACCGGAGTCGGGCCCATCATAATACTATTTTTTTACACTTCTGGGGGGTGATCAGTGGATTCCGGACTTACGAACCGGCTGTGGTAGGTTTAGGACAGCTGTCTTGCCACATGTGAGCGTTCACCTTGCCACCCATTCACTCCCCCTTCGAAGCCATAGAATTTGAGATGCGCAAATCGCAGTTTTAGATAATTTTTCTAAGAAAGAGTTGATTATTTTTCTGGAAAGGCCAAGATCTTTAAAGAGGTGAAATAGAGATTTAGCTGGCAGGCCACGAGCGCCAACTTCCACCGCGTGAAGGTGAACAGTGAAGCCGTTCCGGGTTACGGCATTTGCAAGATCATGGTATTTATTTAATTTGTACTCGTGGTCTTTTGGGATATTTGATTCCCATGGAACAGTTAATTCTACGATAAGAGCCACCTTCCGAGATAGAGAGTAAAGAGTTATATCTGGACGGAGGGCTGTGCATCCGAGACTTTCAGGGAATTTATACTGCTTAGAGACCGAATCAACCTCCAGAATCCAATCTGTAGCTTTCTCGATTATTGAGAAAGGTTTTGTAGTTAAATGTTTTTTGCCTTTAGAGCCATCCCGCACAAACTGTATTGGGGGTTTGGAGGATACTGTCAAACCCTTGTTGGCACGAGCCACTGAGAGACTAATTACCTCGCGAATAACAGCGAGAACTTTGTCATGGCGGTAAGTGTACCGTCCTTGATCTAAGGCCACCTTGCAGCCAGCTAGAATGTGCCTAGCTGTGCAAGGGGTATTGCTACAGAGGGGACAAGAACTATCCTCGGCAAAGCTCCAACGAGCGAGGTTACTGGGGTCTGGAAGTGTATGCTGAAAGGCATTCAAATAAAATTTCAGCATCTCTGGCGTCCAGTCATAGAGCATTACCTTCCAGTGCATTGGAGGCGGAATGCAAAAGTCACCAATTGTTGTCCAATCATTCTGGCATTGAAGGCCAATAGCATGAGCCATACTCTTGCTGTCGTAATCTCCCCGCAAAAGAGACTTCTTCAAGTCCACGTCGCTCGTGGTTGTACTGCCATACCCCAGACCAGTGCCATTCTGGCTGATTCCAGTAAGGAACCTTTTGTGGAAGTCTACGCGGGCTTGTAGTTCATTTGAATCACTACAGCCACTTATTACGTGCTTCGATATTGCCGGATCTTTGGAATTGCACAGAATCGAATTTTTGGTTATTCTGGAGTTGGCGTAGAGCAGAGAGGGCAGTTTAAGCGCTAGCCCAAAATTTTGTTTGGACCTGAAGAGAGTCGAGGGGTCAGCTGGTTTGGCTAAGGACAGCCAGGATTTTAAACTAGCTGTCACCAGTGCATCTAGACGGGACAGTTGGGTTTTGGTAAAATCGTAAATAAGAAAGGGCCATGACAAATGTGACGTTAGATAATTGTCATAGATCCAGGCCTTACGAGGGCCAGAAATTAGCAAGGCATCTATTTTCGCCAGGCAACTTTTGAAATGCTCTATAACATGATCGCCCGAGACGTCTTTTCCCTGATGGGTGATTTTTCTGCCGAGGAATTTGAAATGATTGTTTGGGTCTATAAGGGAGATATTAGAGCCCTTATAGACCAATTTGGGGTCATAGGATGTAAATTTTGTGCCCATGCGGGCGAGTCCAAGGCAAAAACATTTGGAGGGCTTCACTTTTATACAGCCTGACCAGTCGCAGAAAAGCTCCACTTTCTGTAATAGCAGGGAAAGCTGCTTGGGGCTTCTGGTAATGAAAGTTAGGTCGTCGGCAAAAGCGAGGCACGACGAGGTGTATTGGCCGTCTGTTTTAAAACGGTAGCCCCACTTCCTGTCAAACTGGCTCAGGCTTTCCAGAAGTATATTAAAAACTATATTAAAAATCGTCGGGGAGAGGCAACAGCCCTGAAATAGTCCAATTGAATATGGTATAGAGCGGGTAGTCCATTCTTGCGTTTTAACATGGAAAGTCAGACAGTTGTAGTAGGAGGCTACAATGTCACGCACGACTGGTGGGAAGTTGTACCAGCGGAGTGCAAAGTGGAGGAGACTGTGTCGGACTGACCCAAAGGCATTCTCTAGGTCGAGCCAGCATACATTGATTTGGCGTTCGTGCTGTCTCGCATCCTTGATGGCAGCAGCCAGGAGAGAGTTGTGCTCGAGGCAGCCCGAGACGCCGCGCATGAAGCCTTTTTGAACTGATACTCCAAGGTACTCATTCCGGTGCATGAATTCGCTCATCCTCGTGTGGACTATGCTAAAAAAGATTTTGGCCACAGTGTCTGTGAGAGCAATGGGCCGAGCGTCCTTAGGTCCGGTGCAAACTGGGACCTTCGGAATTAAGATGACTGTCGCTCGGCCAAAATTCTGTGGGACTACACCGCTATTCCATATATTTCGGAAGATGGATCCTAAATATTGCAGAAGGCAGGGGCATTTTTTGTATACTAAATAGGGAATACCATCGGGACCCGGAGTAGAGCCCGACGGCTTCCTCTTTACTTGATTAAGAATCTCATCTAGTGATGGAGGTTGAGAAGCAAAAGCTACCGTAGGCAGGTGCGGAGGTGTAATGCCCGGCGGAGGGCTGTAATTATGGAGCCGCATTGGGTCCTCATACGTGGTCGAAAAGTATTCCGTGGCCATATCTTCCGGGATTTGGATTTTTCCCTTGGCGGCAGACAAAACCGTTTTGCTGTAGTTAAAACGGTTTTTGTCGAACCGGGCTTCCTCTTTGGATTTGAGAAATGCTGCCTTGCGCTTGTCGTTTTGCGTTGCTACGCTCTGTATGAGTTTTAGTATAGAGCGGTACGCGCGCGAGAAGTTGTGGCAGAGGGCTTTATCCCCGGCTTTCTTGGCTTCACGTAACTGGCGACGAAGTAGCCGCTTTTGCCTACGGAGCTTTGCCTTAAATGCGTTTTCTCTGTGAACCGGGTCGACATGGGTAGATTTTGGGTAAACACCCGAGAAGTATTCATGGACCGCCACCTGGAAGGATGACAGCTGGACGCTGGCAGGGGCATTACGGTTCACAGAGTGGTCAAGAATAGAAGTTAAATTATTATTATGAAATTCCCAGTCCTCTTTCGCAAGTGAAGGGAATTTTAGAGGAGGGAAGGATACGATTTGCGCGGGTAGAGGAGACCGGTCGGGTGACAAACTGCGGGCAGATGTGGAGTCAAGGGACATGTGAGGTTCAACTCTGTCCGTGACTCCTTGCGACGGTTTAAGACACTGACGTGCAGCGTCGCTATCATCGTGCCCAGCAATGTGTTTATTTAACCATGCTAATCGTTTATATTGTTTATTACATTCTTTTCAAAGACGTATCCAGAGAGGGAAACAGAGGATGTGTCCCCCCCTGAATTTTTTTGGATAAAAAATAATGTCGAGAAAAAATGAGAATCAAGGAGAATCCGCAATTTATGTATCTTGTTCGGCACTTATTCACGGGGCGGAAGGGGTACTTGGATTTAACCCCGCGAAAGACATATTTTCGTTTCATTCTTCGGGCAAATTCAAATTTGGTGGGTGCCGCTTGCATTGTTTTGATAAATGTACTCCCCCAAAACTGAAGTCTGGATAGGTCTCTGATTCTTATGCTTATAGTATACTGTAAGATGCATCATGTTGTTTTAACAAACACATCTTTTTGATTTTTCAGACGTTTTACAAAAAGAGTTTATGTTACTCTGCCAGATCAAGGAACTAGGATTTGCCTTCTCAAAAATCTGTTGAACAAGCAGAACAGCGCTAACGGTCCACCAAATTTATCCGTAGAAGAGATAACTAAGCTTGCCGCCTTGGCCGAAGGCTATTCGGGGAGCGATCTTACTGCGCTTGCAAAAGATGCTGCTCTCGGACCCATTAGAGGTTTGTATGACTGATATTTCTATCTTTTTAGAATACTGACTATTCCATTTGAAATATTAGTGATTATCGGGTCTGTAAGTTGCCAGCTATTCATCCTATATAATAATATTGATGACAAGCAACAGTTTAGAAGTCTGATATTCAGGTGTAGGTTCATGATTATTTTGCAAAAATACATTTTTGTTTTTGAATGCACTTCTGGATTTTCCAGTGCAGATTTTTATCTCCTTGGTTGTTCAAATTGCAGCAAAGGTAAATAATGTTAAGTCTTCTCCAGTCGTTTTTCGTAGTGGTAATTGTAGTTGTGTTTACGAATGATGTCTATGTCATGGCTTCTAAGGGTGGAGTGAATGAGTGGTAAGGTGTACGCTTACTTGCAACAATACATCTGTCCTAAGCCTATCACAGCCGGATATTAGTCCGCAGTCTACCGCTCACTTCCCAAAAGCACAATAATAATACTATGATGAGCCCGGTCTGTAAATTCCACGGTAGCTCCATTTCTGTTTATTTATAAGTCCTTGTCTTTTCTTGCAGCAAAATTATCATCTGCATATCTTATATTGTTCATGTTTACGCCATTTGCCTCCTTAGATGAACGAAGATTGAAAAGCAGAGGTGATATGCAACTCTGTCTTCGCTCCATTTCTCCTTAGATAAATATTCTGAATATTGATATGCAGTATTTGTTGCCAGTAGAGACTAGTAATGATAAGCAAGTATTTGTCATCTATTCACACTTGTTAGAGAATTTTGACAATCCTGTTTTTCTAACTCTATCGATAGCCTTCTTAAATTTGCACTGAAATAATATTGTAATCAATAGAAATATCATTGGCTGTAAGTTGATTTTTTATAAAAATATTAACCCCTCGCGTACCAGACGGCCCGAAACGTCCAGAATTGATATTTACCGTCGAACCCCAGACGGCCCGAAATGGCCAGGCGAGGCCGACCGCTAATTATGTTAGTACAACTTTGACTAATAATTATGAATAATCTTTATTGCTTTACATAACGACGTTACAAATATCTAATAGCAAATTTCAATAGGAACATAAAACAGGTCTTTTTTAGACGATCGGTGTGACAGTTTCGGAGTAATCGTTTTTTTTCTGAAACGCCATCTTTTTTTTGAGACTCGCGAATTTCTTACGTAAGGCACACATTAAAATTCAAACCGCGGGCCGCGAGGGGTTAAATATACTTATGCTGTATATTTCTTGAAAATAAAAAATATATATAAAATCAGCGGGAATATGACAAGTAATTATCAGGACAGGTTTTTGTCGGTCTAAAATAGGGACAATCTTGTTTATTCAGGACGTATTGCAGCCCCGTTCTAACAATCTTTTTTTATGGTTTCAGAACTAAATGCGGAAGAAGTGAAGAATATGGACCCTTCCGCAATACGGAACATCATGTTTGGAGATTTCATTGAATCTCTCAAAAGAATACGCAAGTCGGTGTCGCCGCACAGCCTCGTTGCCTACGAGAAATGGTCGAAGGACTTTGGAGACGTGAGCATGTAGTGTGCTAGTGGTCCCAGAACCAAGCTTGTAAACGTTCTACCTCCATTTATTTGAGTTTGTGACTTTTTCCAAAAATCATGCTCCACGCCTCCTTATACACTTTTTGATATAATTATTTAAAAACTGGTGGCAGATGGCGTTTAACATTATATCATTTTGCAAGTATGCAGGCAATAATGTATATTTAAGATTTTAGTGAGTATGGATTTTTTATTCGGGTTTCTAAATTTGTTGCATAAAGACCAATTCAGAGATAAGAAAAACTGCAATAATTCAAGATAGCAGAGGAGCAGTGTATTTTATTATGATGATATTAATTGCTCTAAAATGGTCATTGTAAAAATGGCATAAATTGCAATAATAATAAATGTGATAAATCATGATATAAGGCATCATTTGCCACTTTTTTGACGATTATAATTTAGACACGCCAAATATTTCGTATTCTTAAATTTCAAGGGGTTATAAGTTTGATTTGCGACAAATTATTCAGCTGTAGAGCCGAATATTCCGCTATATTTACTTACAGCACCGTGCGAATTAATTGGAAAAAAAGGGTATATATCGTCAAAAATTGCTTTATTGATTATAAAAACAGCATTAAAAGCATACATTTGTCTTTTAAATAATAAATGTGCCCCCTCCCCCCCTTTGCCTTGATAACGGCTTTCACTTTTGTTGCCATAGAATTTACCAGATTTTACTAGCTTCCTTTCAATTGTTCATTATGATCATTTTTGTTTTTGTTGCATAATCCGTCTTGGCAAGCCGTTTTTTGCAAATGGCCTTGCGTTTTCAATCGGATTGAGATCGGGCAAAATACCGGGCCATTATAGTACAGGAATTTGGTTCTGTGTAAAAAACTGTTCAAGATCAAGAGAGCAAAATTATGAAGCTCTCTGGATCAACTGCACTTTTTCGTGGATGCATTTTGCTTTTACGTACTAGAAGTTGTCATTTTCCTCTTCCGATCACATTTTTCTTTCCTTTTGATGTTCACCACTCCTGATTGGTTTTTCTGTTTTATCTTATTTATAATGTCAAAGAACCGTGACAGTCTTCGATTTCATACATATGAATGTTTTGAATTTGTATATTTGAGTAACAATGGTTGTAATATTCTAGGTTTATGTCTTTGTAGATTAGTGAACAATTGACACGCCGAGTTGACAAGACAGTCAAGTAGCATTTTAAGCGAGCAAGGAAAAAAAGATATTTTACAATTATTTTATGTTATACCTTCTGTAACCTTTTGTAGAATTCCTAAAAAAGCTTACGCTCGTTATTGCTTGCGCAAGTTCTTTTTTTATAATGATTGTTGTCGTCTAAGATGTTTAATCCCGACTACTATAATGGTTTACTAAATTATCTTACACGAGTATGACTTATTTTAATATTACCGCAAGCCATGTTTATGAACACAAGACAATATTTTTAGTTTTATTAATTGATAATTATATAATACATTTTGCACTTTGATATCACTTATAATTTAAGGCAATGCCATTATTAATAATCACAAATCTACTGTTAATTAATGTTTACTAAAAATGTGGGATTTGGTTTTGGGGGCGTAGGGATGAATTTAAAATAGAGAGGCCTAAATATATTATTAAGTTTAAATCGGCGCTTAACTACATTGATTTTCTAGTCACGATTCCGGCGAATAACGGATCTCATTTATTCGCACTGGGAAAATGTAAAAAAAAGTGAGCGTAGCAGTTACATTCAATACTAACCATTGTACGTTATTACTATTCAACAATTATTTGTGTATATTTAGAGTAATTTCATTAGCGTTATAAAGAAAATACATATTTATCGTTGTTGCTTCTAAATAGGTAATTTTTTCTAATTGTTCTTAGTCGTAATTTTAATAAACTTTTAAGTCATTATGTTTTAATGCTTTGAATTATATAATTATGCATTTAGCGTGTTTGAATTTAAGTTGCTTTCTTTAACTTAAATAGCTCTGCTGTATTTAGATGCGAAATATTAATTATCTAAGCTGTAGTTCAGACAGAAGAGACATGGAGTGGGCGTCGGGCGCGTTGTGGTGAGGACGTGGCACATTTTTGAGGCGCCCCCTTGGTAAAGTACTAGTCAATACAGACATAAGGGACGTGGCGCAGGTGCGTATTTTCGGCGACAGTCAAGAAACATTATATGATTAATCACATTATATGACTTAAAATGCATAGAGATAGCAGATAAGAATGCATCCACGTTGCACGGTTTCACAATGACGGTGTGACTGAATGCCTCTTCTGTATACTTTGGTCACATCGCATCTGCCTTCCGTCTGCGCCACATCCGCACCCGACGCCTGTCTGAACCCCCCCCCCCCCCTAATCTATCGATGAATTTACCCGTTAATTTGACTAACTGAAATGAACTTTATTGGAAAACATTTGCAATACAGGGTAACATGTTATGTGTCTGATTTTATTTGCCTTGAAAGCAATAAAAGTTGTTCTGCATATTTTTTTAAATGCTGAAAAAACAGACTTTTTGCTTTTGCAAACAGACATACGATCGAATGCTGGAGTATGGTCCCCGTGTCCTGCAACATGTATGTTATTTCCTTATGTGTATACTAAATTAAAAATTGCTAAATTTCACTGCGAGCTAACACTTTATTGTTTCTGTGAAACTGCATTGTCATGTATTATATATAATGTACAAATATTTTATTGTGCGCCTGAATAAAAACATGACAAATTGACGTTGCATTCTTTATACTGGACTTTGCTCATTTTCAGGAATAAAAAGCAGTCAATTTTGTAAATTGCAATCGTTGTAAATTTTTGTTAAGAGTCGGAGCGATTAAAATACGTCGTCTTAAGCCGGGTCGTCCGCTGCACTGTTATCGTGTTTTGCTGACACATAATAACCAAGGTCATGTTATTTTGGGGTGTGGCCAAACTGTTTTGTTCGCTGTTTTGTTTGCCGAGTAGAATGGAATACCTGCGGAGAGCCGGGGGGACAATATCAGTCATTTCGTATTTGTGCTCGCCAGAGACTTATCTCGTCAAATATTTTTGATATTATGTATTGCTGTTGTAGTTTATCATTTTAATTGAGTGGAATAAAGAAAATACTTTGTATTTTATACAGTTTATACGGGAAAGAACCGTTATTTCAGACGCTTCATCCAACGAAAATAAAAATAAATGTAAAAAGCTAGATGCGTTATAAAATGCGCTATATCAGAGTCTATTGTAGAGAGCGAAGCAGACTTCGGGAATCAGCTGTGACAGTTGTTGCTTAGAAATTCGCAAGTGATACATTAGACTGGTGTAACTGTCTTCCTTAGCTAGAAACCGTAGTCACACCTAATGTCATGTCAGCCCTCACCCAAGAGCGGCGAATTAAAACCCTATTAATTAATCAAGGCTATGCTTGTTTTTGTCGTTAAGGGCTCTCTAGACGGCCAAGCATGCTTGTCAAGCATTGCGTCGCGGGCTGGGAGGGGATCGTAAACCGCAGGAAATAAGCAAATATTTTTTGTATTTACGAAAAATGCCTATTTTTGTAGTTTTATACCAGGGAGTCACGCCATTCATCAATAAATTACGTCTAATTAACGTGACTCTGGTATAAACTACAACATTAGGCATTTTTGGTAAATGTTACAAAAAAAATATTTGCATATTTTCTGAGGTTTACGATCCCCTCCCTACCCGCGACGCAAAGCTTGTCAAGGATCGCTTCACATCGCGTCGCGGGCTGGAAGGGGATCGTAAACCGCAGGAAATACCGCTTTCAGTCGCGTCCATAAGCCGCGGCTTACGAACGCGTCCGATAATATGATTGCCCCTTTACAGGGGTTATTTACAGTAGACAGCAAATACGTCGCATAATAAAAAAGCTTAAAAAACGTAAACAAACAAATCAATATGTACAATCCTATACATACCTTTTCATTTACACAGTAAAATTTGGAAGTAGTTGTAACCTCAAATTATGTCTGTCCTTTACACCTAATGGGCCCTTGCTGGGAGCTAATGGGTTCTTGCTGAGTTGGCCACGAAGACCCATTCTGTTCAGGGTTGGTCACACTCACGGGTCAACACTCATACGGCGGCCTCCACGCATAAGTGCGAGCCCGGACAGGACTCTGGCCTTAGGCCTAGTTTCCTCTAGGTATCAACCTTCTGGCGCTCCTGGACGGTCTGTGCGCCATGCGGCGTAATCCAATCGATCGTGCACTCTAACAGTCGGGGGAGTCTGGAAGCAGTACTGTTTCCTATAGAGTGGGGGTGGTTGCAGACCTTACGGCGACTGCTCTTGAAACGACCATCGGCTACCCGATCCTGGGTCAACAGCCGGGCAAAGGATGCCGTGATCCGCGACAGATTCGGTATACACCGTTTCACCTCTTCGTAAGGGAGAAGACCGCGTAAGCGACCTCGAACTCGTAACCAATAGAAAGACCGAAGTAATCTGGTCGCAATTGGAAGTAAGGGCGTCAGTGTAAGCCCGCTGGGTAACATACCTGGTTATTTCGCGGATAAGGCGTAGGCCTTTTACGGGCATGTGGTGGAGCTTGACGGTGGACTGTTTTGTCCAAGTCTTCTGCGCTCACTTCTTGGAAGATACGACTAATCGTTAAAACTTCCTGAGGTGACGGGTTCGCCCGTTGTAGTTGACAACTCTATTTGTCCCTTACACCTAATAAAATGAAAGCACATCCCTTGTTCCTATAAAATGCATGGTGGAAATATTTGTTGATTACTTTCCTGGCAATAAAAGTATTTTAGACACACCTGTGTGTGTGTATGTGTGTATTCCTCCACAATAGCGCCCAAATGCTTCATCCCATTAAGCTGAAATTTGGCATGCAGGCATTATTCGGTTATGGCAAGAGTTAAAAAATTGTAGGTAAAATCTGTCCACCAGAGGGCGCGCTAGTCGTACCTTAATCTCGAAATATTGCACTTGGAGATTTTAAATTCCGTACACAGATGCCTCGTTGGACGGAAATACTACAAAAACATGCGACGCTTAAATGATAGGTACATTTGAATGGCACATGCGGCGCTTAAATGATAGGTACATTTGAATGGTAGGTATTTTTGCGCAAGTATTGCACGATTCCTTTTTCGTTTCGGAAGAAAATATTTCTCTTCCGATATTCTTCTTCTTCCGTGGGCCATATCTAGAGCGCTTTAACTTCGAAGAAGATATACCAAGCAGTATATCATACCAAGCAGGATGGGTATACCCATAGATTTATTAATAAATCTATGGGTATACCCATCCTGAAATGGGTAAAGTATCGGACTAAAATATTCTTTTTCGGATATTCTTCTTCTTCCGTGGGTTCCTATACCATCTTATCTAGAGTGATACAGTGTTATTAATAAACTCAGACTAAATTTTATTCCACGCTTAATCCTCGGAATAAACGAGTGCTATTAATAAACCTGGAATAGCGGTATTCCGTCACTATTACTACCAGACCAACAGCTGTCAGTTTAGTCCGTGGTTTGGGGTGGAATAGCGCCGGAATAGCGATAAACCGTTGCGTGCTTTGCTACACTCCAGTGATTTATTCAGATTTTGCGTTCGTTATTGGTGATATTTAGTGAGAAAATGGATGAAGTTAATTGCGTCCGTACTTTCGAAGAGCGCTGTGAACGTTTGCGCATTTTTCGCCCCCGAAAGCTGAAATTCTATAAAAGGCGCTTTGACCCATATGTCGAACTGCCGGAGTCCAAATTTCGAAAAAAATATCGCTTCTCGAAGGCGAACATGCTTAAAATTGTTAATATGCTACGTCCTGATCTTCTAGGCGACAGAAGAGGTGGATACGTGAATCCCGAGCTGCAAGTCGCCGCGGCAATAAGGAGTTGGGGTCGTAGTGAGGTTAGTTTTTTCCTGCAGTTTTATTTTCATATATTTACTGATATGTTATAATAACATATTATTACGTTTTACTTTCAGATTCAAGATGATTGCGCAGACATGCATGGATTCAGCCAGCCTCTTATGAGCCTAATTCAGGCAAGGGTGGCCAAGGCCTTGGCTTCGAAGCATCGACGCTTCATAAACATGCCACTGACTCTCGGCTCCCAAGAAGAAGCTATGATGGGCTTCAGTCGATTGAGAGGGTTCCCTTCGGTAATTGGGGCTATAGATTGTACCCATATTCGCATCCCAAGAGTAGGCGGAGATGCTGGACTATGTCAACCGAAAAAACTTTTTTTCGATCAACGTTCAGGTTATGGTTGCGCTGAATAATGAAACAAAATGAAAAAGTACATAAATATTCCTTTATTTTACTCATTAAATTTCATTGTTTGCAGGTTATATGTGGTCCAAACCTGAAGATTAACGATATAGTCGCACATTGGCGAGGAAGTACACACGACTCGCGAATATTCAATGGGAGTTGCATCAAGCGGAGGTTTGAGAATAGGGAATTTCGAGGGCGACTGTTGGGTGACTCCGGTTACGCTTGCACGCCATATCTCTTCATGCCAATTTTAAACCCTGCTAACGAGAGAGAAGAAAGCTACAATCATGCTCAGATAGCGACACGTAACCCCATCGAGCGTTGCTTTGGGGTTTGGAAGCAAAGGTTCAGGTGTCTACTGACTGGCATGAGAGGGTCTCTGTCAACAATTAAAACCATGATAGTGGCTCTGGCCGTGCTGCATAATCTGGCTCTGGAGCTTCACGACAATGTAGGTAACATCTGCTCCTAAGTGTAATTTATTTTTTCAAGTCGGTAACGACTACATTTAATTGATTTTTTGTAGATGACGAAGACAATGAGAACCGTCATGTAGTGGAGCAGTACCAGCAGCCATTGCACTAGCAGAAGACGTCGCAGCAATGGCTGTCAATGTAGCTGGAAGCGTTGCAAGGCGAAATTTCATTACGCAACATATTTAATTCTCGTCTGCTTAAATCGTGTAATTATTGATATCACATTGATGATTTAGGGGACATTTTGTATTGTTTCAATTATTTATTAATCTTGAATTATTGAACTATGATGAATCACATGCTTATTTTATTAAAAAATATAGAGTCTATTTTTTCTTCAGTGTATGTGGTGATATGTAAAATGAAACCATATTTATTTACTATTTCAAATCTTTTAATTTTTGTTCATGCTCTACTTTCATGTAGTACAAAGTTTTTGCGTGTATTTCCTTTAACTGCGTCATACGTGTGTCGTGCAACTCCTTTGCTTGTAAAGCGGCATCCTGAAATAGCAGTGCTTTTTCGGCTCTATCGGCATTCATATTTTCAAGCGTCTTCTCCAATATTTTGTCCGACGGCGTCTGAAATAACAAAGGATTTTAAGATAAACAGGTCAAATTAATTAAATAAAAATAAAATCTGTACAGCGGTGGATTTAGTCGGTCTTAGACTCCTAGTATCATTTACATACATTTTATAAGAACCATTGTAAACAGCACCGCAATGAATGTAACAGATATTTTTGCACTCGTTGCGGCTATACAATAGGGAAAACGAGTGCAGAGAGGTTAATAAATTGAGCAAATACATACTTTTTTCCGATGCACGGTACGCTTGTTGACCATCGACGGTGTGGGCGCAAGTCGGTCGCGAGCGAGGCGAGGTTGCGCGAGAGGCACGTTGACAGTGGACGGGGCTGGAATGCAGTAGTCGCGGCCGCGCATCGCACCCTCGCTAATCGGATGCGGAGTGAGGGGCTGCGAGAGAGACCTGTTTGGTCGCATCCCAATCGATGGACTCCCGGTGCAAAGAGCGCACGCAGCCTATGCCTACACGCGATCGCAACGGCGTGCCCGCCGGCGAGATGTCTCGCGATGCCGACCGGACTTCTTCCGAATTCTGTCGCCGCAGTCTGTTCTATGACCGCGACGGTCATTTCATTCTGCAAACGAATTTATAATTTTAATATGTACGTCGACATAAAATAAATGTTCTTTTGCGTATTTTAATTACCGATTGTGTCCGGTCATCGTATTCGATTACGCAAGATACGGCCTTCAAGTCCTCGTCGACAGTGGCGAATATGTCATCCGAGGCAACATCCAAAGCTACATCTGCATTATTGCCGACCTATAAAATGATTAAATGTAATTATTGAACTGGAACAGTTTATCTTGTCTAACATTATCCTATAAGTAGGCTAGGTATATCTGTTATTAGACGTAGCAACAACCTCGAATAAGCCATCGGTATCGAATTCATTGCGCTCAACGACGAACTCATCAGGTAACATCTCCTGCAGCTTCATATCATCGTCCGTCGGAGGCAGTGGGGGAGGGCCTCCGCCGGTGGAGCGCGCTTCTCGTCGCGCCCAACCCAGCCTTTTGCGCGCTGACACCTTAATTGTTTTGAACTGCACTTGCAGTTGCTGGAGAGTGCACTTTCTTTCGCTCATCGTGTTGAAACTGAAAATATATCGAAACACCTTATCAGACTGCAGTTCCGGTATAATATGGAGGCGATAAACGCCTATTTCGTCGATTGTTACAATACCTCGACAACAAATTGGCCCATGCTTGTTTCTTCAACGCGTTGCTGTTGGCGTTGCACGAATTGTCGTTTATGATAGACACGTGGCGCTCCAACAGTTCCATGAAGAGACTGAACAGAAAACGTAGAATTATAACAAAGGTCCTCGACACGATATGGTTCGATCTGACAAAGAGCGAAGTACTTACCCTTTCCGCAACATCCCAATTTGCAGCTCGTGCTCTCTTACTCTTCGACTCCTGCATTCTTTAACGGGATATCAACAAAAATACGCACAGAAATGCCCAAACAGCCCGCTTTGCGAATTGAGGTATATGTCGCAATCGGAATGACAGCTCAGGCGTGAGTCTAGCCAAGTTGACAACATAACGAACCGAATTTGTCAGTATTACTATATGTAAAAAATATATTCACCTTAAACTGACGACTAACTACTAGGTTTAAGATTGGTTTATTAATACCATTGCATTAATCCTCGGAATAAGAGTTAGTACGCGGACTAACTAGCCCGAGAATAGTCTGCGGATTACTGAAATCAATTTAACCCCTCAAGCCCCGATTGGCCGATATCGGCCAAAACACGATGCAGCGTGACGACCCCGTTTTAGTTTTATTTTAATTTAATTTATTTTATTTTATTATGTTTTATTATGTTAATATGTTTTGTTTTAATTATGGATACAGTGGTTTGGCATTAATTAATGTTTTGGTGAGACAGTGTCATAATTCAATTTTTTTACTAATTTTTACTAAATTTTTTTGGGACATCAACTTGTCAATCGGCTGAGGGGCCGAGGCCTGAAGGGTTAATAACACTGTTTGACTTTAAAGAAGATAGACCAAGTACTCAGGATGCATAAAGTTTCGGACTGAAATATTCTTCTTCTTCCGATATTCTTCTTCTTCCGTGGCTACCTATCCCGCCTTATCTAGAGTGCTTTAACTTCGAAGAAGATAGACCAAATACTCAGGATGTATAAAGTTTCGGACTAAAATATACTTCTTCTTTCGATATTCTTCTTCTTCCGAGAGTTCCTATTCTGCCTTATTGCGAGTGCTTTAACTTCAACGAAGATATACCAAGCACTTAGGATCCGGACGAAAATATTCTTCTTCTGATAATCTTTTTCCTCCGTGGGTTTTTTCCCGCCTTATCTAGAGTACTTTAATAAAGTATTCCGCAAATTTTTTGTCTTTAAGGTACACCTAACAAATCAAGAAATTTCATAGGTACACCAAAGAAAGACTAATGATTATTTAATATTTATTTATTATTAAAATCAATAAAATATGATTAGATGATAAATGATGATGAAATGTAAGCCTACATAACTGAGCACAGGCGATCAAAATTTAGAGCAATCGTTGATAAGGTTGCTCTCATCTCTTCGACAATCGCCCTCAGGTGTTCTCTTTTTTTAAATTAATCGTAGGGAGAGTTAGAAACCCCAATTCGCATAAGTAGGTCGTGGCAAATGCTAAGAGCATTGCAATAGCACGCTTTGAAAGCAGTGGATACTAATTTTTTAAATGCAGCTAAAAATGTGCTAGCTCTGTTTCAAAAAATTTTAGCTATAATGTCCGATCAGTTTTTATTGGTAAGTGTCCAAGGGAAATGCTATCTGAGAATGGATTTCGTATCCAGTCCATATGTTGCAGGTCACACGTAGGAAAATAAGAGTTCATTTTTTCTCCTAAATAGCTCCAAGTGTTTAACTATCAAAGCCTGCACTTTTCTGAATCGGCAGCCATGACATTTGGGAACATTTCATTACTATCATTGGTAACACTGATAGTAATGAAGCGTGGCTGATCCGTAACACCAACTTCCCGCGGCACACCAACTAATGACCATAGTACACAAGTGCGCCGCGGCACACACTTTGCGGAACACTGCTTTAATAGATACCAAAGTCCTCAGGATGCATAAGGTTTTAGGCTAAAATATTCTTCTTCTTCCATGGGTTACTATTCCGCCCTATCTAGAGTGCTTTAATTCATACCCAAGTACCAGTGGCGTAGCTAGGGTAATTTGCGCCCGGGGACAAGACACAAAATCTGCGCCCCTTCTCGTATCGAGAGTCTGGAGACTCACTGGGGCCGGAGTACCAAAAAAATTGTTATTTTCAGTTTATATTATGGAACGCCGAATTGGTAAAAACTAAAGTTCTATTATCCCATTGCAATTCAATTTTTTCTGAATACAATTAAATTGTAATGCGATAATAGGACTTTAGTTTTTACCAAACCGGTGTTCCATAATATATGGTTGATAAATAGAATTAAAACTAAAAAATATTTTTATGGATTGAAACAATTTATTTAATAAACACTAAAATACTAAAATAAATACTGATTAATTTAAAAAAATACTAAATACTAATAAAAACTAAATTCTATACATATTTATTGTACTTGTACGTGAGTGTGTATGTGTAGTATATACGAATTGGAATTCTACTATAAATTGATGTTTTGATCTCGATTTGACTGTCGCAAACTCATCAATTACATTGTCAACATTATAGAATCAAGGGTTTGTGTTTCAATGCTAAGGAGTGCAAGATCACTCAGCGATCTTGTCCCATTGAAACACGTAAATATTATAAAATAAGCTTTAATTTGCTGAAAGACCGCTCACAACTTGCAATTGAAACAGCAATCGTTAAAAGAATTTGCAGTGAAATACGCATATTGGGAAACACGTCATCCCCATATGATACAATAAAAACAAGAAGGTCTAAAGGAGTTTCTGGTAGAATTTCAGTCCGGGTATTGAGCAGCATTTTGCAGTCTCCGAGTTCTGTGAACAATTCCTAACCATTGACGTCGGTGTCGTAGAAATTTTCAAAATCTAAACGATTTTGATGAAGTGAATCGATGTTTGTCTCAGCCAGAAGACTTTTTACGTCTAGCAGAAATCCAAATTTGGTATTAAGGTTTTTTAAACGTGAAAACCGTACTGATATTTCTTGTTGAAGTCTATCAATTACGCTTTTTAATATACGTGCGATTTCTTGTTCTGCAGATAGTCCTGCATCTCTTGCTAGTTCTCCTGGCATCCTTCTATGTCGTCTAATTCTTCTATCGACCTCGATTCCCCAAGTTGTGCATCTTATTTTTGCATTTTCTACTGCAATCTGGCTTAAATTATCACGAATTCTGACAAGTTCTTGCTCCAGCGATTCAAGATCAGATGCTGCTTCCTTAAAATTCATAGTTGGATCCTGTAACCTTTTCTGACCGCGGTCAATTTTTCCAAGTACGGTATTCCAGAAAAATAACAAAACGAGAAAGGTAAAGTTTAATACTCCTACCAGTAAGGTTTCTGCTTCACTTCTGGTGTCAGGAGTCATAGTTTCATCGTCTGATAATTTTTCTAACAGACCAACTAGTTAATCTAGTAATTCATGAATAGCTTTAATAGCTTCTGATCGTGCACTCCAGCGTGTTTTAGACTCTCTCTTTACTGTTATCGGCATAGCTCTTTTTAATTCTTCACAGCGAGTTGTTGACCAAGAAAAAAACAAGTATATGCTTTCAACTGCTCCAAAAAACGTGATAACAACAGGATCCTGTTTAGCTGAGTGTACTCCTGCCAAGTTTAAGCTGTGGTTTTCACAGTTGACGAATAATGCTCTGTGGTTTCTGGCACATATTGCGTCGTTTCTGGCACATATTGCGTCGTTTCTGGTACATATTGCACATATTGGTGACTATTGCGGCGCGTGTATACAGATTACAGACCAGGGTTGAATGTCACTAATGTCACAAATTTTTTGAACATTCAGATTTTAAATTTTTCGTTTAACATCTCACGTTTTAAAATACATTCATTTTTATAAAGTTAAAAAACAAAAGTTAGGTCGATCCTCATTTTGGCGCCCCCTAACCTGTGGCGCCCAGGGACATATGTACCCCCCTGCCCCTCCCCCTAGCTACGCCTCTGCCAAGTACCCAGGATGTATAAAGTTTCGAACGAAAATATTCTTGTCCTTCCGCTATTCTTCATCTTCAGAGGGTTTCTATCCGCCTTATCTAGTGCTTGAAATTGATACCCAAGTGCTTAGGAAGCAAAAAGGGTTTTGGGGGGTAGTGTTTGGGGGGGGCGGAGGTTTGGGTATTGTTATGGGTTTGGGGGGGATGGGAGCGGGCCGTTGTGTGGTGGCGGGGGGGGGGGGGGTAAGGGTTGAAGGGAAGGATTGGGGGGATTGGGTTTGTGGGTTTTGCGTGTGAGGGGATGTTGCCTGCTTGCCGGGAAAATGTTGGGGTGACAGGTGATTTTTAATTGCCATTTGTTTATAATATTATTTTCGAAGTCATTTCGCCGAGCTTGTTCCTAATTAATGTTTTAATTATTAGTGATTGAACCTAAAATAGGTAGTAAATATATTGTGTATATTATATATATTTAAAATTTCTGCATAACCTCTCAACTGTGGCTATACCGGCTCCCGGTATAACATAAACATACCGCATCCAGTAACCGCATCTGTGGCCATACCGGGAATCGATGACGTGTAAGTGCTTTTGTTTTTTGTTGGGTAGCAAGGTATTGTTTTTTAAATCCTTTTCTGGCACATTACGAAATGTAGATAAAGACACGAACTAGCTAGTGAATCATTGCTTTTCCGCGGTTCCAAAACAAAAAAGGAATATAAACGGCAGTAAAATACGACAGGCGAACGACCGTGGGGCGCGGTCTCACAGTGGCTTGCTAGTTTCGTTGTACGAGTGTACGTTTGTAATTTTTGCCAGATTAATCAAGAAAGACATGGAAAGATTCATTTCATTTCACATCCTAATTTTATTGGAGTCTTTTAAATTATTAGTAAAACTCAGCCTTCGACTGTGACCCTATCTTTTATCGACCTATGAACATGATTGCGTGTTTGGCTAAAACGAATTAAAACATGAATGAAACCGTCAAGTCCTTTTCATTATAAGACACTAAATTAATAAAATTCTCTTAGATATAATGTAAAACGAGTATTTTTGTCCGAAAAGTGATAATTTTAAATGAAATCTTGTAGCAGTTCTTTTCATACCGGGCCCCGATATTCCTACATATAGCCGGGGCGCGCACTTGCGGCCTGGCCGGGGGGGGGGGGGCGGCCAGCGAGATACTACGAAATGTATAGAATCACCGTCGACCGCGCGCACCGGCCGGCGATTCCATACATTTCGTAGTATCTCGTTGGCCGCCGCGGCCAGGCCGCAAGTACCTACGCGACCTGGCTTAGTGTTAGACAGGTGATGAGGTCACGTTTGACGGCTGATTCATAGCGTTGGAAAGCATGGATACGGCTTATCAATATTCACTTGTGTTTTGTTATATATATTTTGTAATTTTATTTTCAGTCTTGTTTTATTTTATAAATTTGTAAATGTAATTCACATATTCTTTGTTCTTTTGCATTTGCAAATTTTGTTATTTTTAACATACATTTATCTTTTTTACCCGACTGCCTCAGAAGTAACCCACACAGTGTTATGTGCATGTATGCTTGCTTGACCGATGTTGAAGAGGCGGTTAAAAGATGGGAAGAGGGGGGTCGAGGGATGATAATATAAAACACCAATTTTTATGATTATTTTACGCAGTGTTCTACACACAACAATCATAATGAAATGGAATATCGCAATGTTCAGGCAGTCGGGTCTATTCCTTTAATTTTATTAACACCCACATTTATGTCATTTTATTTTTGTAATCGCATGCTTTTTTGCTTTTTTATCATTATAAGAGGTGGAAGAATGCCTGGAAGAGTTGGAAGGACGGGCAGAGGGGCGAGGATAGCCAGATGAGGAAGACCATGTAGTATTCCGCGTGGTACTGAACGCGGGGTACGTGTGCGTGGACCCAGGCCACGTGGTGTCCTCACGCTTGGTAGTAGTAATGGTTGTGGGAGTTAATGGGCCCTTGCTGAGTTGGCCACGAAGACCAATTCTGTTCAGGGTTGGTCACACTCACAGGTCAACACCTATCCGACGGCCTCTACGCATGAAGTGCGAGCCTGCAATGGGTAGGACTCTGGCCTCATGGTCAGTTTCCCCTGGGAATCAACCTTCTGGCGCTCCTGGACGGTCTGCGCACCGTGCGGCGTAAACCAATCGACTGTGCACTCTGACTAACAGTCGGGGGAGTCTGGAAGCAGTACTGTTTCCTATAGAGCGGGGCTGGTTGCGGACCTTAGGGCGACTACTCTTGAAATGACCATCGGCCATCCCATCCTGGGTGAAGAGCCGAGCAAAGGACGCTGTGATCCGCGATAGATTCGGTAAATACCGTTTCACCGCTTCGTAAGGGAGAGGACCGCGCAAGGGACCTCGAACTCGTAACCAATCGAGAGACCGGAGTAATCTGGTCACAATTGGAAGTAAGGGCGTGAGTGTCGGTCCGCCAGGTAACATTCCTGGCTATCTCGCGGTTAAGGCGTTGGCCTCTTACGGGTTTGTGGCGTAGCTAGACGGTGGACTGTTTTGTCCTCAAGTTTTCTGCGCTCACTCCAGGGAGATAGAACGACTAATCGTTAAAACTTCCTCAGGTGACGGGCTCGCCCGCTGTAGTCGACAACCCAAGTTGGTTGTGGCCGCCTCACTAACGAAAGGCTCTCTGCTTCTGAGCCCTAATTACAATTTCTAGATATTAATAATACGTGAATATTATTTTTATTAAATGTTATTTTTCTAACACGGGTAAATTAAAATTTCAGTATTTTTTATGGAATGATTGGGGATTTGCACGTATGGCAGCCACTCGAGGAGTCACTTCACCCCACACGTAGTCGCATGTTGCCTGCTAAAAGCAGTACGCCAGCAGGTACATATTTCAAAATCTGATTTGTTTTATGATCAACGTTTATAATGATATACCTCTATGTTGACTATAATATTGTTTTTAGGTCTCAATCATTGTGGTCATCTTTTGACACAGTACTAGATGGAACTGCCGATCCGAGATTAAATGTTGTGGAGTCGCTGGATATATGTTCTGATCCACCGTCACCTGATCTGTAATTATTTTGATGTTTTCCGTTCCTTATACGTATTTTTTGGTGATATCAAGCACATTACACAACAATATTATGTTTGCAGACATGTCGAATGTGGTGGAAGTGGCGCATCGACGCCACGCAACGTGGCCTCTACGTTATATCCATGCACATCATTCCAGTGAGTGTATTATCATTCTGTCTGTAATGTATCAAGCTGTAATTACTTAAATATTTAGACGTTTCCATTCTTCACAATTATATTTCGCAAAACTAATGTTTACAGACATGTTGAATGTGGCGGAATTGACGTGGCAGTGGCGTCTACGTCACGTGGTGTGGTCACGCTAGGTTCTACGCCTAGTGCAACACCACGCACGGCGACAAGGCGATTCCAGTTAGTATATATTGTCATTCTATAAAGCCGCCCTCAACACATATTTTTCAAAACTATCCTGTTTATAGATTTTATGTGAAAACTCATATCTTTTTTTTTTAGGCACAGGATAAAAATCGATCGCCTTGAGGAATCAAGCCCAAGGAAGTCCAAGCGGAGCCTGTGAGTATACACACGAGTAAATAACATTATCATTTAATTTATTTGGGTTATGAGAGTTTTTTTTTTTGTAGAATTCCTTCCTTCTCGTCACCATCCAGAGGACGATCTCTCAAGAACGATGAAATCATGGCGGCCTTTCACTATGGTAAGTGTACTTTGGTTTTAATTGCAGCTAATTACATGTTATGTAGTATTCAAGTATTTATTGCATTCATATGGTTTATCCGTCCTCCTTGTGGGACATCACGGTTCGCGGTCTTCACTCAAGAACTTTTCAGCCCTATCGGCCGTCCGTTCTTCGAGCTATGTGACCTGCCCACTGCCACTTCAATTTGCTAATCCTTTGGGCTATGTCAGTGACTTTTTTCTTCTACGGATCTCCTCATTTCTGATCCGATCTCGTAGAGAAACACTGAGCCTGGCTCTTTCCATAGCTCGCTGAGCTACCTTGAGCTTTCTCATGAGGCCCAAAGTTAGAGACCACGTTTCAGTTCCGTATGTCATCACTGGTAACACACACTGATTGAAGACCTTGGTCTTTAGGCACTGAGGTATTTTGGATGAGAAGACGTATAGCGGGTAACCGATAGACGCAGGTAGCGTCTGGTCGGTCTCTGGGGAGGCCTATGTCCAGCAGTGGACGTTTTGCGGCTGATATGTTAATAATGATATGGTTTATACTTTATACAGATTTTATTCATAAGGTGATGTCCAACTTATGGCCCAGAGTGGGCACAGCAAGTGTTACAGTTTACAATTAGGCATTATTTGACATTTTCTAACATTTTATTATTTCTATTTATCACATTAATTAATTATAATTATTATTCTATGTCCATGAAATTTTGTCAGTATACTTGTAAATTTCAATTTATTAAATATTTTATGTCAAATTATTAAATATTTTATTAAAAAATGTCAATGGTTTATGTTATCAGTCTATACGTTAATATACTATACCTACAGTTTCCACAGTACGGGCCCAGCGATTAAAGTAAAGATAAACCTAAGTTGAATATACTCTTACTTAAGCGAATTATGTAAAGTTATGCGAGATATATACATTCATATTATTATGATTATTACGATTTCTATTATTTTTATTCTCAGTCTTTTCCATACTTATGGCCCAGAGTGGGCACAGCAAGTGTTACAGTTTACAATTAGGCATTATTCGACATTTTCTAACATTTTATTATTTCTATTTATCACATTAATTATATATAATTATTATTCTATGTCCATGAAATTTTGTCAGTAGGTATACTTGTAAATTTCAATTTTTTAAATATTTTATGTCAAATTATTAAATATTTTATTAAAAAATGTCAATGGTTTATGTTATCAGTCTATACGTTAATATACTATACCTACAGTTTCCACAGTACGGGCCCAGCGATTAAAGTAAAGATAAACCTAAGTTGAATATACTCTTACTTAAGCGAATTATGTAAAGTTATGCGAGATATATACATTCATATTATTATGATTATTACGATTTCTATTATTTTTATTCTCAGTCTTTTCCATACTTCTTTAAAAAATACAAAAAACCTAAATTTTCGTCGGCTCAGTGACATCATTGATTCTCCCTCAATCGTATTTAAAACGGCAGTCACACTGACGAGGCTGTACTACCCGAATAAAGTGTTCTTGGCTTTAATATTTTTCAATTCAACAATGTTATTTAAATTATTTTTTATACAGGCAGCAAAGAGGGGTCGGGCGAGGATGATGATGGCGATGAGGATGAGATTGGGCCGCCATCAGCCTTGGTTCCTGGGAGAGAGCGTATTTTTATCCATGAGGATGAAAACGAGGGGCCGTTCTTTGATGCAGCTGTGTGTTTGGACTAGCCACCCCGACCTCGATTAGGATCTGCCAACAACCATGCTGAGCCCGCAGCTGCGCTTGAGTTTGATGCAATACTGCGCCCGAGGACCCCACATCACAATGGATGGAGTACGAACCATCTTCTAAATTTAAATCGAAGTGGAGAGGATTTCCCGAAACTCAAATTCCATCGGAATTGAGAAGGGAAACATCCTCCGATATTAATTGTGGCCCTACTGTACCATTCATTAGTGAGCGCATATGATTCATTTACTGCTATATGGGCTCGCAAAATTATGGAGCACATTGCTATCGAAACCAACATATATGCCCAACAGCTGGCGAATGATATGTTGGTAAACGCGACTATACACCCCAACATCCGCATCACCAAATTAGTTGATACAGACGTAGAGGAACTGTACGTGTATTTTGGTATAATCCTGGCTACCGGGATTGTAACGAAAAAAACGTATAGAAGAGTATTGGCACAAAACCCATGACATCTTCCTCACGTCTGGATTTTTCATTACAATGCCATTTCACCCTTTTCAGCTAATAAACAAATTTCTGCATTTTCGAAACAATGACGAGTACAATCACGAGGTGATGACACGGTCTGAGTAAAAGATATTTAAGTTGCAAACCATTTTGGACCTAATTGATAACTTTTCTAAATTATACATTATGTCACAAAATGTTGCTCCGGACGACAGTCTAACCATGTGGAAGGGTTGGTTAGACATTAATCAGTTTATCCGCAATATGGCGGTTACGGTAGGTATAAAAACATATGAGATTTGTGAATCCCAGACCGGTTACTTGTGGCGCTTTGAAGTCCACGCAGGGCACGAAGATACCCCCGAACCACACGATCCAGTTTATGGGATTATACCAGCCCTTGTGCTGAGACTTTTAAATGACCTTGAGCATAAGGGCTATGCTATTTGGATGGACAATTTTTATAACTCGCCTTCGCTTGCTCGGGAATTGAAGGTTCGGGGCTTCAATTGTGTAGGTAGGTACTTTAAGAAAAAATCGCCAGTTTGTTCCAGCCGAACTGGCGAATTCGACAAAGTCTGATATGGTGGTAGGCCAAGTGAGTGGTTGCACGTCAGGGGATGTAGATCTCATTGTATGGCGAGATAAGAACGCGTGGCACTCATTTCGACATACCATGGAACCGGGAGGTGTGGAGACACACTGAAACCTTCCATCATACCAGACTATAATGTCAATATGGGGGGGGGGGGGGGGTAGGGGGGGGGGGGGTGTTGACCGCAAAGATAGATCAGATGACCGCTATGTACCCAATTGATAAAAAGCTTACCAAAATTTGGTATAAAAAGTTTTTAGACGATTGCTGAAAGTTAGTACCCTAAATGCTTTCATTTCCTACAAGGTACAACATCCAATTACCCACCAAGCTTTTCGTAAATCTTTGGTGCAGGAATTGTTTTCCAAACGTTCACCACCTCAACCACAGCGTGTTTACCCGTCTGTAGCTGCGCATTTTCCGGCGCAATGTGATTTCTTCGCTGGGAAAAACCACGAACGCCAAAGGCGATTTTGCGCCGTCTGTAATAAACGTACAACTGCGTATTGCAAGACTTGTAATGTTCCTCTGTGCCCTTTTAGATGCTTCGAGCTACACCCCACTCCACAGTGGCAGCCCTATTTAAAAAAAATCTGATAAGGCTCCCACTTGTGAGATTTATGATTTATACAGTAGAAAGTTGTATAAATCATAAATAGGGTGTTCAAGGCAATTGGCATGCTCGCAATAATTTGTCAATACATTTTTGAAAATATCATGTACGTTCGTAAAAATATTCCGGAGTTCAAAAAAAATAAGGACAATCATTCCTTTAATACACATAATAAAAATAAGCTGGCTGTGCCACTTTTTAGGCTGACAAAAATTATTACCTCATTCATGGGGCACTGAATTCGTTTTTACAATAAAATTCCTGAAAGTATTATAAAACTAACAGGGTCATAATTTAAGTCTTACATCAGACTATGTAAAAGCGCTTACTACAAAACTGATGTCTATCTTCAAGACAAGGCTTTAAGACGCGCGCTGCACTTTGTAAACCTAATATTAAGCATAATTGTACTACTTGTTAACTTGTTAAATTGTATTAGAGATAAGACATTTGACAAAAAAAATGTTCCTGCTTTTCTTGTCACTTGAGTTTCTTGTCACTTCTCAGCAGATGTGGTAAACGGCACCTGTAGTGCTGGAAGTGACAAAATTAACGCTTCATAAGTGTTTTGTAAAAAATCTAAATGAAATAAAATATTGTTGACGTTGAATTCGATTGTTTTCTCGGGCATGCAAGGTTTTCTCACTATGTTCGTGATTCATCGTTTTTGAGAACTGTCGCTAAGTATACGTAAGTAAATTAGAAAAACATTGGCGTCCGTCATTGCCAGTGGTACTTTTCATTAGATTTTGTTTGACCAGAGTAACATTTTGTTACTTTATTTATTACTAGCTGTTGCCCGCGGCTTCCCTTCGCGTAAAGTTTCGAATTAAGTTGCTAATTAGAGTAGGGTGGCGTATATTAGCCTTTTTAGACGCTACCTTTAGATATATTGTAAAAGACGTCCCGTTCGTTTTTTGTTCTTCGCTACCCGCCGCCTTCAACTGAACGCTGACCTTGTTGGGCTAGTCGCCGCCGCGTAGCGCCCGCTTGCCCGCGTTACTCATATCATGATATCTCTAAAACTATTCCAACTAAAAAGTTACAGTACATTGCTAATTTTATCTTCATTTAACACCCGTGATGATGGATTAATTTATTTTGATAAGGACTCATATTTTACTTCTAATGTCTTCAACAAGCGTCAACCACTTTTTTTTCTTATTTTTTTGAGCCATAAAAGCAGTTATTGTAGCTTAAATATAAAAGTTGCATATATTATGCTGTCGCGGAATTTTTTAGATCTCTTTGAGGCCGACGTTTTTGTTCTACATAATTTTCAAAAATACCAAACCGTTTTATGCAAATATAACCGATAAAATAACCGATATAATATCAACCGATAAAACACATCACCAGCACATTTTCTCCGACTCGATTTACAAATAACGTGATTTCTTATTGAAAACTAATATTTATCACAATAAAATATAGCACTACTCGATAATTTAACATTTCATTAGTGAAAGAATTTTTGAAATCGGATAAGTAGTTTTGGAGATTACCCCCTACATAGAAACTTACAAACTTACACAAAGTACCTCTTAATAATATTAGTATAGATAATTAGAATCCTTTGGCTTTACAGTGATTATATTTTCACAGTATTACCTATGCCTAGAGATTAGCATATAAGCATCACCTTTGCCTTCGAAAGTATCGTTTTCTCGGGCATGCAACGTTTCCTCACGATGTTTTCCTTCATCGTTTTTGAGAGCAGTCGGTAAATATACATAAGTAAATAAAAAAAACACTGGCATCCGTCATTGCCAGTCGCACCCTTCGTTAGATTCCTTTAATTGTTCGACCAGAGCAACATTTTGTGATTATTTATAATAATTAGAATCTTATGGCTTTACAGTAATTATCTTTTCACATATAAGCATCACATTAGCATATTATACGCATCACATTTGCCTTCGAAAGTATTGTTTTCTCGGGCATGCAACATTCCTCACGATGTTTTCCTTCGTCGTTTTTGAGAGCAGTCGGTAAATATACGTAAGTAAATTTAAGAAAAAACACTGGCATCCGTCAATGCCAGTCGAAGCCTTTAATTGTTCGACCAGAGCAACATTTTGTGACTATTTATAATAATTAGAATCTTATGGCTTTACAGATTTTCACATATTACCTATGCCTAGAGATTAGCATATAAGCATCCCCTTTAAAGAATAAAAGTAAATAATTATAATATTTAATGTCGTATGTTCATTGTTATGCACATAACGTCGCCTTGGAGGCCAAAAGAGCTAAGCCACAAAAATGACAAATTGAGTTAAGTGCACCATAGTGCTCAGAATGAACCAAATTTTCTGCTGGTCAAGAGATCTTTACGCTATGTACTCCCGATGAGTAGTTTTCTGAAATGGCTTAAAGAGCTAAGTCAACATAGCGAAAGGTGACAATGGAGATAACCAACATAGCTCTATTCACTCAGGATCGGGTAGCCGATGGTCGTTTCAAGAGCAGTCGCCGAAAGGTCCGCAACCACCCCGCTCTATAAGATACAGTACTGCTTCCAGACTCCCCCGACTGTTAGTCAAATGGGCCCTTGCTGAGTTGGCCACGAAGACCCATTCTGTTTCAGGGTCGGTCATACTCACGGGTCAACACCCATCCGATGGCCTCCACGCGTGGGGTGCGAGCCTGGGTAGGACACTGGGTCAACCAGTCTCCCCTGGGAACAATCCTCTGGCGCTCCTGGACGGTCTGCGCACCGAGCGACGCAAGCCAATCGATTGTGCTCTCCGACTAACAATCGGGGGAGTCTGGGAACTGTATTGTTTCCTATAGAGCGGGGGTAGTTGTCTACCTTACGGCGACTGCTCTTGAAATGACCATTGGCCATCCGATCCCGGTTCAGAGTCGGGCAAAGGACGCCTTGGTCCGCGACAGATTCGGTGCACTCCGTTTCACCGCTTCGTAAGGGAGAGGACCGCGCAAGCGACCTCGAACTCGGAACCAATCGAGAGACCGGAGAAATCTGGTCACAATTGGTAGTTAGGGCGCGAGTGCCGCCCGCCAGGTGACATACCTGGCTACTCGCGGTAAGGCGTTGGTCTCTAACGGGTTGTGGCGTAGCTAGATATCGGATTTGTTATGTCCAAAGTCTTCTACGCTCACTGCACGGTCGATAGAACGATGAATCGTTAAAACGTCCTGCGGTGACGGGTTCGCCCGTTGTGGTTGACATCTCAATATGTTAGTCAAAGTGCACAATCGATTGCCTTACGGCGCACGGTGCGCAGACCGTCCAGGAGCGCCAGAAGGTTGATTCCTAGGGGAAACTATCCTTAAGGTCAGAGTCCTGCCCGGGCTGGCACTTCATGCGTGGGATGGGTGTTAACCCGTGAGTGCGAGCAACCCTGAACAGAATGGTCTTCGTGGCCAACTCAGCAAGGGCATCTACAACTCTAAGGCAGCTACTGGCAGCACGCATGTCTCATAAACTTTCTGCTTTAGGTTGATGGGCATCGCTGGGTCTCTCAGGATGTAGGCAAGGATTCTGAAGCCCGCCCAAATCAATTCCACGCGTCTGATAACTTCTGCACGTTGGTTGTCTTTGCCCAGTTTGAGTTTGTGGCCATGATAGATGTAGTGGTCGACGACTTCGAGTGTCTGGCTCTCAACGGTGATCTGGACTGGGTCTGGGCTCAGGATCTGATGCCTTACCTCGCTGATGCTGGGTGGAGTTCCCCGAGCATTTTAATGAGTTGTAATGGGCTACTGCTGATCAGAGCTATATCATCGGCAACCCTGAGTTGGTTCAGGTACGACCCATCCACGTTGGTACCCTTTCCTTCCCAATGGAGGCTCTTGAAGATGTCCTCCAGTGCCAGAGTGAAAAGCTTAGGGGAAATCGTGTCGCTCTGCCGTACGCCTCTCTCGATCCGGATCTTCTCCGTCACCATGTCGTCATCAAGCTTCACTTGCAGCGTGGAATTGTCACTTGTCACTTGCAGCGTGGCATTCAGGCACGCAACCAACTTCGCCAATATAATCAGATCACTCAAGAAATTCTAAAACTTTACAGTAAGAAACTCAATATAACCAAGGAAAAGATTTGAAGACACTTTGCTGTAATGGCAGCATACCATCTATGTATGTATCATCAATTTAATTATAATTTGGAAGAGACGCAAGATCCTATTCGTAACACGACCAGCAGCACAGAGAAAGATCTTTCTGAATAACTTGTTGTACAATGAGCATCACACTGTTTTCTTGTAAAATTATTATGATTATTACCCCGGTGCAGTATTAATAACAAGAGGGGCGGGGGCTATAATGTGTGGTCGAGTTTCATGCCCTCTCACAAACAATTTTGTGGATTTCGTCGCCCCAACATCTGGGCCCAAAAGCATGTTAACTCTTGCTTCACCTCCGCCCCTCCCCAACTCTGTGGTATTTTTAATTTTCTGCTGAAATAAAGTAACTCTATCTGCGTCTGACTCTTTGATTTAAAAAAAAAAGTAATACTAAGCCACATAGTCCTTTTACCGCCACCTTATAAAACAGAAATGGTAGAGGTCAATGGTTCTAAGCCACATAAACCCTAAAATAAAATGTTTTTGAAATTATTTTTTACACTGATTAAAAGAATATATAATTTTGTATCTATGCACAAAATTTCAACGTAATCCATACAGAAATATCACAGATTTATTGTCATTTTTGTCCGCGCAAATCTTTAAACGCTGTTTTCTCGATTACTGGTTTGGTGGCTTAACTCTATTGGCCTCCAAGGCGACGAAAACGAATCAATAAAAATATATATCATATGGGATTTTTATACTTTCATTTTAAAAATACTTTTAGTGTGTTTGTACTGCTTGGTACAAAAGTATAAGAAACAAAAAGTATAAGAAGCCATATCCATATTTTATTAGCTGCATTGTTTACAAAGTGTTTTTTTTTTGCGCTGTTTTTGTGAGCTTATTTCTTAAAATATTTTCTAGAAGCATACTGTTTTTTGTTTGAATTGTATACTTAGTTCCCTGCAGAACTTAGAAAATGAAAGGTTCTTATAGTATTAACAATATTTCTGCCAAAAGCTTTAAGTTGTTTTAGGTACAAATTTTTGTGCCAAGTTCAACAACCATTTTTGTTTATCCCCTACTCATAGTTTAATTTATATACCATTGCACTGCTTCCGTTAGTTGTTAGCTGATAAACCTACGTTACTGTAAACTTTAAGATCGTTGTCCTTAGTACCATGGATCATTATGAATAGCAATGAAATGAATGGCCCACTTTTGATGACATATGGAGTGGCTGGTTTTTGTACCATTCATTTAAACAAGTGTTGTGTAAAAGAAATGTATGGAGACATATTGTATTTGAGTTTGATGTAATTGAAAATATAATAACCTGTAAATAAAAGTAAGTATAAAATGCATTTTTTGTTTTATTTCTTAAATATCATAAAAATAAGTAATCGTTAGGACACCCCCAAATTAAATGTTATGTTGATACTTATTGTGCAGAAGAATCTTTAGTATTATAAAGAATCCATAATTTAGAACACTATTTTAGTCAGAATTGAGCAAAATTCTAACTACAACTAGAGAAATTTCATTTAGAAAGTTAAAACTCCTATCTTTGGCCATACCGGGAGCCGGCATTACGCCTGTGTGGGACTATACCGAGAGTCGGTTCCACAGATGAAGCAATTTCGACAAAGATGGTTCCACGGTTGAGAGGATAATAATCTATGAATAAATTTAATAAAATACAAGTGGCGCTGCCATAGAATTCACCGGCCGGAGTCGGCCCATCATAATATGTAGTATTATTTCATTTCTGGGAGGTGAGCTATGGACCCCAGAATAGGGACCGGCTGTGTTAGGTTTAGAACAGCTATCGTTCCACACGTGACCGTTCACCTTACCGTCCATTTACTCTCCCTTCGAAGTTATAACTCTCCACTCCCTATACGTCAGTTCGCAATTCTGAATAACATCGTAAGTTCCACACCTAGGTAAAGGCTTAAGTCTAGTTAGATTGGGATGAACCAATTTGTTGATTTATTTTAATTTAAATGTCATTATTTATTAGACCGTTATAAGACATTTTGACCTTTTACCCTACATTTGCCGGGTTTTCAGCCCCCGATCAACACCAGAGAAAATCACCATCAAGAAGGTATGGTGGGAACCACCATACCTTCTTGTTGGTTTGTATGGTGGTTCCCACCAATATAAATAAGCTGCGGTGCAAGCGATATATTACATCATCCTATAAGCTGACTTCCAACAACTGAAATATAGCATCTCTTCCACCAACTGAAACCTCAGCGAAACAACACTATCTGAGGGTGTTTTACCAAGTGCAACAGTGGATGGGAACGAAGTTGTCACCGGAAGGCTAGGATTGAAAGAAGGCTGCAAACTCCTTAATTTCGATCACCACCCTCAAGAGCCCAGCCCTAGATGCCCTATTAACACTGGTATCATGCTCATGCAAGAAGGGGTACACGGGGAACTGCGGTGGCCGACAAGTCGGTCTCTTTTGTTCCAAACTATGTGGGAGCTGTGAACTGCTGCAACGACGACCCAACCATCGCAGATCACGAAGTTGACAACGTTCCCTTGTAGATACGTTTTGTATCCGTTCCTTAACAGATACGTTTTGAAGGTACGTGTTACTAATAACCATTTCACACTACAAATTATGTATGAATGAACAGCAGATATCGAACTGTCACCTGACAGTTCGGTATGTTTGTCTGTTTTCAGAGGAGAAACCGAGCGGCGACAGACAGAAAGATATCTCAGAACCTGCTGCAGAACATCCACCCGAAATGCAGCCCATTACACCCGAAGCCCCCACCGTGGTCCATCTGGCATCCAGAGAAGAAAGACGAAGATATAGAAGAGAGAGGAAAAAGGAAGAAATCGAGTGAGATTTGGTGAAAAGAGGTAATACAGTTCATAGCGCGGCTCTACCGCACTTTCAAAATGCTATTTTTTGCATTATTTCTACATTTTAAAATTAAAATTACCATTTTTGGGCGAGCTTTAGCTGTGGTTTGGTACATCTAAAAAAATAAGCCTGTAAATATGAATTGTAGGAAATTTTGTCTACTCTAATTTTGTACTGAATAGTCGTTATCAAAAAATGCTTTATTCGTGAATTATAAGCGAAAAACCAAATTAAATGCATTTCTTGCGGCTTTCCCGATTCCTGAAGTTAGCTCACCTCTGGCGAAGTCGGAAAGTTGAAAATCGGATTCAGCGTCCAATAATACACATAAAACCGCTGAGAAAAATACTTCTGGATTTTTTCCTGAGAAAACCCCCATATGATTGGACTATTTATTATTCATTATGTTTATTTCAAAGTAATTTCACAGATTATATTGTATGACTAGATGACCCGGTGAACTTCGTACCACCTAAAATTTATTTGATTGTAACTCTTCATAAGCGTTTATTAATCCTAATGAACATTCCAAATCTAATTAATTGAAATCTATAGTATGGCCGAAACATGTACGGTTTGAGTTTCGTTTGGTTATTAAATGAAAGTCGTTTGTGATTGAAATAAATTAGCCAGATCGCCCATTGTCCGCAACTGATCGGCGAGGATAAAATGGGTATCTGTCATTGCCTGTGATGGTGTTAGCAATCAGGTCTCTCGGGTAACGCCTGGAACATTTACTATCGAGCATACAGGGCGAGATGTTGTTATAAACTTCGCGAAGTCTATAGATCATATTCTTAGGCACCACTGCAAGCAATTTCGAATTAAACAGCTTCATTTTGTATTTCGGCCGAGATGATGGAATCATCTCACATCAGTGCGGTTTGCACTTGAAAGCACAGCTTGCCGCACATTTGACTGACTTCGACGACCTATGTTATCTCTTCTTCTCGACATTGTAATGGACACTGTAAAACGACACGGAATTGTATTCACGCTCACTCAAATTGATCGAAATTTCCATGAGGTCTTTACAGTATTGAAATCCCCAAACTAAGTCCAAATTCGTGGTTATGTCATTAAAAAAAAACGGGTGTGTCACCCCAAGACTTTCCTGTCAAGCAGCCAGGAACGTAATTCATCTGAATATTAATATCATTAATCCTACAACAATAACCCCCCCCCCCCCCCAACCTAGCGACACTTTTAAAACTCGAAAATCGAAATCGAAATCGACTTTGACTTCGATTTCGACTTTTCGACTTTTACTTTTTCGACTTTTTATACTTTTTAGACTTTTCGACTTTTTTGACTTTTGCGACTTTTTCGACTTTTTCGACTTTTTTTACTTTTTTGGCTTTTCCTTTGTTCGACTTTTTTGACTTTTTCGGCTTTTTCGACTTTTTTGACCTTTTCGACTTTTTCGACTATTTTTACCTTTTTCGATTTTTTTGACTTTGTTTGACTTTTGCGGCTTTTTCGACTTTTTCGACTTTTTCGACTTTTTCGACTTATCCTACTTTTCCGAATTTACGACTTTTTCGACTTTTTCGACTTCATCGACTTTTTCGACTTTTTTGACTTTTGCGACTTTTTTGACTTTCGACTTTTTTGACTTTCGCATTTTTTTACTTTTCGACTTTTTGAAATTTTACATATTGTACGGAATGAATAAGAGTTATGGATAGCGCAGCTGCCAAACAATACGATCGCCGCGATAGCCTTCTAGAAAGTGGCCAATGTTCCCAAAATGAACAGTTTCGATTTTTTCGATTTTCAGTTGTTTCTTTGAGTTTTTCCTAAATATTTTTTTTTGTAAACCACCCCTGAATAAAGCAAAAAACAATAAAAGAAAAATAATTCAAATCGGTCGAGTCATTTCCGAGATCCTGCGAGACTAACGCACGGCGATTCATTTTTATATATAAGATGATGAAATTAAGGGGTATTTTGAGTGATATGTAAGTTATCACTAAAACGGAAACGTGAGGGCAATATGGATGGAATAAATGTGGTTGCGCACAAAGTATCTTTTGCATCAGCATTTGATTATGTGGATGTGGATGTTCGATTTTACTGGCAGATGTTGATTCCGAAGAAGAAGAAGAACGACTTGAACGCTGCCAGTATTGCGATTGCTCGAAAATGCCTACCCCCCGCTAGTTTTTATAACTGTCAGCCGCGCTGCTAGAACGACAGCATATATATATATATATATATATATATTTTCAGTGGTTTTTTATTCACCAGCAGGCATCTCGAGGGTCCGTAGCAGTGCTGGGACTTCCAGCTAGGCGAGGATCGTCATCACAGGTCAGTCGGTGTTTTACAGACATATATATGATTACGTGTTGATGTTTGGGGGATTTGCGCGCATCGATCTTGTCTCATTTTGTAAAGTATCCACATATTAGAATCTATTTATTTATTTTATTTATTATAGTATAATTTATTTACGGTTATGATCTCGCCGTTGTTCAACTATTTACACGTTGAACAACCAAAATGTATGAATAATAAAATAAAATATGTAAATGTTGTAGGGCTAACACCAAGGAGTTTACAAAGTATTCGTTTTTTTTAAATTATCTATTACTATAACGTCACATTGTTGACTCACTATGTAACAAAACACCGTGAGAACCAGGGCTCTTGCAACGTCTGCCCTTTGTTTCGTTAAATGTCCGCCAGATGTCAGGTGATTCTTCACAGGTTAGAAAATCTCAGGATCGACGACTCGCAGCGTTGCCATACAACATTTAAACTTTCGGCAAAGCCCATTTTTTGACGAAGCAGAAAATATTAAAAGAGAAAAGAGGAGCCTGCAAAGAATTCCAAAATTGTTTGTCATTTTGTTGGTTTAGATTATTATTGTAAATATAGTGTGTAAACTTGTAAATATTTCAATTTTCTCTAACTGATGATTTCCATTTGTTCGGGGCTGCTATAAATTATGTATGGAAAAGTGTCCAAGGTACGATTTAAACCAACATGTTCAACATGTCGCAATATGTTCTACGTAGCAAAAAATCCACAGGCGAAATTCAGCAGAAATGCCCTAAAATTTATTTGACAAAAAAAGATATAATAATTCTCTAACACATTGATTCGGTATCACTCTCAACTAGTCAGCGCCTGTTCCCGAGAAGAAACCAGTTATAAAGTTATTTAAAATATTGTATTTAAATAAAAGATGTGTCCTCTTGATGTCAGACAAAAAAACCAAAAATAATAATTAAAAATAAATATATTATACATGAAACGTAAAATAAAAAAATATAATCAAGAAATCTACAAAATCGTTAAATAATAGTAGTCAAAAATATTTATAAAATAAATCCAAATATAAAATATTTCATAATAAAAATATAAATCTGAACTCCCTCTCTGTTTGAGGTGGTGTACACTATGTGTGTATGGAAATGTCACGGGGATACATTCAGTTTTATTTTAAATTTATATAGATAATCGCTATAGAGATTTAAAATTATATTTTTTTAGTTAATCTCAGGGTTAAAGAGTAGAAGATATTGAAAACAAACCATTTGGAAACATTTCAAAGCATAGTGAAGTTGCACTAAATTAAAAAAAATCTGTTGGTGGATTTTTAGAATATTTTGAATGCTTAAAATGAATGCTGTGAATGAAAAATGATTAAAACTAATAAATTTTACAGATTTCCAACCCCTTTAGAGAATTAATGAACTCATTGTAGTAAATATTGGCACTGGTATGTGTTACTCTAAAAATCGGAATTTAAAAATCAATCTGTCCATTTTGTCTACTATTTTATAGTTGTTTTTTGTATATTTCTCATAAGATACCGGAGATTAATAAATAAAGCTTTAGTAACACGAACGTTTAGACCTTTATCTTATTATTCGCGTAACGTTTGTATTTAAAACCATTTATTTTGATTATGCGATGTGACGTTTATAGCAGCGCCCCTCCTTAATGTGCGTGGTATTCTTTTTTAAGAGTAGCAATAAAGAATTTGGAAACCCGCGATAAGGTGCACGAGCTTCTAAATTCTTTGAGCAGCAAGCTCGCAGTCTTTAAAATATGAGAATGATTCGCATCTTTAACATATGAGAATGATTTGCAGCAGTTCCCTATTGAATTCGACTCATCGCTGCTATATTTTTCACTAGAAGCGCAAGCAACATTTATTGGAAACTTCAGGCAAGCTGGAGAAGGACGTCATTGCTGAAGAAAGACTTAGGTATCGAGTATATTGCTATACAGAAAAATTTAGTAGTCAAAAATACTTTTTTTTTGCAAAATCTACAAAAACATGAATAGTGCATTTTGAATACAAATCCTACTGTAAAGTTTTCTAAAAGATCCAAGTTAAGCCTCAAGATAAAATCGAGGCCATATTTCTTTTTTCTGTAGCTCGAAGGGGAGATAGTCCTAATTATTTATAGTGAGATGTATTGCTTAGCGATTAAACATTAATTGGTAATCGTCGAGATCCCCATATTCTGGAACGTTTAACAAAATAAAAAAATATGGATTCTTATTGTTATGCTGGAAAATAGATTTTTACTGATTTTGCCAATTAACATTTAGGGGTATTTTAAATTATAGGAATTATCGTTATAAATTATTACTTACAATTTGTCATAGGTACCTGCGATATATTCTAAAAAGGCTTAATGCTACTACGAAGAGCCTTTCATCTCGTTCTAATACATCTGTCGTATGGATAGATATTTGATTAGTCGTTCGCTGATTTACTTATATGCATTTTCATTTTCTTACTCCAACGAGGTGGATGGAGACAGAAGCCAATCCATCCACCACCCGAGCAGTTATAACGACTATAGTCGTCTTTTCTGCCCGAGCTAAATTGTATATCCAATGATCAGAGGCTTCTATCCCCATCCAATCCCCCAAGGAGTCATTTATTTATTCGTTTTATAAATACATTTTTTCTCCCTTTTACATTTTACATTTACATACACATACATGTATTTACATTACATTTCATTACATAGTTACAATACGTATTATATAAAATAAAATTCAAAAAAAATACAAAAATATGTATATATAATAATAAAAAGAAAAGAAAAAAAAAATACATTCATATTTTGGCAGGTGGTAGTGCTTATACGCAGTTCAATATTCTTTGGCGCAATAAGCTGTTTTCTATAAGGGTAATTTACTGATAAGTACTGGTGAAAAATATAATATGAGTTCCGGCTGATTCGTAACGAGGAGTTATATTTGACGAGAGCTAAATATATATATATATATATATATATATATATATATATATATATATATATATATATATATATATATATATATATATATATATATATATATATATATATATATATATATATATATATATATATATATATATATATATATATATATATATATATATATATATATATATATATATATATATATATATATATATATATATATATATATATATATATATATATATATATATATATATATATATATATATATATATATATATTTGACAGTAAAACAAAAATTGTTAGGACATTCAGATACTCCAACTTCACTTTTTAAAATGTTATAATGCCTAAAATATAATTTACGTCAGTTCGTAAAAAATATAAGGTTGGCAAAGATACTTACAAAAATAATTCAGCTTTCGGTTGTTGCAACTGAAGTTTTAATTCGCAATATTTCAATTAATCCATAGCCGTCGCTGACGCGGTTCGTGTCACTATAATCATATGTGAATATTAGTGCAGTGCAAATATTAGTCCTCGCTACTTTAGTACAAAAAATAGTATTTGTACAAAGCATCAAATTAAATGGTGCGACTTTGTAACGAATCGCGACTTTTAAATATTCGGTAAGTGATATGTATTTTCTAGTTACTAAGTAATAATCGCAACGACAATAGAAAGCGTTTCATCTCGATAACTTGATGCTATTTTACATTTTACAAACACAAGTTTTTTTTTACATTCTTAAAATTTTAAAACATATAACATCAGTAGAGACTCGCATTTTATGGCTACGTATATCCGCATTTAAAATACGGCATTATATATGGGGCAGCTCAACAGAAGTTCAACGAATATTTAAAATACAGAAGTCCTGTGTTCGACTTCTAAACGGAGTAGCGCCAGACACTTCCTGCAGGCCTCTCTTCACCAGCATGTCTATGTTGACTGTGCCCTGGATATACTGGAATGTTGTGAATTTATTAAAAATAATCCCGATATCTACTCTTTACGAAGAGATGTACATTCAAGGGCTACAAGGAATAGAAACCTCATAAACTGCCCCTCAGTGAGGACAGAAATGTGTAAGAAGGGACCTGAGTTCTGTTGTGTTAAATATTTTAATGCTATTCCACAAAACATCAAATGAATGCAAACAACCAGGATTCAAACATACATTTAAGCACTGGCTCAAAAATAAATGCTATTATAGCGTGAATGACTTTTTAAGCGATAATGACAAATAAATAATATAACATATTCTTATTGTAATTCCCAAACTTTTTAAACTTTAAACATTTATATTTCATTCTAGCTCTAAATCTGACAAACCGTAGATGGCCTAATAATTCCAGTTTGACCTTTTAATTTAAAAACAAACTGATATTTACTTTATATATAATAATGGGAATTTATTAAATTTGTAGATAATAATTATTTTTGGTAATATGTCTTCTATAATTAAGTTCTAATAATTATTTTTTGTTATTATGTCTAAAAAGTAATACTTATCGGATTTGTTTTCCTTCAACTTGCGAAGTGAAATTATATTTAATTATAGAAAAATAAATATTGTAAACCTGATTGGTTAACTGTATAGCGAATAAAATAGTACTTATCCATTTTGTACGACCTACTTACAGTTCACAATAAAGAAATTATTATATATATATATAGCATTTCCCGATCCAAGTTGGGATTTCCTTCGCTGCTTTTTAAGTAGCTTTTACTAATTTTATTTTAAATAAAAACGTCATCCTATAAACGGATTTCTTTACAAAACTTATCAAATATAAAAATATTATACTGTTTTCTACAATGTTTCTTTACATATTTTTTAATATTATACAATTTTATACTGGTTTACCGTATTTTGATAACATTATACAGCCTTTTTTATAAGCTTCTCTGCCAGAAATTAAGATTGAAGTTTCTTCTTTCATTTCATTAAGCATATGGAGTTTTTTTTTTATTTCGATTTAATGGCTCGTTGATAACAAACTCAGCCTAAATGTATCATATTTTAAATGTTGGTAGCATTCGAAATTTGAATCATTTCGATATGTCACCTTCATTTATGTCACGGCTTTGACGAAGTGATCAATTTGTTTAATTTTTGATTTTTTCGCTTTAATTCGTCTCGATTGGAGGCATTTTGTGTTGCAAAAGGATTAGCTTGATTTTTGAGATATATGGATGAATAGTGATCGTTAGTCGACTGCAAAAGGACCTTTAAAATTACATTGCACAGTCGAAAGTCGTGCACATCCGTAAGTATATCTCATTCAAATATTAGCATTTCCCGATTCAAGCTGGAATTTCCTTCGCTGCTTTTTAAGTAGCTTTTACTAATTTTATTTTAAATAAAAACATCACCTATAAACGGATTTATTTACAAAACTTATCAAATATATATATATATATATATATATATATATATATATATATATATATATATATATATATATATATATATATATATATATATATATATATATATATATATATATATATATATAAATATATATATATATATATATATATATATATATATATATATATATATATATATATATATATATATATATATATATATATATATATATATATATATATATATATATATATATATATATATATATATATATATATATATATATATATATATATATATATATATATATATATATAAATATATATATATATATATATATTGTAAATAATCCATTTAGGTTAAAGGTAATCTTTCCAACTAATAGGAAAGAGCTGACTGCTTCCTTTCATTGATATGAGGGCATGTCACGCTTTTAGTTTTAAGTTTTCAGCTGAATATTGATCGCAGCTTCTTTATATCGCACCTTTAGAAAATAAAAAAACGAAATTCGAAATTTTAAATTCTTCCATCTGTCAAGTAGCTCGTCTTGTCTTGTTATTTCCCCTGAAATAATAGGAAATTGAGTGAGTTTACGTATAAAGAAGGATTGTAGCTTAATTTTTGAGATAATTGGATGAAGGGTGAGCGTTTACTAGTTGAAAAATGGGCCCAACTTAAACCTACTCCTCTTTCCGCAAGTGAGAGGCATTCATCATTCTCGTTAACACCTAAAGCATTCCCGAATCCGATCAAGGGAATCCTTCGTCACGATGTAAGTGGCTTTTATAATTATTTATTTTATAATCATCTTATTGATCAATTCTAAAAAGAATATATACACAAAACTATCAAATATTTCAAAATATTGAATTTTTACATATTTTATGTTTCATTCATTGTAAATAATCCATTTAGGTTAAAGGTAATCTTTCCAACTAATAGGAAAGAGCTGACTGCTTCCTTTTATTGATATGAGGGCATGTCACGCTTTTAGTTTTAAGTTTTCAGCTGAATATTGATCGCAGCTTCTTTATATCGCACCTTTAGAAAATAAAAAAACGAAATTCGAAATTTTAAATTCTTCCATCTGTCAAGTAGCTCGTCTTGTCTTGTTATTTCCCCTGAAATAATAGGAAATTGAGTGAGTTTACGTATAAAGAAGGATTGTAGCTTAATTTTTGAGATAATTGGATGAAGGGTGAGCGTTTACTAGTTGAAAAATGGGCCCAACTTAAACCTACTCCTCTTTCCGCAAGTGAGAGGCATTCATCATTCTCGTTAACACCTAAAGCATTCCCGAATCCGATCAAGGGAATCCTTCGTCACGATGTAAGTGGCTTTTATAATTATTTACTTTATAATCATCTTATTGATCAATTCTAAAAAGAATATATACACAAAACTATCAAATATTTCAAAATATTGAATTTTTACATATTTTATGTTTCATTCATTGTAAATAATCCATTTAGGTTAAAGGTAATCTTTCCAACTAATAGGAAAGAGCTGACTGCTTCCTTTCATTGATATGAGGGCATGTCACGCTTTTAGTTTTAAGTTTTCAGCTGAATATTGATCGCAGCTTCTTTATATCGCACCTTTAGAAAATAAAAAAACGAAATTCGAAATTTTAAATTCTTCCATCTGTCAAGTAGCTCGTCTTGTCTTGTTATTTCCCCTGAAATAATAGGAAATTGAGTGAGTTTACGTATAAAGAAGGATTGTAGCTTAATTTTTGAGATAATTGGATGAAGGGTGAGCGTTTACTAGTTGAAAAATGGGCCCAACTTAAACCTACTCCTCTTTCCGCAAGTGAGAGGCATTCATCATTCTCGTTAACACCTAAAGCATTCCCGAATCCGATCAAGGGAATCCTTCGTCACGATGTAAGTGGCTTTTATAATTATTTA
>OX155980.1:73255765-73332042 GCA_944548615.1 Micropterix aruncella
ATATATATATATATATATATATATATATATATATATATATATATATATATATATATATATATATATATATATATATATATATATATATATATATGACTAAGCCGGAATAGCGATAAACCGTTCCGTGCTTTGCTACACACCAGTGATTTATTCAGATTTTGTGCCCGTTTTTCGAGATATTTAGTGAAAAAAATGGATGAAATTAATTGCGTCCATACTTTCGAAGAGCGATGTGATCATTTCCGCCCCCGAAAGCCGAAATTCTATAAAAGGCGCTTCGACCCATATGTCGAACTGCCGGAGTTGGAATTTCAAAAAAAATATCACTTCTCAAAGGCGAATATGCTTAAAATTGTTAATATGCTACGTCCTGTTCTTCTAGGCGACAGAAGAGGTGGATACGTGAATCCCGAGCTGCAAGTCGCCGAGAGTTCGACTCGCCGAGTTGATTGAGAGAGTTCCCTTCCGTAATTGGGGCTATCGATTGTACCCATATTCGCATCATAAGAAAATAGGCGGAGATGCTAGACAATATTATGTCAATCGAAAAAACTTTTTTTCGATCAACGTTCAGGTTGAGGTTGAGGTTCAGGTTGAGCTGAATAATGAAACAGATGAATAATTACTCAAACAGGGGCGTCATTTCAGAATTTGATTGGGGGGGGGGGGGGGGGCATGCACAAAGCGCCATTGTTTTGTCAAGGTTTTTATTAAAAAAAACAAAAACCATAAAAATTCAATTATATATATATATATATATATATATATATATATATATATATATATATATATATATATATATATATATATATATATATATATATATATATATATATATATATATATATATATATATATATATATATATATATATATATATATATATATATATATATATATATATATATATATATATATATATATATACTAGCAGAACCGGCCACGCGTTGCTGTGGCTAAGGTTTTTGTTATATTACATTGTAGTAAACTATTTAATAGGAACGGTAGGAGAACATCAGTCATGGGGACCACTGTGCTTTTTACATAGGTGCCATTTGTAAAAAAATATGGCGACCTCCATGACAGATTTTCTACTACCGCAACCCCTAAATACAATGAAATAATTATTTACAAACGAAAACGGAAACGTTATTGCTGGTATAAAAATCCACTGGATTGGGAGTTGAAGGGGAAGGACTTTGAACACGATTGATTAAAATTTTCGTACAGTTGATATTAAGCAAAAATCAATACAAAAGAATTATTTTAAAATTTATTATTATTTTTATTCAAGTTTGTAACAAATGAGTATATTACAAAGTTGTTAGTAAATAACATGTGACACTTAAACTTATGAGTGAGGTGGGTAGGGCAGATTGTCTTAAATCTTTAACAATAATATTTATTATTTTGAATTATAAATACTTTTAATTTCAATTTAATTTAGCACTAATCGGTACAAAATATTTTTGGTTAACCTGTCTTTAGCTAACACAAATAGATTCGACGGTTTTCCTACACGTGAACATGCAACATATAGTTGTCCATGAGAAAAACATGGATTTTCCAAATCTAAACCACAAATGGACATTGTTTGGCCTTGAGACTTATTTATAGACACGGCAAAAGCTAAACGAATTGGAAACTGTAGCCTTCTGGAGGGTATGGTAGATTCTGACGGTGTCATTGGAATACGTGGCAACAGGATCACTTTTCCTTTAAACTTCCCAGTTAAAATGGTTGCTTCAAGAATATTTCCGGTGATCTTTTTGATGACCAAACGCGTACCGTTGCATAATTGAGGTGGATTCAAATTACGTAGGAGAATAATAGGGGAAACAATCTTTAATCGAAGATTAAAGATTGTTAAATTAAAGATTAAACATCAACATCAACATTTTTGGCTGCCAAAATCGCCCGATAACTGAGCCAGTTATGATTCAAGTAATTATTCTGTATATCCGGGAAAATACTCTGAAAGAATTCATTTTTTTTTTGAAGAACAGTGCAGAAATTGTCTGGCAGTTTAATGCATTGCGTATTTGGTTGCAGTTCTATTTTTCCGTTCCCAATATCTAGTAATTGTTCGGAAAATATTTGTGCTGATGGATCATTTTGCAAACGTACGCGCATGTTTATGGTCAATCGAAGTGTTTCAACACTTCGCCATAAGAATGATTGTTTCAAACATGCATTAATCCCATCCGCGAAAGTAGAGCGAGGTATAACCGGTAAGGTTTGTCGGAAATCACCAGAAAAAAGTAAGATAGCACCACCGAAAAGTTTATTATTGCCGTTTAAATCTTGCATAGTTCTATGCAATGCTTCGAGTGAATATTTGCGTTGATGTCAATGGTTATCGTCTTCTAGCAATTGCAGTTCACGACATGCATCTTGGTATGTATTGAATACTCGACCATTAACTGTTCGCAGAAATTCAAAAGACGTTGGTCCGGGAACATTCACCAAAAACAAACGTAAATAGAAGCACTCACGTTGCTTTGGATGTACCGTATAAAGTCGCCCTAATGTCTTAGCTTTGAATATGCCTGTAATGGAAGGATGTGGTTGTCTTGTAGCTAGGTGGACCAAAAGTCCGTTTACTTTTAAATCAGTACTTACGTCGAGCAGCGAAGGCGGGGTGGGGCGGAGGGGGTACGTAACTCGAGAGCAGCCTATGGGAATTCAGTGCCATGGCGCCATTCAACGGAGCACAACGTGCGTTCTGCGTACGCGAGTACTATCGAAACAACGATTCTCCGACTATAGCGCAACGAAAATTTTGCGCTCACTACAACTTACGGCAGAAAAATGAAGCTCCATCAATTCAATTGATTAGAAAATGGGTACACAAGTTTGAGGAGACAGGTTCGACAATGGATAAACCACGATCCGGCCGATCTAGGACTTCAAGGGATGCCGAACACGTAGAGACTTTAAGAACATCCGTTCGCGAACAGCCTACCCTCTCTACTCGAAAGCGGTCAAGTGTCTTAAATGTGCCAAGAACATCTTTAATTCGTATTCTCCACAAAGATTTACATTTACATCCTTATAAAATTCAAATGGTGCAGGAATTAAAGCCACAAGATCATGGTCATAGGCTCCAGTTTGCTAAGGATATGCTAGAGAAGTTCACCAACTTTAACAACATTTTTTTCTCAGACGAAGCACACTTCCACTTAAATGGACACGTGAACCGGCAAAATTGCAGGTACTGGAGTGACACTAATCCTAAATTGAAGCATCAAAATCCCCTGCATTCGCCCAAAGTTACTGTATGGGCAGCTTTGTCAGCAAGAGGGATTATTGGTCCATATTTTTACGAAGATCAAAATGGACATGCTGTTACAGTGAACACAGAGCGGTATATAGCCATGCTACGGAACTTTTTTACTCCAGCGCTACAGAATTTGAATGGTTTTAATCAACGCTCATGGTTTCAACAAGATGGGGCCACATGTCACACCTCCAATGACTCATTGATTGCAGTTCGTGAAATTTTTGGTCAAAAAGTGATATCAAAAAGAGGTGACGTTAACTGGCCACCTCGTAGTCCAGATTTATCCCCAATGGATTTTTTTCTTTGGGGATACCTTAAAAATAAAGTTTTTGACACCAACCCAGCGTCTCTTGAAGAATTAAAGGGACGCATCAGCGAAGAAATGCAAAACATTTCAGAAAACACCTGCAAGGCCGTGATAGAAAATTTTCGCTCCAGGTTGCAACAGTGTCGTGAGGGACAAGGGTCACATATGGATGATGTAATATTCAAAAAATAAAATCCCTACTTGTCTTTTTTAATAATAAATAAACAGATTTTGCAGCATTTATCTAGTTTTGTTTTTATCATTGTTTAAAAAGTAAACGGACTTTTGGTCCACCCTGTATAACACGTTTGTAGGTTTAACATAGCAGCGCCATCTATTGATTACTTACTCAATTCAGTCAACAGATATCGCCATCTGTTAAAATCAAAATAATTTGCAATAAAATAATATTGCGACTATAAATTAAGATCTAAGCTATCCTATCTTTCAAGTTGGATCAAACTGCACACGGTGTGCAAATTTGATTCAAATCGGTTAAGTAGTTTAGGAGTCCATCGCGGACAAACAACGTGACACGTAATTTATATATATTAAATCGGTGTTGACTAAGTCGGTGGCTGGGCGATCAGGTGTTGGCATACCATAATGATGAAGTGGTAAATTTAAAATTAAAACACATAAATCCTCGATCAACAATAACGCTTCTTTATACATCTCGGGCGTATAATCTATGTTTTGGCATTGGTCTGTTTGTCTAATTCGGTGCAATATGTCTTCTGTCATACAATTTTTATATTTCCCACAAAGTTTATGCTTGCGATAGATAACATGTCTTCAAAATAATTGCAAAAAGCTGACGAATGTTATTGGGCGTTGATGTCAATGGTTATCGTCTTATAGCAATTGCAGTTCACGATATGCATCTTGGTATGTACCTCCTGAATACTCGACCATTAACTGTTCGCAGAAATCCAAAAGACGTTGGTCCGGGAACATTCACAAAAACAAACGTAAATAGAAGCACTCACGTTGCTTTGGATGTACCGTATAAAGTCGCCCCAATGTCTTAGCTTTGAATATTCCTGTAATGGAAGGATGTGGTTGTCTTGTAGCTTATATGACACGTTTGTAGGTTTAACATAGCAGCGCCATCTATTGATTACTTACTCAATTCAGTCAACAGATATCGCCATCTGTTAAAATTAAAATAATTTGCAATAAAATAATATTGCGAGTATAAATTAAGATGTAAGCTATCCTATCTTTCAAGTTGGATCAAATTGCACACGGTGTGCAAATTTGATTCAAATCGGTTAAGTAGTTTAGGAGTCCATCGCGGACAAACAACGTGACACGTAATTTATATATATTAAATCGGTGTTGACTAAGTCGGTGGCTGGGCGATCAGGTGTTGGCATACCATAATGATGAAGTGGTAAATTTAAAATTAAAACACATAAATCCTCGATCAACACTAACGCTTCTTTATACATCTCGGGCGTATAATCTATGTTTTGGCATTGATCTGTTTGTCTAATTCGGTGCAATATGTCTTCTGTCATACAATTTTTATATTTCCCACAAAGTTTATGCTTGCGATAGATAACATGTCTTCAAAATAATTGCAAAAAGCTGACGAATGTTATTGGGCGTTGATGTCAATGGTTATCGTCTTATAGCAATTGCAGTTCACGATATGCATCTTGGTATGTACCTCCTGAATACTCGACCATTAACTGTTCGCAGAAATCCAAAAGACGTTGGTCCGGGAACATTCACAAAAACAAACGTAAATAGAAGCACTCACGTTGCTTTGGATGTACCGTATAAAGTCGCCCCAATGTCTTAGCTTTGAATATTCCTGTAATGGAAGGATGTGGTTGTCTTGTAGCTTATATGACACGTTTGTAGGTTTAACATAGCAGCGCCATCTATTAATTACTTACTCAATTCAGTCAACAGATATCGCCATCTGTTAAAATTAAAATAATTTGCAATAAAATAATATTGCGAGTATAACTTAAGATGTAAGCTATCCTATCTTTCAAGTTGGATCAAATTGCACACGGTGTGCAAATTTGATTCAAATCGGTTAAGTAGTTTAGGAGTCCATCGCGGACAAACAACGTGACACGTAATTTATATATATAAGGATCCTAATTATCGTCTAATATAATCTAAATTCTGAAGAAACTGTAATATAATTTCATACAAGAAACAGTTGAAGCCGCGACGCGACGAATGAAATGAAAGATTTTTCTCTGTGCTGAAAAGAGTAAAAGGGTACCTACGAAGTTCTACTGGCGATGAAAGATTGTCCTCACTTATGTTGATGGCGGTTGAAAGAGAAGAAATGAAAAAAATATCACTAGACCAATTGGTGGATGATTTTGCGGCGAAGAAACCACGACGATACCCTTTGCTACACTAACGTGACATTGGAATGTACCGTAGGTATTTTGTTTCATGATACCTTTTACAAATAAAGCCTATGTAACAAAATTTGATACATTTTTTCTTCCATACCCAACCTACCAAAAAAGTTCGTTTTCTTTTATAAATAACCAAGCGATCAATTAATATATGTACTTATAAATCGTAGGTAAAAATATCAGATTTTTTTGTAAGTTCCAAAATTGCCCCCCCCTAAATAATAGGGGGGGGGGGCAATTCCCCCCCCCCCACTATAATTTGATAGGGGCGGGGGGGGCAATTGCCCCCCCTACCCTATCAAATGACGCCCCTGTACTCAAATATTCCTTTATTTTACTCATTACATTTCATTGTTTGCAGGTTATATGTGGTCCAAACCTGAAGATTAATGATATAGTCGCACATTGGTGAGGAAGTACACCCGACTCGTGAATATTCAACGAGAGTCGCATCAAGCGGAGCATAATGGGGAATTTCGAGGGGGACTGTTGGGTGACTCCGTTTTCTCTTGCACGCCATATCTCTTCATGCCAATTTTAAACCCTGCTAACGAGAGAGAAGAAAGCTACAATCATGCTCAGATAGCGACACGTAACCCCATCGAGCTTTGCTTTGGGGTTTGGAAGCAAAGGTTCAGGTGTCTACTGACTGGCATGAGAGGGTCTCTGTCAACAATTAAAACCATGATAGTGGCTCTGGCCGTGCTGCATAATCTGGCTCTGGAGATTCACGACAATATAGGTAACATCTGCTCCTAAGTGTAATTTATTTTTTCAAGTCGGTAACGACTACATATAATTGATTTTTTGTAGATGACGAAGACAATGAGAACCATCATGTAGTGGAACAGTACCAGCAGCCATTGCACTAGCAGCAGACGTTGCAGCAACGGCTGTCAATGTAGCTGGAAGCGTTGCAGGGAGAAGTTTTATTACGCAACTTTTTTAATTCTCATCTGCTTAAATCGTCAGTAATGACGTTGAGGATTTAGGGGACATTTTGAATTGTTTCAATTATTTATTAATCTTGAATTATTGAACTATGATGAATAACATGCTTGTATTATTAAAAAATATATTACTAAGTCTATTTTTTTTCAGTATATGTGGTGATATGTAAAATGAAACCATATTTATTTACTATTTCAACTGTTTTAATTTTTCTTCGTGCTCTACTTTCATGTAAAGGTGTTTTTTATAGAGGTATAGAATTTTGAAATGGAATAAAACAAAGATGAATTATTTAAATTCACATGAAATTTACTTTATTCGAAAAATAATCTTCTGGCATTATAATTTAAATATGACTTCAGGCATATGACCACCACAGCTGGCTCGGACGTAATCTAATCTGGTCCAATTTTGATGACTTTTTCCAACATTTGTGGCCGTATATCGGCAATAACGCGGCGAATGTTGTCCTCCAATTGGTCAATCGTTTCGGGCTTATCGGCGTAGACTAGCAACTTCACATATCCCGACAGAAAATAGTCTAGCGGCGTTAAATCGCACGATCTTGGAGGCCAATTCACGGGTCCGAAACGTGAAACTATGCGGTTACCGAACGTTTCCTTCAATAAATCAACTGTGGCACGAGCTGTGTGAAATGTTGTGTCGTCTTCTGCACATCATGGTTGTTCAATTGATGAACGAAAAAGTCAGTAATCATGGCTCTATAGCGGTGACCATTGACTGTAACGTTCTGACCTGCATCTTTTTTAAATAAGTACGGAACAATGATTCCACCAGCCCAATGTTTTTGCATGTATTTCTTTCAACTGCGTAATACGCGTGTCGTGCAACTCCTTTGCTTGTAACGCGGCATCCTGAAACAGCAGTGATTTTCCGGCTCTATCGGCATTCATATGTTCGAGAGTCTTCTCCAATATTTTGTCCGACGGCATCTGAAATAACAAAGGTTTTTAAGATAAACAGGTCAAATTAATTAAATAAACATAAATCTGTACAGCAGTGGGTTTAGTCAGTCTTAGGGCGGATTTCTATATGCGACCTGCGAGTAAAAGTAAAAGTAGAAGTCAAACCATCAGTTTCGAGAAACCGATGGTTTTCTTACGTCAAAAATGGATTTCACAATCATCTGTCAGTTAAACAATCGGTAAGTTAGTCAAACCGATGGTTCAGATACATTTTATAGCAGCGCCATCTGTTAAAATGGATTGTAATCATAGATGAGACATTTCATAAAAGTTTATTAAATATTACGAGGATAAATAAATACTGTAAATTTTATATTCTCACTTTAAATACATATTTCCTTCTATTAAAAATATAAGTATAATTTTTTGATTAAAAAAATGCTGTCGTTCAGGATTTATTACCAGTAACAAACTTTTTTGACAGCTGTTGCAACATGAAGTTAGCAACACCGATATTACGGCATATATACGGGAAGCTGATTGGCTAACTCGAAGAATGCCAGGTTGCTGGGTATATTTCGTTCGACTTTAGCTGACTGTCAGAAGCGCTCCAGAAGTCCCTATTAAGTTTGTGAAGGAATAAGGAAGTTTCCAATAACACCAAAATAGAAAATACTCATGTAAATTGAAAGATAATAAAAATACATTAAGCACGGTGAAAGAATTATTTGAAAATATTGAAAAATTACGAAGTTATTCCACTTTTACTGAACGCCATACAAAACTAAAACGGCGCGCGGAGAATTCGCAGTGTGACGTCACAAGTCTCGCAGGCCGCGGTGTGAGTGACAGAAATGCACTAGACTAGAAGTGCTCGCAGTGTAGTAGTGTTTCTCGGACGCGGAGTGTGTATTGTATTGAGCTTCATATCATATTTTATGTAAATTCCTATTATAAATTAGTAGGTTGGTAATAACAATAACTAGATTGAAGTAGAAAGAGTTGACTATGGAGAGTGGATTTGTTCGCGGACAAAGTGGAAATGACTATGGTTTTAAACTTGTGCATCACACATGTGCAGTTCACCGAATGCACCGAATGCACCGAAACCTACCTGGGTGGGACCGCCGAAGATATTGAGGGTGTATAGTGGAACGCATTTTAGAGGCAGTGTGCGAGGAACAGGAATATCGATATCAAAACAGGAATATCGAAAAGATTGTACGAACAGGAATATCGATATCAATATTTCTATCTTTATTATTTATACTAGGTTTTGAAAACGTGTTTAGCGCAGCTATTATTATTGTTATTATATTGATTGTCCATAGTAAACTATGTCCGCATTTATTATTATTATAGTATTGGTTAAGTTCGTGTTTATAAATCGACCAATGGTATGAGTATTTAATAAAGTTAATACAATCATTTTCAGGTCTGACCGAGAAAGCTACGGTGACGACGCCATTGGCTATGTGCAGGTACAAAGAGAAGGCAAACTATGCACATAAAAAGCTAGAGTAACTCCCGAGCACAAAGTTAAGAGTAAGCCATATCATTGTACATTAGTATGCAATGAAGAGGCTGAACACATTAAAAGCGTGTGTTGCGAAGATTGTGCTGCCAGCCAAGGAGGATGTAAGCATGCAATAGCTCTAGTTATGTGGTTGAACAGACGGACTGAAGAACCTTCTTGCACTTCGGTGAAATGCTATTGGGCCAAAGCTAAGCTTTCAACTGTTGGAACTAATTTAAAATTTATTAAAACTGCCGATTTGGTTACACCGATTTCCAAAAAAACTAAAACTGCGAAGGTAGATCTGCCTCCTAGTAGCGGATCGTTTTTAATAGAAGTAGTTGAGAAATCACGAAAATTAAATCTTAATTCAATACTATTGCTTTATTGTAAATCTGATAAAGATCCAACGCCTTGCATTCATTCTATGGCATGTCACTGTAAACGCCAGGTCCGGCAACTTAATGCAGACAATTTCATACAATACTGTAAAGACCACATGGAAAGGCTGATTTGAAAATGGTCTTCCAGGCCACAATGAATCAATCTGAATCTAATATGTGATTCCAACTATGGTATGGTCGCATCACTGCCTCAAAGCTGCATGAAATCGCGCACTGCAATAAAGAAGATGGGGTGTTAATACAGTATATTTTAGGAGCATATACCTTTAAAGTTAAGAACGCCATTAGTAGAGGTAAGTATCTTTTGTTTTTATTTCAACTTTAGTTAAGGACTGGTTTCCTACTTAGCGGTTTTTGTTGATTTAATATTTCATTCTTTTTTTGCCAGGAAAAACTTTGGAGCCAAAAGTTCGACAAATAGTGGCTGCAAAACAAAACATTGTAATCAAGGAAAGTGGATTAATCCTCAATAAGGATTTCCCCCTGTTTGGTGCATCGCCGGACGGCATTTCAAAAGAATTTGTAGTGGAAATAAAATGTCCGATGAGCAAAAAAAATATCAAAAATTATATACGGGATGGAGAGATAACAAACAAATATATGGCACAAATCCAACTTCAAATGCTATTTGCAGATAAGACAAAGGGTTTATTTTGCATTACTCACGAGGATTTCGAAACCGCTAATAAATCGAGAATCTAATTTATATAGTGGATTATAATAAACAATTTTGTTTTCAATTAATGGGCAGAAGTCTATCATTCTAACATCGAAATGGTCTTGGCAGCAATACCGCACTGATTTTTCTGATAAAGATTCTTTCCGCTTTATAATCTTGCACCACTTAGCTCTTTGTTTTTTATCCTTCGGCACCGTAAACAAATGTTTATTGGCTGTAGTTACGGTAGTTTTTGTACACTTCGGGACGATGCAGTATTTGTAATGTACTTTATTAACTTTCACAGTTTCCAAGATGATTCCGCAACCGTCTTGGGCTAACCATAAGTACTAACTGCCCGAACGGCGAGCGATCTCCGCTTTGGTGCCGACGCGGTCGAGACTTGTGACGTCACGGCATTGTCGACCGGTCGCGCGGCGATCAATTAAGAAACGGGAGGAAAAAGTATCATAACTTCGTTATTTATGAAGATAATTGAAAAAGAAAAACACCAGGCCACATTGCAAATTTCCTATGATTTAAAAAAAAATAATAAAAAAAAAGGAAACTTCCTTATTCTATTAGGATTCACTAACGGGGGCGGTTGTGTTTCCGTTATTACGGGTGTCCTCGTGTCTCCGTGTGTTTCCTGCTCTGTGAATTGTCTTATGTGATAAACGTTCTTTGTTTTGTCTGTGATTACGTGTGGCCGCAACCTCTGGGTTCTGCCGAAACAGCTTTCTGCACATATCGTAAGTTTTTCGCCATTTTTACCGAGGCCGGAACTCGATAGGGTAGTTAGTTCGTTTTATTTTCTTTTTTCTATTTTTTTTTTGTGTGTGTTTGTGTGTTTGTTATTTCATTCCAAATGTTATTGCCGTAGTTGAACCGGAATGGAGTTAGGCGGGGGGGAGTCAGCGGCAGTACAGCCGCTGGCTCCAACCCTTTTAAGTACCTACCAGCTGGAATCAACTGTGGCGGCAAACGTGGAGGTTCGCTCTTCAGGCGCCCTCGATCCTAAATCAACTCAACATAACATCAATAAGGTCTCTAACCTATACGGGGAGGGTTCGCTGGGGCCCTTCCTTGTATTCATCCAATATAAGCCAATTCAAATGGTTGAGGGAGACATTTCTCCTAACCTTAATATTTTCCCCCTCTCGGTAGGAAAACTTATCTCAAAAAACAAAGTGCCAAATGTAACATCCATCAAAAAAACCGGTCGAAACCGTATAGAAGTTTCACTGAAGTCAGGCAGTTCAGCCAACTTTTTGGTGAACGCTGAGTTCCTGAAAGAGAAATCTTACCATGCGTTCATCCCCTCCTTTGCTACAGTGCGTCTTGGCCTCGTTAGAGGGCTAGACAACGACTTATCGGACGATGAAATATTGCAGGCCATCAACGCCTCAAATTCTTGTGTGGCCAAAAATATTAGAAGATTGAATTTCCGCTCGACGGATCCCAATGGCACGGTAGTATGGAAGCCATCCAGAACCGTTGTAATAACCTTCGAGGGCCAGAAACTTCCTGAACGAGTGCTTAACTTTTATAATTCCTTACCAGTCGAGGTATACTCGCTTCCGGTCATGCAGTGCCGCACGTGTTGTCGATTTGGACACTCGAGCAAAACCTGCAGAGCTAAATCCCCACGATGTTTCCGTTGCGGTGAAGACCACACGGAAAATAGCTGCAAAAGCCAAATTATTTCTTGCATTAACTGCCGAGGCGACCATAGGGCCAGTGATTTCTCCTGTCCCGAGTACATGAGACAGAAGGCCATTAAACAGATAATGGCCAAGGACGGAATCTCCTTTCACGATGCATCCTCCAAATTCCCCATCATCAAACGTAGCTCCTACGCGACCGTCACGGCAACCGACCCCCCGAAGTCACTCTATCCAGTCTTGGATACGCCAACCCGCCGCCCCAGAGTGGTAGTGGTCAACGACCCACCTCGCTCGGGAAAATCAAAGGGTAAAATTACCAAAAAAAGGAAAATTTCTTCTCCTTCTGCCCTCTTTTCGCAGCCCGATCATGATCCAACGCGGGATCTCAGATGGGATTATTTTCCCCATACGAAGGTAAATGGTACCAGCCTCAATGCCAATAGGCAACCGAACGACTCTACCCTCGAGGAAATCGTTAGGCTCTTACGTCAACTCTTTGGAAAACAGAAGGTCAATACCAATTCTGCAGCCTCATCCTGCAGTGACACAACGTCATTGAAGACGGTGACAGATTTGCAGTCGGTGAACTCCCTCCTTGGCGGAAATTCATCCGGCGCTTTTCCTCATTAAACGCAACAGTCACTTCTTTTCAAGCTATTCTTCCCCTCTTTTCTCATTTGCCTTCCTTTGTTATACATACATATACACATATATATATATATATATATATATATATATATATATATATATATATATATATATATATATATATATATATATATATATATATATATATATATATATATATATATATATATATATATATATATATATATATATATATATATATATATATATATATATATATATATATATATATATATATATATATATATATATATATATATATATATATATATATATATACATATACACATTAATTAAAAAAAACCTAAACAACAACATGCTCAATATATTGCAGTGGAACTGTAGGAGTATCATTCCTAAAAAAGCGGAACTGACCCATCTGCTGCAACATCACAGTATTGACGTTGCAGCGATCTCAGAATCCTGGCTCTTCCCACATAGTTCATTCCGTATTCCAGGTTACTCATGTCTTCGCGACGATCGCGCAGACGGCAAAGGAGGAGCTCTCCTCCTAGTCAGCAGGTCGCTGAGTATTTCTCCCCTCCCCCTCCTTCCCCCTTCCGACAACTCTCAGATCGTGGGTGGCCAGATTAAAGATCTCGTTTTCATCTCCACCTATATCCCTCCTAGAACCGTCATCTCAGATGTCCAATGGTCACATTCTCTTGGTAGACTGTCAGGAAAAGTCTTTCTCCTAGGTGATTTTAATGCGCATTCGCCCGTATGGGGCTGTGCCTACTCTGATCGCCAGGGAGAAGCACTTCTTAACTGCGCGGACAGAATGTCTCTTGGCATCATGAACAATGGCTCCCCCACTCTAGTCTCCCTCCCTTCAGATCGCCCATCAGCCCCGGATGTATCCCTATGCTCTCCTTCTCTTCTACTTGACAGCACCTGGTGTGTCCTCGAGGACTCAATGGGCAGCGACCACCTTCCCATCCTGATCGAGGTTTGTGGCACCCAGCTGGATAGGGCCACTGACAAGCGTCGTCCCCTGTTCAAGCCTGATCGTTCTCCGGGCAGTCGGGCCAAATATACTTCGGCCCTAGACACTGCGGCATCAGAACTTCCCCCAATAACCCCCTCCTCTTTGGAAGAGTGCTACTCCGCCTTAGTATCTTGTCTGACTACCGCCGCCGATAAGTGTTTCAGAAGACAGGCAGAAAACTCCTTGGTGCGCTCCTCGCCTCCATGGTGGGACGATGACTGTACCCTGATCGTTTCCAAGCGAAAATCAGCCCTCTCGTCCTACCTCAAGGAAATGTCCACCAAGAACTGGGATATTTACCACAAAGTCGCAAAAGACTGCAAGAAGCTCCTCAAGTCTAAAAAAAGAAATGGCTGGAAACAGTTCTGCGCTAACCTCTCCCCGGATACACCCAGTTCCACAGTTTGGACCATGGTGAAAAGGTTCCGTCGCGGATTGAATCCGCCTATTTCTACCACACTTAAGGAGGCGGTACTAGAACAATTCGCTGACAACTTGGCACCTTCCACCTGTCCCAACCGTGATGAAATCAATATCACGCAGTTCGATCAGCTTCGTTCCCCAAGTGCCCACCAGTGGCTAATCTCACCATTCAGCTCGGCAGAACTATTAGCGGTTCTCCACCGCTTGAAGGATTCCTCACCAGGGGAGGACTTTATCCCTTACTCCTTTATCAGTTCTTCTCCTCCCCCGATCCAATCCTACTTCCTAAATTTACTAAACGGGTTCTTTGAGACAGGAACTCCCCCCACCGCTTGGAGATCGCAGATTGTCATACCGATCCCAAAATCCGGTCGAGACAATGATAACCCTAAAAATTTTCGCCCCATTGCGTTATCCTCATCCCTTTGTAAAATTGCGGAACATTTAATAAAAAACAGGCTAGAATGGTTCTTCGAATCAAGATTCCAGCTGTCCAAGACTCAGTTCGGTTTCCGTAGGGGCCTTGGTACCCTCGACAACATCTCCATCCTCACAACGGATATACGGCTCTCCTTCCATAGGAGGGAATTTCTTGTCGCAGCATTCCTGGATGTCCAGGCGGCGTATGACAATGTCTTGATCCCCCTCCTCGGGAGGAGACTTGTCAGTCTAGGGGTTCCTAAAAAACTCTGCTCCTTCATCTGCCGTCTCCTATCGGACCGTACTATAAACATTCCCTCCCTGTCTGATTGCATTTCAAGGTCAGTCTTTAAGGGTCTGCCCCAGGGTAGCGTGCTGTCCCCCATCCTATATAATCTTTATACAAGGGGGTTGGAGAATGCTGTTCTGGATCACTGCAGGATATTGCAGTACGCGGATGACGTTGTATTATACCACTCCTCACCCATCCTCTCGGCCTCCTTGCAGAGGATATCAGAAGCGCTTGAGGCACTAAACATATACCTTCACAACTCAGGACTAGCTATCTCCCCTTCCAAGAGTAGCGCCGTTATCTTCACTCGGAGAAATATTCCCCCAGTAGTGAATATAACATTCAATAATTCCCTAATTCCCATCAAGGCGCAAGCCAAATTCCTTGGGGTTATCCTAGACACCAAACTACAATGGAGGGGATACATCGAGCATGTAGTTTCCAGCGGTGAAAAGTCACTGAATGTTCTTCGAGCAGTCAGTGGAGTGTGGTGGGGGTCACATCCCTTCACAGTTAAGCTCCTCCACAACTGTCTCATTCGTTCTCACATCGACTATGCTGCCTTTATCTGCTACCCTATGAGCTTGAAAATGCAAAGGAAACTAAGCACCCTTCAATTTAAAGGCCTCCGATGCACCATTGGCGCCATGGGAAGCTCTCCCACTAATGCCCTACTAGCCGAGTCTTGTGAACCTCCAGTCAACCTCCGATGTCAACTACTAGCAGATAGATTTTATATTAAACGCCTTCAGCTCGCCAATCACCCTCTTATTCCTAAAATCACCCTTCTCTCCGAATTGCTGAGAAACACTCCAAATAACAAAGCCCCCGCCCTCTGCGTTAGTCATAGGAAACTATACCGCCTCAAGGACATCATTCACAGGAATGCTCTCCTCCCAGACTTCCATCTCCCCTTCGGAGACAGACTTACCACCCCGGACATCTTCTCTCAAACCGTCTTGTCGAAATGTCCAGTAGGGCAGCCCCCATCACCTCTAAACAATGCCGTATTTTTGGACCTCGTAGCATCCAGGTTCCCTGGCTGGGACCTCATATTTACAGTCGGCTCCAAGACAGAAGCTGGGGGGTACGTGGGGGTGGGAATTTTCCACCACAACCGCAGAGTTCCCATCGCTTATAAATTACACAGCAAAGCATCAATCTACACCGCTGAAAGTGTTGCCCTCCTGAAAGCCCTCGAGTACATCCTGACTAACCAAATTTCCCCATGTGCCATTTTTAGCGACTCCCTAAGTCTGGTAGAGAAATTAAACAATCCGGCCATCTCACATCGCCCTTCTCATCTGGAAAACCAGATCCGATCCCTGTTCCGCACTGTCAGTGAGAGAGGGGATGAAGTAGTACTCACGTGGATTCCAGGCCACTCAGGAATTGCCGGTAACGAATCGGCGGATATGTTGGCTAATGAGGCCCGCTCCAGGGGAGCCCTCCTCCGTATCAAAATCCCTGCGTCGGACATCCTCCCCCAAATAGAAGAAGAAACGAAGGACTGCTGGAAGAAGAGTTATCTTTCTTCTTGCAAGTCTAAAGGTCAACATTATTTTCTTATAAATCCCCACCTTCACAACACACCTTGGTATTATAAAAAACCTTTCAGGCGGAAAGAGATCTCCACAATTTGCAGAATGCGCATAGGCCACTGCTCAACGCCCGCACACCTATATCGTATAAACGTAATTCCGTCCCCACAGTGTGATTGTGGATTTGATATCTGCACCGTGGATCACCTCTTCTTTAATTGCCCTCTCCTTAACAACTTTCCTTCGTTCATTCCTAATCTCATTCAATTGAAAATCGAACTCCCTACCAAAATCGATATCCTTCTGGCGTCCAATTCCATTAAAATTTATCGAGTCATCGCTAAATTCATTAACCTAAATCATTTAGCCATTTAACCCATATTCCGAAATGCCTTCTGGGGGTGGCCACTTCGGTTCGCTGCTCCGGGATCGGACCCGCCTTGTGACGTCAGGCCGATGGTAATGTGGCCCCGTTGTCGAGGTTGGCTGTGGAAAAAGTCGCTGAATAGGCCGAGTTTTTGGCAGTAACTTGCGGTCAATGGACGACACATTCTCGGTGCGGCCGATGCCGGGGGGGGGGGGTCTGCTCTCGGGGGGCGGTGGGGAGCGGCGCTGCCCCCAGAAGCACTTCTCTATTACCCTGACCCTTCTCCTTTTTCTTCCTCCAAAATATTCCCCTAATATTCTGTTATGTTTTTAGTCTCTATGTTGTCTTCTGTGTATGCAATTGTGATGTCCCTTCCTTTTTGTTTTTTTTTGTAGGTACTAACATTAACAGTAGTCATCCTCCCGTCAACAATACATACAAACTGGCACAAAATCACCAGCACCCTAGCTGCGTGGAATTGCCACAAGGAAAATAAAGAAGAAGAAGTTTGTGAAGCGCTCCTTTGCTGTCGTCTGTGGCTGTTCTGTGTTTTGTAGTGATGGGCGTGATTCTCAATTTTAAATCACGCAACAATCACGTTACTGGTATTTTTTCACGCGTGATAATAACTGCTACTCGTGATTTTCGTGATTGTACTGAAATGTACTGTGAAACGTTAAGTAACAAAGTTTCGTCAATGTGATAACTGATAACAGAAACGCGCATTATATTTGCTTAATATTTATTAGTAATTAGAAGAATTAGCGTTCAGAAAGATTATCTCTCTTGCTCTTTTGGTGCTAAGCCGAGTTCGTCTTTCTGAAATAATGTTATTTTATTGCTTTAACAAATCATGAGCAAACTCATTTACACGAACGATTACGACACGAGCGATAACAGTGTCCAAATTCATGCGACAACAGTGTCCAAATTCACGTTACGTACGAAATGAACGCGCCACTCATCAGTCATCGTCCAGCCGGCGCGGGCGTTCGCCCAGAACGAACGGCAAATCACTGATCCACTGATCGCCGATCACATCAAGAATGAACGAAACCAAATGAACGGTTCAATTAGGCGCTCACCGATCATCGTTCAGTGGCGCGCCGCGCGGTCGTTCGACGGCGTTCAGTGAGAACGGCCAATCACTGATCATATAATCACGCGTGATCGGTCGCGTCGTAGCGGCGCCGAGTGATGGCAACGCGGTGCTGTTCGTAGCCGTGATTCAAATAGCATGTTCTTTCAAATTCTCGTAACGCGTTCTTCGTGATTGCAAATATCACACGTTATTGTTATTGCTATTCGTGATCACACCCATCACTAGTGTTTTGAGTTTTCTTTCGTTTGTACTTTGTACTGGCCTTATTTTCGTGCGCACGGATAAAATGGACAATTTGGTGTCATCGTCTGCGTCATCGTCATCTCGAAGCGATTTGGAAGAATTCGAATTAATGCTGGATGAAGAGATCGAATCGAGGCATCGCAGACGCACACGACGCACAGCTCCTCGTTACAACACTCGCATCAATTATTGCGAGTTGCTCAATGACGCGGAATTTCGGATCAGATTCCGTCTAATAAACAAACGATCTGTTGAGTACCTTGTAAGACGCGTCGGTCAAGGTCTCGTTCGATCAACGAGGCAACTATTTTGTTTTCTGCGTTTTTTCCTAAATGTGAATACTTAAGTACGCGGTAATATTGTTAATAATGGACATTAAAAAAAATCGAATGATATATTAAGCCGCATACAAATATTGACAACGATATACAATGCAACTTTGGCAATATGTAGTAGCATCGCGTTCAAGATATGAAATCAACTAAATACACGAAAACCAATAATGCAAGGCGTGCTAAGTAAATGCTCATAGCAAGTTCGTAAGTAGTGTGCTCGATTGTTGGCGCGCGCAGGAGGGACCTACTGGCAGTGATTACCTTACAGACCATGGAATTTGTTGCATCGCATCCACAGATCGCATCGGTCTTGTCGCAAATGCTCATAGCCTGCTCTTTATGTGCTTAGTTTGTGTGCCCGGAGACGTATAGTTTATGAAAATTTGCCGTGTTTTTTGTTGCATTTCATGTGTAGTGAGTATTTGTGTGTGGAATTATATAAAGAAAATAAAGCCGATGTAACAAACGCTGAAGCCAAAGTACATTTTTGTTTATGGTCTTTTCAGGAACCACGGCATAACCAAATTTTATTAGCTCTGCGCTTTTATGCAATGGGAAGTATGCTATTGTCGGTGGGAGATTTAATTGGCGTATCAACTTCAAGCGCATGCCGCATCATCTCCATTGTTTCCCGGAGGATTGTGGCTGAGTTATTCGCCGAAACCGTTTTATGTCCGCCAATTCCAGTCGTGGTTTCTGTGGTATCGCCCGATTTCCGCATGTCGTTGGCGTGGTAGACGGTACACATATCGAAATCCAGTCTCCAGGTATGTCTAAACATTTGAATCTTTTCGGTTGCCCGAGTATATGACCATTATCATTATACTTTCCTAATGAATACCTTTTTTTGCAGGTGGAATCAATGCAGAGGAATATAGGAACAGAAAAGGCTATTTTTCGCTGAATGTGCAGTGCGTCTGCGATTCAAAATTAAAATTTGTGGATATTGTCGCCAGATGGCCAGGTTCGACGCATGATTCCACCATATTCAACCATTCGAATTTAAAAAGTAGGTATTATAAATAATCACTTTTTTTTAAATAATGCCTTTCCTTAATTTAAAATTTGACTTTCAGTACGCTTCGACGACGGTGAATTCGAAGGGAAACGGTTACTTGGGGACAGCGCTTACCCATCTAAGCCGTATTTGTTGACCCCATTGAGCAACCGGCTAACTCCTCAAGAGGTGTTGTATAATGAGGCTTTGATAAGGACTCGAAATGCTATTGAGCGGTAAGAATATTTTGATAATATTATGACTAAAGCTTTGCACAATCTTTAACCTTCATTATGTTATAGCCAGTTTGGTAATGTCCATTTCACATGTAATGACTATGTCATCATAATGATCGTTGTAAGGACTAGAACAGTACATTGGGCAATTGGTAATTATTTATTGCGGTGGAATCGCTGAATTTAGGAAGATTTCATTACTTGTATTGCTGCTGGTTTACATGACCCTCCCAGAGATGGATTTGTTGCTCAATTATACATGTCACTTTACGATAAGATGCCGTAAAGCAAAAACAAAAAACAATAATTATTGATTTATTACAAAAAAATGTATTTTTCAGTTGCATCGGTGTTTGGAAAAGGCGATTTCCCGTCTTGGGACTGAAAATAAGGCTGTCTTTGCCGCGTGTGATGTCAGTCGTATATGCGACTGCAATTTTACATAATATTGCAATAAACCAAAAAATTGAGCTGCCACCGCCAGAGATGGAAATTCGAGCCATGCCAGCCATACCACAACACTCACTTCGCCAAAATAGGGATGATGCCACACGATCAGAGCTAATCAATACCTATTTTGCCAGGTAAATAAAATTCCAAATAGATGATTAAATTGGATTCAAGCAGTGTTGGGAGATGCCACAATGAAAAAATCACTAGAAAGTTTCTGAAAATCACTCATAATTAAGAATTTTGTAAAGCTCGCCAAGGCTTTTCGATCGTTTAAATTTCTACGGAGTTGAATGACTCCATAATCTACAAAAAACTAAAACTACAAAACCTTTCTCAATAATCGAGAAATCTACAGATTGGATTCTGGAGGTTGATTCGGTCTCTAAGCAGTATAAATTCCCTGAAAGTGTCGGATGCACAGCCCTCCGTCCAGATATAACTCTTTACTCTCTATCTCGGAAGGTGGCTCTTATTGTAGAATTAACTGTTCCATGGGAATCAAATATCCCAAAAGACCAGGAGTACAAATTAAATAAATACCATGATCTTGCAAATGCCGTAACCCGGAACGGCTTCACTGTTCACCTTCACGCGGTGGAAGTTGGCGCTCGTGGCCTGCCAGCTAAATCTCTATTTCACCTCTTTAAAGATCTTGGCCTTTCCAGAAAAATAATCAACTCTTTCTTAGAAAAATTATCTAAAACTGCCATTTGCGCATCTCAAATTCTATGGCTTCGAAGGGGGAGTGAATGGGTGGTAAGGTGAACGCTCACATGTGGCAAGACAGCTGTCCTAAACCAACCACAGTCGGTTCGTAAGTCCGGAATCCACTGCTCACCCCCCAGAAGTGTAAAAAAAATAGTATTATGATGGGCCCGACTCCGGTCGGTGAATTCCATGGCAGCTCCGTTTGTATTTATTTATTGAAAGTCAATATATTGGTTTTTTTATACTCATTGCATTTTTCGACTAGGGTCTTTAGTGTCTGTGGGTAGTAGTTTAAAGCCTGACTGGAAGCCAGCTCCTTGTCTTGGTTGATACAAGTCTAGCTTATGTTGGAGTTTATTGTTGGTGAATAATATCCAGACTTTGGTTTCGGGGGGGGGGGGGGGTGGACATTCATTGAAACAATGCGCACAGCACCCACCAAGCTTGAATTTTTCCGTACAACGAAAGGAAAATACACCGGATTTCCGGGGGTAAAAATCCTAACTAACCCCCCTCCTGATAGATACCTAAGTAACGGATTCTCCCTGATTTTCAATTTTTTCTCGACTTTCTTTTTTATTCAAAAAATTTTGGAAGGGGACAAGACCCCCCCCCCCCCCGACACTCCTGGATACGTCCTTGGGTGATACTCTTGAAAGTTTATATAGGTGCGAGAGAAAACTGAACAGCCAATAGTTAATGTTCTTGCTGGACGCAGACATTTATATTTTAAAAATCAGATAGTTATCAGCAATCGGTATTCTTTTCGTACATTTCGCTCAATTTGAAACTATTTAACCACCCTACTTTTGGGTTATTATTCAAAAAGTAGGTAAAAATTCATTGGGTTTTTTTATTACATTTGTTAATAACTATATTTGTTTACAATATGTACCAGATCTATACAAGTACCAGATTTTTTTTTATGCAATAAACCCATTTACAACTCTTGTTTTTATTATATAAATAAATACAAACGGAGCTGCCATGGAATTCACCGTCCGGAATCGGGCCCATCATAATACTATTTTTTTTACACTTCTGGGGGGTGAGTAGTGGATTCCGGACTTACGACCGGCTGTGGTAGGTTTAGGACAGCTGTCTTGCCACATGTTTGCGTTCACCTTACCACCCATTCACTCCCCCTTCGAAGCCATAGATTTTGAGATGCGCAAATTGCAGTTTTAGATAATTTTTCTAAGAAAGAGTTGATTATTTTCCAAGATCTTTAAAGAGGTGAAATAGAAATTTAGCTGGCAGGCCACTAGCGCCAACTTCCATCGCTTGAAGGTGAACAGTGAAGCCGTTCCGGATTACGGCATTTGCAAGATCATGGTATTTATTTAATTTGTACTCGTGGTCTTTTGGGATATTTGATTCCCATGGAACAATTAATTCTACAATAAGGGCCACCTTTCGAGATAGAGAGTAAAGAGTTATATCTGGACGGAGGGCTGTGCATCCGAGACTTTCGGGGAATTTATACTGCTTAGAGACCGAATCAACCTCCAGAATCCAATCTGTAGCTTTCTCAATTATTAGTTAAATGTTTTTTTGCCATTAGAGCCATCCCGCACAAACTGTATTGGGGGTTTGGAGGATACTGTCAAACCCTTGTTGGCACGAGCCACTGAGAGACTAATTACCTCGCGAATAACAGCGAGAACTTTGTCATGGCGGTAAGTGTACCGTCCTTGATCTAAGGCCACCTTGCAGCCAGCTAGAATGTGTCTAGCTGTGCAAGAGGTATTGCTACAGAGGGGACAAGAACTGTATATTGTAAGAGCAATTTGACGTATCTCGTACTCTTTGTGAATTTTGGGGTTTTTTTCTCTTTTTTTGTACTTGAACATACGTGATACGGCTTGTTGCGTTGGGGCGATAATATAGCGGACGTATCATGTACCGTCGTATATGTAGGGCGGTTAAGCAAATAAAATTTTGCAAATATGATTAGTCTAAACAAATCAACTGTTTTCATACATTTCATTTTTATTTTATCTATTATAGTAGAAAACGTTCTTTCAAAGATAGCGTTTAAAAGAGACGCTGCTTCAAGACAAGGGTCGAATGAGTAAAGTGTTTATAACATTTCTCATGGTGGGCATTTCCATACTGAAATACCTCTGTCTTTTAAAAGCTTGTGGTTTGGAATTAGCTTCTCTGAAAAATCCGAAGGTTTTCAAATAATCACCAACAAAAAAAAATATTTCCTGGTCCCTTGCCCTCACGCTCAGATCACGCGTATTGCATTTATCAAACACCAATACTCTGAAACCTAAAAAGTTTAGAAATCCTGCAAATGATTAGGATTTCTATCCCTTTTCGGATCCAGTGCACTGGGTGTTCAATAAATGGAATAAGTGTGACCTGAGAATGCGGGCGAGAGACCGACAAATCTGGAGCGGCTACTACTAAATTTAGTGAAAAAAATCGGGTTATTAGAATTTTTTTAATTTAAAATAAATGTTGAGGTTTAAATGAATTCATAAATTTTTATTTAATGAATAATGTATTATTTGTAATTTATTAGAAATTACAAGTTATTCCTATAAATAGGATAGAAAACGAATTTACCGCGTGAAATTAGTAGCACCCGACGTTTCGGTGACGTTGCAGCCGCCGTTGTCTAGGGTAGACAGTCTACCCTAGACAACGGCGGCTGCAACGTCACCGAAACGTCGGGTCCTACAAAATTTCACGCGGTAAATTCGTTTTCTATCCTATTTATAATGTCAAACAACCGCGACAGTCTTCGATTTTATATCAAGTTATTCCTGTTTAAATACATTTACTTATTTAATAAATTCATTTAATTTGAATACATGGCTTCGATGGGGTAGTGAATGGGCGGTAAGGTGATGCTCACATGTAGCAAGGCAGCTGTCCTAAACCTACCACAGCCGGTCGTTAATACAGAGTCCACTGCTCACCCCCCAGAAGTGTAATAATAGTATTATGATAGGCCCGACTCCCGTCGGTGAATCCCTCGGCAGCTCCGTTTGTATTTTTATTTTTGTTTTTATTGCATGTATTTTTCTGAAGAGATAAAATTATAATAGTAATTTAAATTTTGCGAATAAAACCAATCTCAGCACATCAACTGTTTCCCTAAACATTTTATTTCTTAATTTTTATCTTTGTGATAGGGAACATTCTCTTACAGATAACATTCCAAAGAGCCGCCGATCGAGACAAGGGCCAAATAAGAATTGTGCTTATAACATTTTTCATCAAGGGCATTTTCATACTGATATGCCTTTATCCTGAAGGTACCTCTGTCTATTTAGAAATTGTAGTTTGACGATGGCTTCACCAAAATATCTGCAGGACTTCAAAAAGAAAAACTACTAAATTTAGTGAAAACAAAACACCGATCTACCGGCACTGGACTCTGCCAAATATATAAATACGTAATACCATTTTTATTTTTTTTCAGTTTGGTCCGTGGCCACCGTCAGCAGTGAGAGTCGAAGAGAGCAATGTTTGAGGATTGGATGTATTTTTTTAAATAAAACAAGTTATCCATTATGGTTTTTTTTTTTTTTATATTTCCTAATGTCCCGGGGGCGGCTGGTTTTCATCAGGCCGACGAGTCTGCAAAGAATAAATGCATATTATCTTCAGAAGGAAACAAAACTACCTTGCAGGAACTATTTACTTACGACTAGTGCGAGTTTTGCGGCGTAATACTCCTTTTTCACTCTGTAGTATTCGCCTATTTCCCTGTTTCTGTCCATCATCGACTGCATTAGCGGCGAGATGGGACGATTTCGGTTTACTGAAACGAAAATACAGGTTTAGGGATAAGAAGGAAGCGATCTTAAGAGTAGAGTACGTCGAATATTAAATGCAGTAATTGGAGTATGCGTCATTCTTTTGCAATCGTAAATTTGTAAGGTTAATTAAATAAATTACAAACGGAGCCGCTATGAAATTCACCGACCAGAGTCAGGCCCATCATAATATTATTATTACACTTCTGGGGGGTGAGCGGTGGATTCCGAACCGACCGACGGATAACGACCAGCTGTGGTAGGTTTAGCATAGCTGTCTTGCCACATGTGAGTGCTCACCTTACCGCCCATTCGCACCCCCTTCGAAGTCATAGAATTTGAGATGTGGAAATTGCGGCTTTCAACGAAGGAGTTGATTATTTTCCTGGAGAGACAGATCTTTAAAGAGGCGAAACAGAGATTTGGTTTGGAGGCTACGAGCGCCAACTTTAACCACGTGAAGGTGAATAGTGAAGACTTCCGGGTGACGGTATTTGTGAGATCGTGGTATTTATTTAATTTGTACTCGTGGTCTTTCGGGATATTCAATGTAGAGAATAGTTTTATACGGACGGAGGGCTGAATTTCCGAGACTTTCGGGGAATTTATACTGTTTAGAGACCGATTCGACTTCCAGAATCCAATCTGAAGCTTTCTCGATTACCGAGAAAGGTTTTGAATTGAAATAATTTTTGCCTTTAGTGCCATCCCGCACAAACTGTATTGAGGGTTCTGAGGATACTGTCAGAGCGGGAATACTGTTAAACGTTTAGTCTCCTATTCCTTAAAAAAAAAGGTACCTACCGTTTCTCGTGCGAAGCGGCAGAGATCTCTCCGTGCGAAGCGAAGCCGGCGTAGGATCCGCCCAGAGCTGGCGCCGCTGTGCGAACGACGAGCCGGGGCGGCGCAACGGCGACCGCGAGCGGGACTCTCCCGCCGGAGGGGGCGCAGCGGACGGGCGGCGAGCGGGTGGCGCCGATGGCCCGGACCAAGCGGCCTCCGCTGCGGCGGGGCGTCGGCGACGGTAGGAGCCTTCGTACGGGTCCTCCTCTTCCGAATCCAAAGGAGGCCGTCGGCGCGGAGCGGCATCCCCGGAAGCGGGCAATGTCTCCTCCGACTCGTCCAACGGGAGAATATCGTCGAACCGCGGTTCGTCCGACGGCCTCCCGGGTCGCCGGCTGAGAGCGAACGGCGCCGCTTCCGCGGGACCTGCCCGGGGCCGACCGGACGACGTCTGGCCGCCCTACGTTCCCTCTTCTGTCGGCGAAACCGCGAAGAGGGCCGCATCGCTGCCCATGTCGTCGGCGATGCCGTCAGCGGTCAGCGTGCCGATCATCCCGATGACCCTATCCAGAATGTCGTTCCGAGGGATATAGTCTCTCCCCCCCCCTGTCTGAAATTTGAGTAATTATATTTTTACTTCGTTATCGAGCACCAAAATTACTTCGAGCGGACGAAACTTACTTTGACGGCGTTCGCCCGCAACGCTGCGCACCTCTGCCTGGCCTTCTTCTTCATGTTTCCCCACTTGGATCTTAAAGAATCGGCGTCGCGGTGCTTGCCACCGGGCTCGACGCCGTTGTTAAAAGATAGGACTGCACGGTCCCAAGCGATGTCTTTTAGGCGGTTCGTCGCGCTGTCCGTCTTCTTGCACAGCAAGACATCGCGCTCTTCGTTTATGGCGTCGAGCAGCCTCCGCATCTCGTCGCCGGTGAACGTTTTTGTCCGCTTCTAAAATAATATAATCAGTAGGACTTTAAAAAGCGGGAAACGTTTCTGAAATCTACACGATGTTTGAATATAATGTTGTACTACATTTATATTTATAGAAACAAAGTAAACATGTCAAAATATCATCGAATGAAATTATAATGCCCTCATATACTTTTGCCTACAGGTCAACCAATGCCTACAGGTTGCATATTGAAACGGAAAAATGTCAAAAACTGACTATTGGTTCCACGAAACCTGTACTTGCGAGTAAAAGTACTATATAGAAATCGGCCCTTAGACTGCTGTATCATTTACATACATTTTATAAGAACATTGTAAACCACACCGCATATTTTTTAACCATTGTAAACCGCACCGCAAGATATATTTTTGCGCCCCGTTTCGGCTATACACAGGGATAGCAAGTGCAAAGAGGGTAATAAATTGAGCAAATACATACTTTTTTTCGATGCGCGGGACGCTTGTTAACTGTCGATGGTGTGGGCATGACACGGGCACAAGTCGGTCGCGAGCGAGGCAAGGTTGTGCTAGAGGTAGGGTTGACAGTGGACATGACGGGGCGGCTGGAATGCAGTGATCAAGGCCGCGCATCGCACCCTCGCTAATCGGATGCGGAGTGAGGGGCTGTGAGAGAGACCTGTTTGGTCGCATCCCAGTCGATGGACTCCCGGTGCAACGAGCGCACGCAACCTACGCCTACTCGGGATCTCGCGATGCCGACCGCCGACTGCTCCCGAATTCCGTCGCCACAATCTGTTCTATGATCGCGACGGTCGTTTCATTCTGCAAACGTATTTATGGTTTTAGCATGTACGTCGACATAAAGTAAATGTTCTTTTGTGGATTTTAATTACCGATTGTGTCCGGTCATCGTATTCGATTACGAAAGATACGGCCTTCGAGTCCTCGTCGACGGCGGCGATGTTATCCGTGGCAACATCCAAAGCTCAATCTGCATTATTGCCGACCTATAAAATTATTAAATGGAATTATTAGATGTAATTATTGAATTGGAACAGTTCATTCTGTCTAACATTATCCTATAGATAGGCTAGGTATATCTGTTATTAGAGGTAGCAACAACCTCGAATAAGCCTTCGCTATCAAATTCGTTGTGCTCAACGACGAACTCCTCAGGTATCATCTCATGCAGCTTCATATCATCGTCCTCCGTAGGTAGAGCGCGCTTCTCGCCGCGCTCGACCCAGCCTTTTTTGCGCTGCCACCTTCATTGTTTTAAACTGCTTTATCAGATTGCAGTTCCGGCATAATAAGGCGATAAACGCCTATATCGTCGATTGTTACAATACCTCGACAACAAACTGGTCCACGCTTGTTTCTTCAACGTGTTGCTGTTGGCATTGCACGACTTGTCGTTTATGATTGACACGTGGCGCTTCAACAGTTGCATGAAGAGACTCTGAACAGAAAACTTAGAATTATAACAAAGGTCCTCGTCACGATATGGGTCGATCCGACAAAGAGAGAAATACTTACCCTTTCTGTAATATCCCAATTTGCAGCTAGTGCTCTCTTACTCTTCGACTCCTTCTGCATTCTGTAACGGGCTATCACCATAAATACGCAAAGAAAATGCCCAAACAGCCCGCTTTCCGAATTGAGGTTATGTCGCAATCGAAATGACAGCAAACATAATATAATAATGACAGCTCAAGGGGCAATCATATTATCGGACGAGACGTTAGCCGCGGCTTATGGACGCGACTAAACAGTATGCACAGTCGTTTGGGACACGGTTTGCCAGATCTCTATCGGACGTCCGAAGCCTCAAGGTCACGTCCGCGACTAACGTCCGATAATGTGCACGGCTCAATAGAAATTCATTACACAGACAACCTTTCAGTCGCGTCCATAAGCCGCGGCTAACGGACGCGACCGATAATATGTTTGCCCTTTCAGGCCTGAGTCTAGCCAAGTTGACAACATAACGAACCGAATTTGTCAGTATTGCCACAGTAAATATTTGAGCTAAAGCTAAAACAGTAAATATTTGAGCTAAAGCTAAAACAGTAAATATTTGAGCTAAAGCAGTATGGAAACTACGTAACATCGAAACATCGCACTCAACAGACGAACGCTTCAACAAAAATCAAAGCACTTGTCGCGGTACCAGTGGTCTTGAAGCTACCGATTTTTCGGTATTTCTACCGATATGGCGCCTGTCCTACCGAAATACTGAAATGGAACGATTTTTCTACGATTTCTATCGAAACATGCAAGCATATAACTGCACGGATTCCATTGACCAATAATCCAATATTTTTAAAAGGTTTAGACTTAATTGACCCAACGATTGTTAAAAGTGGCAAAACTGCTTCGATTATTCCTGTTTCCCAATATTGTTCAAAACAATGATTTCCATCAAATTGATACAGAATGGCGTGTTTTGAGAAATTGTGAACAAATAAAAATATTGCTACTGGTAAAATAGAACTCTTTTGGTATCAGTTTACTGAAGCATGGCGATGACACTCAAATGTTTCTTTTGTAGTTTTCTTTCATATTTACTATTTTATCACTACCTCATTCATCCGCCAATCTTGAGCGCATAATATTCTCGCACATTAATCTCATGATTACAAAACAGCGAAATAGGTTGTCTACTGAGTCAATCACTGGTCTGTTACATACAAAAGTCTATTTAATGGCGCTAATTGTTACGACTTCGAAATTAGTTCAAAAACTCTACAATTGACAACGGTCACAAGTGCAGTTAATATGATCCAATTTTTATTTTGGCTTGTGCAGTTGTCACACCAAATAACTAAATGTTGTATATCCCTTTCTTTCTCAACAAACTTATTATTAACGTTTCGTCCTGCCCAAGCTTTGTGACATAATATGCAACCCCTTTTAAATTTTGTCTTCATTTGTATCGGCCCAACAGTCCAATTAAAAATATAAGGTCTGCTAATAAAAGGATTCATTTGCCTTGGGCATATCTGGCAACAACACACCATTTGTAGATACATAGAATAATGTCTCACATTCCTCGTATTTTCTTTTGCAGCTTTAGTAGCTTTAATTTTGTCACTATCGTAGACAGCTCTCCCCTTTTCAGGAACTTTACCTTCACTATACGTATATTGCGACTTTTTGTTCAAAGATACCACAATCTACACAGTTGTCGCCCTTTGGATACTTAAATGATATGATCATATTTTTTATTGTTTGGCGGTACAATTCTTTACAGCAGGGTGAATCGGTATATTTGATCTTAAAATCTTGCCTAAATCTTTAAACATCTGCTCGAACGTTAATCTTCTAGACAGATATTTGGCAAAAGGAGCGTTCCCGCGTCTATAGTGACTAACAGCATTATTAAAACTCAAAATGTGTTCTTCAAAAGGGTCTCTTGTGGTAACTTCTTTTTCTTTCCTCCCCTATCTTCTTTAACGTCACCATACAATTGTTTTCGCTTTATATCTCTGCTGAGTTGTGTTAAAACTACACCAGTCTTATGTCAAAGGGCATTTAAATAGAACGTGCGGCACTCATTAATTTCTTCGCTAGTCCTTGTAGGTAATAGAATCTATATTAATTTTTGGAGAATTTCTGGTTAAGATTCATTTCTGCTACTTTTCTTCTTTTAATCTGTTCAATTCTTGTACATTTCATACAAAATACATTTCATACAGCTCATACAGTTCATACAAAATATTCCAATAATTATCCCAATACCAATAGTTTACAATCTCTACGACATTTTTCACTACAAGTTTCTTCTATAAAGGGTGTTTCATTTTGTTCCGGCTTATTTTGTTTGTTAAAAATTTGGGTTCTTTGCATGTGATGTTCGTGTGACAAGCTGTTTCTGGCTGTAAAGGTCGCTGCTTGTTGGTGGGCCGTAGATTTTTACTGAATTTGAGTATGTAGCGATGTAAATTGATTTATCGTTTGAAAGTGCTAGTAAGTTAGAATTTTCGATTCAAACTCAATAAACACACTTAATTTAGTCCGGTGTCTTAAATTCTTCACATTTATCAACAATGAAGATCTGTAGAACGGTCTATTAGCCATTTTCACTACGTAAATTAACCATTAAACAAAAACAATGCGTTTGCGTCAGTCGCTTGAGCCATACTGGTGTTTACGCGCGCAATTTATCGTTGATATTACCATTTGAAAACCTAGTAAGTCGCATTGTCAATTTCAAAACCTAGCAATATGCCTTTACTATGTTTTAAAATGGTCGTTGTGCTATACTGTTTTAAAACGGTTTACCAAACATTTATTCCCATCGATCCGTACTTGCTAGGTTTATCCGTAGGCCGAAACAATTATTTTTCGTTTCGGAGTGTTTTTTGGCATTTTTACAATGCTTTTTTTATGAGCAAATACCTAGCAAGATGCAAATATGCAAAAATACGTCTTTTTAAGAAATGTCCCTTGCTAGGTTTTGAAATTGTACAGCCGATATGGACCTTTAAATTTGCATGAAAACTGATTACTTAGAAATATACTTGTCACACGCAACGCCGTCACACGCGTTCCACGCAACGTCGACCTGTGATCCAGATCGGCATGGGAAGGTGGAGGGGTTGACAGTACGATGTCCCACTAGTAAAACCAATGTGTTTCTAGAACTTACGTTCGCAACGCGTCTAGGTACTGACAGGCATGTGCATAAAAAAAACTGTTTGCTTAAGTGCATAAACCTAGCATGCTCTTCAATTGCTCACATTTGCTTATTTTAGGCATACTTGTTTTATGCATACTTTTGAATACGTGTGCTGGAAGCAAACAATTGAACACACATGCTAGTTAAACACAAACTCTCGGCCAAACGTTCCACCAGTCCATCCGCACAGAACTTAACATAATAATCCGAATGTTTGCAACTCAATTGTTTTAGAAATTATTGGCGAAAAATAAGAAAACAGGACAATTTAGGTCCGTAATTGGTTAAATAAAAGATAAACCCTTGGAACAAGTAATGTATAGGTGATATAGTATAGGTAGATATGCGAAACAAAGATGTCAACGGCTATAAAAATCATTTACGCTTGCTTCTGGGAAAATTTGATGAGCTACTTTTTAAAATTAAATCGACACTAGCATGCTTATAAGCAGCCTGTTCATACGTGCTAAAGAGCACAACCCATTCCATCCGCGCCTTAGGTAGCACGCGCAAAAATCCAACATCTGTTGATTTTTGAACATGATTATTACTAGCAATATTTTCACACACATGCAATTGCTCAATAATAGCATGCTTTTGTGTTATTAATGAGCATTTGTGTCAGTACTTTCAGACACACATAGAACGTCGGTGCATGCACAGAGAAAAGACATGCGGAGGTACATTCAGATTCGTTCTTCATCATATTCCATATTCTAGTGTATGGTATTCTACAAACATTCTCTTTGTCTATTTATCACATGAATCTAATATCTTTTTTCCTTGTTTTTGTTTTTGTGGTGCGGACATATTCATGTGAAAATAACAAAATGAGTAAGTCGTCCTCAAACTCCCTCTCAGAATCAGAAAAAAATATTGTACACAATACAAGTGCACCTTCTGAGAAGTGTTAGCTACGCTGATACGTGGGACAAGTGTGCACACCAGCGTGGAAGCGTTGCATCGTATACGTCGCGTACTTGGGCTCAGTCTGTCGCTATCTTACCGGGTCCCTATTAAGTCTGTGCTTACCGTACGGTAGTCCCTAATAAGTCTGTGGCTTGCCAGTTGTTTGGCTTATGAAGTGGCAATTATATTATCGGACGCGTCCGTAAGCCGCGGCTTACGAACGTATTTACAATCGTTTGGGTCACGTCCGCGACTGACGTCCGATAATGTGCACTTCTCAATTGCTCAATAGAAATTCATTACACAGTTCAGATAACCTTTTAGTCGCGTCTATAAGCCGCGGCTGACGGACGCGTCTGATAATATGTTTGCCCCTTTACTATCTATGCCCCTTTACTATCAATGTAAAGCGGTTTAATCGTATGCACACGCAAGTTAAGTCGTTAGTCCCTATTAAGTTTGTGATCGTATGTCACACGCAGCACAGTCTCTATTAAGTTTGTGCGCAGCACGTAGTAAGTCTGTGGTCACGTATATTATGTTAGATACATGATTAGTGAGTCTGTCAATAGGCTGGTTTTCTCTAAATAAATATAGTAGTATTTGATTACAACATGGTGTCGGGAACGAATAAAACAACGGTATTGTATTTGTTTCGCGTCGCCGCCGCGGCGTATGGTGTGAAGGTTATTTTATCGCGTTGGGAGACGTCGAGAAGTAAAATGGACGAACCGACGATGAGAAGACGTATCCAAATCACCTGACGACAGTCGAGTTCAAATTGGATTCTACCCAACAAAGCCTGGCTTGTCACCGTTTGGTTGTAGCAATGACTGACTTGAGGAACAGCGAAAGGCTGCTGATACATTTAGTCATAACACTGGAACAAGCAGTTGAGATGGCTGAACAAGGGCCTGTCAGTCCTAGCAAAGGCCAGAGCAAGTTCGGAAGACGAATTTTAAGGACAGCTGCCGTTTGGAAGACCACTGGGTTTCTGGAATGATAGAGGATGGTAAACGAACCGAAATTCAGAACCAACACCACCAAGTCCTTCGCACTGGTGTCTGGCCTACCACCACCCACCCACCGTCAAGGAGACGAAAACGATAAACATTCATCATGAAGCAACGGTGAGTGTGTTTTTTGTCATTGTCTTTAAAGTATATTCCCTCTCTTGCGCTTTCGACTTCATCTTCCGCCATCACTTTCTTCATCGCCATCAATTTTATCTTGCGTCAAGTGTCTGTATTACTGAAAGCCTTTTGGATAGACGAGTGTGAACTTGACGCAATCAGTGCTGCATATTTACCATTAAGAAGTGCAAGAAAAAAAACGCAAACAGTGGCGATCAATCTGAATGAAAGATTATTTGAAGAAACATATTTTTTTAAATATTGAAATATTTGGAGCATGACGTTCTTTTCAAAAACTTCACAGAAATGTCAAAAGCAAATTTCCACAAGCGCCTTACGATTGTGGAACCAAAAGTTGCCATTTTGTCTTGTAAAATGCACGCGCTATGTATTACAGGCATCTTTCAGAGGAAAACGCAAGATGAAATAAAAGCGCCTTGAAATCGACCAAAAAGTTGCTGCGCAGTTTATTGCCCGCGAAGGCTGGCTTTCGACGGGTTAATGTCGAAATTAAAAAATGGAAATTTCCCATTTGAATTGAATTCTATTGCAATTTTTTGATAGATACAAGTGTCGACTTACCTAGTTTGCTTACCTGGGTCATTGATACCATATCAAAAAAGACAGCAAATATAAGTCGAATTAGAGAGCGAATCCATATTATGCAACAGTAGCAATTTTTATTTGACATTTCAATATTCAAGTTTTGTATTTTTTTTAAATCATATTTAATGGCCTCTTTAATTATTTTTTTTTGTAAAAAACTGAAAAACAAAATTATGTTTTGAAAACATTTTTAAAAAAATCTAAAATTTGTTTTTTTTTTGTATTTTTTAAAAATAATATGAAAAGCTATGATCACGATGCGCTATCTAGCGGTTGGTAAAATGTCGCTGATATTGTTTATTTACGACTTATTACCTACCGCTAGATGGCGCAGCGCGCTCAAGCGCTTCTCAAACCTTTATTTAACAGTCAATTTCTTCAAAATTTTAAATTAAAAAAATATATTTTTTTTCAAAGAAATTTGCATTAATAACACCCGTATAATTTAAACTTGATTTAACTAGGAAGTAATGTCAATTTTTTGTTTGAATACCAATAAAGAAATAAATTTAAAAAACTCAATACCAAAATATTGAATACTTTTAAAAGTGGGTTCATATTAGCGGCAGTTTTGCAGAAGGCAATCTTGCAGAAGGCAGTTTTGCAAAAGTCAAAAGGACCTAACCTAACCTAACATAAAAACTTAAAACATTTTTTTTAATGTTTAGTTTGATGTATAAAAGTCATCCACTACAAGGATGCCGGTAATTAATGTCACTTCGATTTTAGGGAAAGAAAAACCTAACCTAACCTAACCTAACAGAAAAACTACTGTACTGAAGTTTGCCGCCTGCAAGGTTGCTTCCTGCAAGGTTGCCTCCTGCAAATCTGCCCTCAACAAATTCGGACCTGTCAAAAGTGACATTTGTGCAAAATTGCCGCATGCAAAACTGGCGCCCCCCTTTTTAATAACAAATTAGGAAAAAACATTGATTTCATATGGCAACATTAAAACTGGCATATTTTTTTCTTAAGGTGGCAACATTTTTTTCATGTGGGTGCATTTAATGTGAAAGTGTTTTCAGGCAAGCCATTTTGGAAAACTTATTGGAGGGAAATTAAATTTGGGTAAAAGTAACATTACTACAATACATCAATTGAATACAACGTTACATATTCTGGAGTAAGTATCTGAGCATTCAATATTTTATTAAAATCTCTTTATTTCATGAGAATATTATATAGTAATCGAATAGTTTGTTTTGTATTGTTTTTGACAGGCTAGAACGAAAACAGATTTTTGGGCATCGTTTAATGTGTTGACTGCTACTGCAGTGCATAGAAAAGCTACATAGATTTAATACATTCAATTATTGAGCAAAATAAGCTAGCTTTTTGGACATTTCTTTTCTCAAGTTTCTCATGTAGGAATCAGCAGATTCCTTATCAAATTTGGTGTTCGTAATTCGTACAGATGAACATGTGACTTCCTAGTCATATTTTTGTAAGGAAGCTAACTAATTGGTGTCGCTACGGAGTCCTAAATCTAACTCAGAATATAAAATTTGTAAAAAAACCGAAAAAAATAAATATTTTTTTGACCTTTTTTTTAAATTTGAAAAATTTATGCTTCCGAAACTACTATAAAAAGCGCTGAGCATGATGCGCTAACTAGCGGTAGGTAAAACATCGCTAATATTTTTTATTGGCGAAATTCTACCTAGCGTTAGATGGCGCAGCGCACTCAAACACTTGTCAAACCTTTATTTAGCAGTCAAGCACTTTGAATTTTCAAACAAAAAAAAAACAGAAAAATATGTTACTTTAAAACAAAACAAAAAATATTTGGTTTTTCCATTTTTTTATCTAAAGTTTATTTAATTAATTAATTATTTATTTACATATCCATTCAATTGCATAAGCACAACAGAAAATGAATTCACAATTAAGAAAATGCCGTTCTATGTTTCTAAAGTTAGATACACATCTGTCTGAGCCCAGGTTACATAGCGCATACATTAAACGCAAAAGATTATCATTCTATTATGCTAAGCAAAGAGCAGCCGAGCCCGCCTTGCTAGGCCCGCCTTAACACCCCTGTGTTAAGGCGAGCTCACTTCGGGAAACCCACTAAAGTGCCACAGTTGTCTCAAAGAAAAATTTAAGATTTAAATATTTTTTATTATTTTTTTATTATTACTATGGTTATTTTTTTTTTTTTTTTTTTTATGTAATAACTTTGAAATGAAATGATTGTCTAGTGATGAATGACTTGCAGGGGTTTGGAATAAGCAATTTTCAACGGAATCATACGGCCGACACTTTTTTAGTAATAAAAGTTTTACAATTACTACATTAAACTAAAAATTAGATTCATAGGTAAGTTTTATAACTAACAGCCATAGAAATAATTATGTTATAATAAATTAAATGATATTACTTTTTAATAATATAATATAGTTGCTTTATGCTGTTACCAATTCACCCCCCTTGAGGGATATTTATTATACAACTAATCAAACCACTAAATAAAATAAATAGTATAAGGAGAGTAGCTTTCACCATGCCTGATATGTGGAGATAAAGAATCATCGAGTCTGCTGATGATACGGCCGTTGTGCAAGCAAGAAAAAATGTTACACCTTTCTTCTCGCTCCAATATTTTCGATATACGGCAAGTATTTTTCTTGTGATATAATAAGCCAATAAGAAATATAATATATGCCACTAATCATTGAATGGTAATATAATAATCATTGCTTGAATTATTGGGTTCTTACAATCAATCAGTCCTTTATTAAAAAACATTGATTATCAATGTTATTATAAATGGCCAAAATAAACTGCTTTTAATTTCGACGTCAACACTTCCAATGCCATCTGGATTTCGACGTCGAAAACAAACTGCCAAACGCTTGTATGAAAGGAAATAATCTATTAAGTGGCGATTAGACTACTCGATAATTAGGGCCTTAAGTCAGGACCCTAGTTAAGGGCGCACTTATGCCAGCGCTTGATCCAATCCTCGAAACCATCAGAGCAGTCAGCGATTTTTCCATGGCTTCATCTCGGGTGCTGTAACGCGTTCCGCGGAGTAGTTTCTTAAGTAGACCAAATAGGAAAAAGTCACAAGGAGCTAAATCAGGAGAATTCGGTGGCTGCTGGATGGTATTTGTGCTGTTTTTGGCCAAAAAGTCACGAATAATGATTGCATTGTGCGACGGTGCGTTATCGTGGTGCTAAATCCATGAGTTGTTTGCCCACAAATCTGGTCTTTTTTGCGAATTGCTTCACGCAAACGTCTCATAATGCCCAAATAATACCAGAATAGAATTCATGATACACATCACCCTTGAAATCCATAAAAACTGTGAGCATCGCCTTCTTTTTCGACCTAAAAGGATGTGGTTTTTTCAGTCGCGGCTCATTCGGTGCACGCCATTCAATCGCTTGATGTCTGGATTGCGTGTCATACTCATAAATCCACGTTTCGTCTCCAGTAATGATCCATTTGATGAATTTTGGGTCAGATTCAGGCTTGGAAATCATGTCTTTTGCGACGTCAACCTTTTTTGCATGAAATTCAGGTCTTTCGGCACCAGCTTTGCAGCGACACGCCTGAGGCCAGAAACATTAACCACAATGTCTTGAGCGGATCCATATGCGATGTTCAACTCCTCTGCCATTTCTCTGATGGTCAATTTGCGGTTTTCGGTCAACATTTCGTAAAATTTTTTGACGTTATCCCAGTTTTCGATGTTGACAGCCTGCCACTGCGATCGTCATCATTGACGGACTCACAACCAATTCTGAAGCAATCGTGCCACACATAAATGTTTTCTTTTTGATAGAGTATTGCTTCCGAATCACTTTTTTAACATTTTTACGGTCTTCGCACCATCAAATCCGTTTTTCACACAAAATTTAATGCAAACTCGTTGCTGCAAAGATAATTCCATTTTTAAATCGTCAAAAATCGCCGACACACTAAAAGGCAAATGCACTATAGACACCGTAACTTTTACAAATGTCAAGTTATCGAGCTGAAAATGTTACCATATGTCACGGACAGACGTGCCAACTAAATAAAAAAAGAAAATTGATATCAGGAGACTGAAAGTGCCACACGGTGGTTTTCTGATACTTTTTGATCAAGGTGATACATATTGTAAAATACCTATTCTCTTTTTTATGGAAAAACATTCATCTACATATAATTATATATTTTATTTCGTTTAACCACTTCAAATTTCTTTATTATTTTTGATGTACATAGATTCACAGACAGCGTAAAAAGCATAGTGGAAAGAAACTAACTTAATGTTTTTGTTTAATACATAAGTTAAGGATCAGTTCCATGTAAACCCAAAAATCATCACTTTGTAGGCTCGCTTTTGCAGAAATATTACAAATTATTTAAGATTAATGTATATATGGATAGGTAGATAAAGGTCTAAAACGCATTTCGGTTAGTGTCATCTTGAAAAATTACTAAATACTATTACATTGTGAAATACGGTGAAAACTTTTAAAATGCTGTAAAGTGAGCCCTCCAAATGTTTTTGCCTTGGGCTCGCCCGCATAGACACAAAATTTACGTCCTATGACCCAAAATTGGTCTATAAGGGCTCTATTATCTCCCTTATAGACCCAAATAACCACTTCAAATTTCTTGGTAGGAAAATCACCTGCCAGGGAAAAGACCTCTCTGGCGATCATGCTATAGAACATTTCAGTAGTTGCCTGGAAAAGATAGATGCTTTGCTAATTTCTGGCCCTCCTAAGGCTTGGATCTATGACAACTATCTAACTTCACATTTGTCATGGCCCTTTCTTATTTACGATTTCACCAAAACCCAACTGTCTCTTCTGGGTGCACTGGTGATAGCTAGTTTAAAATCCTGGTTGTCCTTAGCCAAACCAGCTGACCCCTCGACTCTCTTTAGGTCCAAACACAATTTTGGGCTAGCTCTAAAACTGCCCTCTCTGCTCTACGCCAACTCCAGAATAACCAAAAATTCGATTCTAAGCAATTCCAAGGATCCGGCAATATCGAAGCACGTAATAAGTGGCCATAGTGAGTCAAATGGTCTACAAGCCCGCGTAGACTTCCACAAAAAGTTCCTTACTGGAATCAGCCAGAATGGCACTGGTCTGGGGTATGGCAGTAAAACCATGAGCGATGTGGACTTGAAGAAGTCTCTCTTGCGGAGAGATTACGACAGCAATAGTATGGCTCACGCTATTGGCCTTTAATGCCAGAATGATTGGACAACAATTGGAGACTTTTGCATTCCTCCTCCAACGCACTGGAAAGTAATGTTGTATGACTGGACGCCAGAGATGCGGAAATTTTATTTAAATGCCTTTCAGCATACACTTCCAGACCCCAGTAACCTCGCTGGTTGGAACTATGCCGAGGATAGTTCATGTCCCCTTTGTAGCAATACCCCTTGCACAGCTAGACATATTCTAGCTGGCTGCAAGGTGGCCTTGGATCAAGGACGGTACACTTACCGCCACGACAAAGTCCTTGCTGTTATTTGCGAGTTAATTAGCCTCTCAGTGGCTCGTGCCAACAAGGGTTCCACAGTATCCTCCAAACCCCCAATACAGTTTGTGCGGGTTGGCTCTAAAGGCAAAAAACATCTCACTGCAAAACCTTTCTCAATAATCGAGAAAGCTTCAGATTGGATTATGGAGGTCGATTCGGTCTCTAAGCAGTATAAATTCCCTGAAAGTCTCGGATGCACAGCCCTGCGTCCAAATATAACTTTTTACTCTCTATCTCGGAAGATGGTCCTTATCGTAGAATTAACTGTTCCATGGGAATCAAATATCCCAAAAGACCACGAGTACAAATTAAATAAATACCATGATCTCACAAATGCCGTCACCCGGAACGGCTTCATTGTTCACCTTCACGCGGTGGAAGTAGGCGCTCGTGGCCTGCCATCTAAATCTTTGTTTCCCCTTTTAAAGATCTTGGTCTCTCCAGGAAAATAATCAACTCTTTTCTAGAAAAATTATCTAAAACCGCAATTTCCGCATCTCAAATTCTATGGCTTCGAAGGGGTAGTGAATGGGTGGTAAGGTGAACGCTCACATGTGGCAAGACAGCTGTCCTAAACCTACCATAGCCGGTCATTAGTCCGGAATCCACCGTTCACCTCCCAGAAGTGTGATAATTATATATGACTAGCTGACCCGTGCCCACTTCGTTGGGCGGTAAAACTTTTTACCTGTGATGAGATTATGAGTGTGGTTTTGATAGTACTGAGTGCTATGATTTATTTCCTTACTGCCACAAGAAGGGTTATATTTTTACTGCATATGTATGTATGTATTTGCATGCCAATTTGACTATATTACCGTTATTCTTGAGTGTCTTCTTGTGAGTGTCTTATCTCTTTAACCATCTATGCAGTAAATGTGAAATTATATGCAGTAAAAGGGAAAAGTATTTTGTTTTAAACACTTGAGACGATAAATTTACTTATTTTGATAATATGACCAATAAACATGACCTAACGATTTAAATTATTTTTTTAATTTGAAAAACTACTTTTTGTGACATAAATAAAAAAGTTAGACATATGCTGTCGCTGACATTTTGTAGGCATTATCACAACTTTTCTCTACAACTTTTCTCTAGACTTAATCATATATCTCTCATCGTTAAGGCAGCGTTAGTTAGAAACGTTTTCGTTCGACCGTTTTTTTCGACTTTTTTGGGAAATCCGACTCCCACGAAAAAGTCTTTTCATTTTTCGGATTAATATGTAGTTTATGACACTCACAAATAACGTGGCTTTCTATTGGTAAAAGAATTGTCAAAATCGGTTCAGTTGATCCAGAGATTACTTCCTACAACGTCACAAACTTTACCTCTTTATAATATTAGTAAAGATGGGCCCGATTTTCGGTCGGTGAATTCTATGGCAGCTCCGTTTGTATTTTATTTAAATATAAATTACTTTAAAACTGCTTAACAAGTACCGCATAACTCGAGAGACACCTTTATAAAATTGTGTAATCATAATTTAATCAGTCGCAAAATAATGATGTAAATTATAATATGGAAACATGCGTACCTACCTTTTTCGCCTCTTTCAAATATGTTATGTTCTATATTTTTTCTTTATTTATTATTATATTAGATGTATTAATATTATATTCATTGTTTATTTATATTATTTTCTTCATTAACTGTTGCTTCTTGATCAACAATTGTACATTTCCAAAAGCACCCGGAACCATTATATCACAGCGTTTTATTTCTGTAATCTGCGTGGTTTTTAATTCTCATATTCATATCCTTGTACATATCTTGTACATATCCAGAATATTTGCATTCAGAATATTTGAATATTTGCATTGTACATATCTTGTACAGAATGCATGTCTTTGTACATATCCAGAATATTGATTAAAACCTTGTTTTCTTTATTGGGACATTTTTTACGCCAGCTATCGTCGACGCGCACACATCCGCCCGCGTCGAATGCCACGCGCGACTGACTACTGAACAGCGCGTCCTAACTCCCTGCAACACTACCCTATTTAGTGTTCAAGCTAGGGAGTTAGGTTAGATCAAGACCTGGCTAACTGCGATTACACTACATGATGATTAGGGCCCTAACTGAGCTAGGGCCCTAATTATTGTGTAGTCTAATCGCTGTTTTACACTGGTATAATCAATGGTAGTATTAATTTTACTAGCTGGTAGTATTATTTGTTTTAAAATGTTTTGTTATTAAACGTCACATGGCGTTTGACATATAACTGTCGAAAGTGTTGTTTGTGGAGTTGTGGATTTTTTTAAGCGGCTGTTTATCTTATATATAAAAATGAATCGCCTTGCGTTACTCTCGCAGGATCTCGGAAATGACTCGACCGATTTGAATTAGTTTTCTTTTATTTTGTTTGGCTTGATTCAGGGGTGGTTTACAAAAGAAAATATTTAGGAAAAACTCAAAGAAACAAAAAACTCAAAAAAACAACAACACAGGTCATTTTGGAAACATTGGCCACTTTCTAGATGGCTATCGCGGCGATCGTATTATTTGACAGCTGCGCCATCCATAACTGTTATTCATTCTGTGCGATTGTGTAACATTTCAAAAAGTCGAAAAGTCAATAAAGTCAAAATAGTCAAAAAAGTCAAAAAGTCAAAAAAGTCAAAATAGTCAAAAAGTCCAAAAAGTCGAAAAATGCAAAAAAAACGTCGAAAAAGTCTGAAAAGACGAAAAAGTCAAAAAAGTCTGAAAAGACGAAAAAGTCGAAAAGCCAAAAAAGTCTAAAAAGTCGGAAAGGTCGAAAAAGCATTTATATTTCATCATGTAAATTAAATACATTGAATTTATTTTAATTACAAACGACTTTCATTTAATCACCAAACGAAACTCAAACCATACATGATTCGGCCATATTATAGATTTCAATGAATTGGATTTGGAAGGTTGATTAGGATCAATAAACGCTTATGAAGAGTTACAATCAAATCAATTTTAGGTGGTACGAGTTCATCGGGTCATCTAGTTACTAATAAATACTATTTTCGTTGTTGCAGGAAACGGACGGACAAATAACACAAAAGTTTCATTATTTTATTTCGTTTTGATAACTATGGATGATATATATGATACTTTGATTGAAGTCAAGCACCGCTTAGCAGAAGCGCTATACGATAACCAACCGAGGTATCATGCGCTCATGGCTGATTGGTTTAAAAATAATCTGACCAAAACAGAATTTGACATGGAAATCCGGGCCATTCTTGGCGAATTTGTTCATTTGCATAATCATTTTTTGGAGCTGATCATCGAAATAGCGTCAGGGATGTGGAGTCCCGCGGCGGTGGAGTTGGCGTATGCGGCGGTGGTGTCGGCGCCCGAAGAGGAGGTATTGGTGTCGAAAAATGTGGTGTTGTCCGAAAAGCTGGGGTCGAAGTGCGAAGAGGTAGTCGATCCAGAAATGTGTGCCCTTCTCAACGGATTGGCAATTGGGCACATCCCTTGCATTGATTTGACCGATTATATAGAGGCGCCCCAAGCGATGGTGACGGCCCCCGAAACGGTGGTGTCTGCGCCCACAGCGGACATGGCGGCCTGCCCCGGGCCCAACGGCGGCAGGGGCCACGGGCCCTACCCCGAGAAGACGCCGATTACCGCCGTTCCGGTGAGATTATGTCATTTTCAAATATTATTTTAAACATTTACATTTTATGCCTCCTCTACACATCGACATATGCATCCGCAGATTGCATCTGCGGATGCGTCCGCCGACATGTAGACAACAGGGGTATTTGCTCGTCTGTGGTAGGTATTTAACGTCTGCCAATGCATCTGCCCCTTATCCGTTATTATTATTATTATTATATTATACACTAACAGCTTAAGGCTGATGCGTGTATATCACATGCAATTGCTTTTAAACTTGTGACTGTTTTGCACAAAGACAAATGTCCAGTTTGTTTTTAAAGCTCTTGACCACAGAGGTAATAGACTAGAGGGCGGGTGTGTGAAGGCGGACTGTGAGTAAATGCGTTCACCGAATAGAGGGAGATAGTTGAATGTGGCCCCCCCTCTATCCTTGTCTAGTTGCGCATGCACATTTATCCATAGGATAGCAGACTTATGGCGTTGAAGCGTTGCCATGGTGATATATAAGCTTTGCCATAGTGATATATATGTACATGTGCCCGTGCATGTGCAACTAGACAAGGATGGAGGGAGTACTGTATGCTGCTGTCTCTTTCTATTCAGCTGACGCATTCTCAGGCTGGTCGCGCGGTCTAGCACTTATATGTCGATGCTATTGACAGAGATAGCATTGATCGCTTCCTATGGAAATGGATTCCAAGCATCCACTACACGATTTCTCAAAAAATGTTTCCTGGTGTTCGCTATTGCAATTGTCTTATTCAGCTTTAACGAGTGTCCATGAAGTTGCTTGTTGGTGTTCAGTGTATAAATGCTCTCAGGTTATAAATGCACACTGTAATAACCATGAAGAATCTAGTACGTCTCTGTTAGGTCTCCTCGCTGCCTACGTTCCTCTAATGGTGTCAGGCGGAGTTTTTTCAGTCGTACTTCGTATGGTTTGTTCCTCAGCGATAGCACCAACTTCGTTGCTCTTCTCTAAACTCTTTCCAGGTGCTCTATATCCTTCTGAAAGTACGGATTCCATACCTAGTAGGAGTATTGGAGGAGCGGGCGAACGTAGGTTTAATAGAGCTTAAGGAAAAGTTCACTGGTGATAGTGGAAAAAGCTTTTCTTATTAGACATAGAAGTGAGTGAGTTGTTGACGGTTGTTGCAACACGGATCAATGGTTGACAAAGCGAACGCAATGCATCTGTCCACACGTCTGCCAATGTTTGTTTTATTAACATATCCCAGTCATTAATCGAAGGTTTTGATGTCAAATTCTTTATTATAACAATTATTAACAGAAACGTTCCTCGTTCTATACCCGAAGACGTCGCCGAAGGCACTTTAATGAGGGTGCAGAATTTGTTTTCGCCAAAAACCCTACAGCCGACTCTGACCGCACCTCCGATCAAACAGAGTTATAACTTGAAATATTCCAGTTATGGTGTTTCTATATAAAAAATATCGCCATTTGTCAATTTACACTTCCAAAAAGAGTCGTAACTGTTATTTCGCTAATGCCATTGAAGGATTAGTGAACTAACAGTTTTAACTCTTTTTGGGAGTGTAAAATGAAAAATGGCAATATTTTTTATAAAGAAACACTATAACTGGAATTTTCCATGTTATTACTGTATTTGATTAGAGGTGCGATATATAAGTTATATATCCCTTTACCAGATGATTGCATTACCGGCATAAATAGCGTTACCCCGGAGTAATACCATTGTATATATAGGGTATTAGATTGCTTATTGCCATATGACGTACGGCCCTGTGATTAGTACGTACGGTAATTAGTACGGCCCTGAACCTTGCTGTGGCGTACCAAAAAGCCTTGCAAACCTAATGCTCAAACAAATGTGTTAGAACAATCCGTCAACCACTGGAACAACACGCCACGGTTGAGTCATTCCAAAGCGCTTATTATGGCTTACGACCGTAAGACGACCCGTGAGGCCTTATCGCTAAATAGGAATAATCTACGCATACTATAAGGGCGCTCACGGGGCATTGTGGCCTGAACAAACACATGTTCAACCTCAAGCTCAGAGACACAAAAATGTTCAGGTTCTGCCAAGGAGCAGAGGAAACTCCCCAGCACCTCATGTGCGAGTGTGGCCCGCTGATGCGTAAAAGATACACCCACTTGGGTGGTCACTACCTCCAAGCTGAGGAGGTAAAACAATCTGGCGCCAAAAGCCTGCTGCGGTTCTTAAATGACACGAGGCTTAGCGCAGAACTATAGTAGGTGGCGAACACAATAGATCAGCAATGGTCGCAGTGTTACAAGGCTCATAAAAACCTTAGAAAAGCCCCACTCAACAAATTAATTTTTTTAAAAAAATACCCCATAGTAATACCATTGTATATATAGGGTATTAGATTGCTTATTGCCATATGACGTTTGGGCAACCCTTCTACGCCGGCATTGTTGGCGAAACTAATAGCAATTTATTTGGCCATCTATAATACCATTGATGAATGTTTTTTTTATATAGGACTGATTGATATAAAAACCAAATTATTTAATCAATGATAAAAATAGTCGCATTCAATTATAAAAAAGATAAAACGAATTTACCGCGTGAAGTTTATATCGCCCAACGTTTCGGCGATGTTGTAACCGCCGTTTTTCAGAGTAGACAAAAGTACTGTCAATCATCATCCGTTTTCTGTGGGTAGGCGGCAAAATGCTGCTGTTACTTGGAAAATTATAACGGTAGTGGAGCGGCGGGTTCGACGCTCGCGAATTTGCAAAATCCGCCGTGCACACAACACTTTATGTATCTTGAAAACATCACGATGGGCATTGAAAACATTTTAGGAAGTTTCACGTAGTAGAGAGTTTATAACCGTCGTCTTTACTGAAGTTTGGAGTTGCTCTTTGGTTACCCGGAGCATGCGAGGAAAGTAAAATTGTTCTTTGGATAGCGACTGATTTTGAACTTGCACCCAGTGGTTAATTCCGCTATTAAATATTTATATGTTCGCAGATTGTCAATTTTTCCGCTGAACATTTTTAACTTATTTGTTACATTAACTGATACATGTAACCAACATTGAATAGCGAATAAAACACATCCTTACTTCGTATTTTTTCAAATGGATTATTAATATATAACAATAATTTAATTAAATAATAAAAACATCACTTTTTCTTATGTTATTCGTTGTTTTCACAACAAAAATCACAAAAATAGAACAAAAACGAAATCAGTACTTCTTGGGTTTCAGAGAAACTATAAACTATGCTTTCAGAATCAGTTTATACATCTCAAGATAATATTATTTAAAATCTCTTTCGATTGCTAGGTTTTTTGGCAAGCGACTGTAATCTATTTTATTTCGATAGTACATAATATAATAGCTTGTATGGTAGTAAAATGTCAAAAATCAGTGCCGTATCTGCTGTTACACCAGGTGATACGGCGGTGCTCGGGGCCAAAAATCGTCCGTATCATTGGGTGATATGGCAGCGTTCCACCGGTTAAGTTTCGAAATAGCTAACAGCTGCTTCGTCACATTAAAATTTTCTTGTTTTTAGAATATTTGTTTAGAATACTTATTAGATGTAATCAATAAAAGATGTAAACAAAGTTGCCCAGGCAACCGCCTGGGCGAAATTGTATTTTTCGGCTTAAAAAAATGCTGTGCAGGATGGCATGTGTTTACCAACTAGAGCTGTCAACTGCAACGGGCGAACCCGTTACCTCAGGAAGTTTTAACGAAATATGACTAATGACTTATGGACTACTATTTTGGGTAAATGCCGCAAACGGTAAAAGAATCTTCCTATTGCAAAAAAAAGCACTGCGCAGCATATATCAAGTAACGCCCAGGACCTCATGCAGAGCATACACTTCAGTAAGGCAAAGATAATGACCATGTACTCGGCTTTCATATACCAGTGCTTCATGTATGCCAGGCAGCACCTAACAGAAACCGCAACTAGAGCGGACATTCACTCTCACCATACATGCGGTAATTCCCTTTTATGCGTGTCCCGAACAAGACTGGCAAAAATACGGAAGAGCTACTTATACCTTAGCATTAAATTCTAAAATTTACTCCCTACCACTATCAAACAACTGGAGGACAAACAATTAAAAAAAACATTAAGGAGATGCTGATAGGCCACCCTTTCTATAATCTGACCGAATTCGAGGGCCATGACTTTGCAAATATTGTACCAATTTGAATGATAATTATATATGTACTTTTAGTATTTATATGTAAGATTTAGCTTTAGTTTGATTATTTAACAATTTACTTACTACTTTGGATGTTACTATGTGCAGTTTTTAGTACGTATATATTCGATTTATTGACTATTTCAATTGTTAGGCTTCTGCTTTGATTATTCAACTTTTTAACTGACTATTTTAATTATTGTGTTTTTAGTAGGTAGCCATTAGAATTATTGACTATTTTATTAAATAAGCCTTTAATTTGTTTTGTAATACGATTCTACGACGAATAACTTTTAGTAGGTTCCAAAGTTTCTTAGATACTATATATTTAAAAAAAAATATATGTATGTTAAGTAAAGATGCGAAGAGGCCGCCGGATGGGTCTTGACCTGTGAGTGTGACCGACCCTGAACAAATGGGTCTTCGTGGCCAACTCGAATAAGAGCCCCTTAGCTTTCCATGTTGTTTACCAGAGTAACATTGTTTAGATATTTTAATTCCTGTCGTAAATTAGACTAAATATATTTTGGCTGGCTGCAAGTCGGTCCTGCATTAAGGCCATTATATCTACTGCCATGTCAAAGTCTTTGACACTTACAGTTAAGAAAGCTTGAAGTCTACGAAATTGGGGCCTATCGGAGAATACTACTGATAGTAACGAAATACTAATAACAACCTACCAATCGAACTGAGATGGACGCGCGCGCTGAAATAGCTGATTCGAAGCCACTATCTAGTAAAAGTTACTTTTACCAATTGATATTGGCTGGTAACTGTATTTTATTCAGCGCCAAATACAAGCTCATTTAGAAAATATCCCATCTGTCTCCTAACCTAAAGTTCTTTTTTCTGTTTCAGACATTAAATCACAAGCAACCGGACAGCCCTTACCCGTTTGGAGGGTAAGACTGGACGGGCTGTCCAATAAGGGCTTTATTAGTGGAACAGGTAATTATATACAAAGATACCGTATACACGATTGAAATTTGATATTTCGTTTTTTTTTATTAGTACTTGTTTACAAATCTAGTGATTTTGGTATTCTTCAATAATTATAATATATAGTTTTTCCTTGACTACTCAAATTGTCTTCATTAATATTATGAAATACAAAAAAAAAAATAAAATTGTGCGAAGTAAATAACTACTGTGGCTCATTCTAATTGAATGATAAGTTAGAGAAAAAATATATTTTTTTATATATTTAATATAACTAATATTGTTGACATCCGAAAGTATTGCAGTTTTAAAAGTGTAGGAATATTGAAATATGCCAATTAGTACTGAAATCGCATGGCGGTCCTAATGTGATGGCCACCCACTGCAAAACTGCATAGACTTTTCGTTTCAACCGAAATTTTACACAGTTCTTTAAGCGTATGCGAAGTAGCGTCTATAATGATAATTCTATTTTCTCCACAGATCTGATGTCAATACTGAAGTTTTTTTTTTGCGCAGTGACAAGGAGTCATTTTTTTTTATTTTATTTCTTTTTGAAAAGTGCATCTGTTTACGGTGTAAACAGATGCACTTTTCTGTTGACTGTGTAAACTTTACACAGTCAACAGCCAACATTTTCATTTGTTAATATAATATAGTGTTAATATAACATACCGTTAACAGGTCATTTGTTAATATAATATAGGTAGTGTTTAAAATATTTGAAATTATAATAAAAATATTTCTAAACCTGTACGCATGTTAATTTTTTGAAGCTTACAATAAAAGCATGAACGCTTTTTTATTTTAGCGATATACCTAGAATCACAATAAATTGCGCTGCAAATATTCTCGGAGGTAAGCTGCCAGCGATTGTTGATCTCTTGGGCCCAGGAACCGTTGAGACGGATCATTTTGGCGCTCTGCTGGATCATACGGCCGACGCCTGGCGTTGGGTGTGACTCAAAGAACTCTTCCACTTCAGCTATTTTGGATTCTGGGTAGAGATTCTAGCTGACGGATTTGATCGGGCGAGACATCAGGAAATTTCCCTGAAAATAGAATGCAACTGTTAAGATGTGTTGATATCGTCATTGATTATATAGCCTATTCGATTGCTCAATGCCGTACTACGATTTGGCGATTTTACTGCAAAACGCAATATGAATAATCAATTTTTGTAACCAATCAATTGAAGATTAATCAATTTTTGGGACATAGTCCCAAAAATTGATTAATCTTCTCTTATGTTCAATAGAGCAGCATTCAAGGTATAACAGTATGGCAGTATACTTTAGATGGCGTTCTAAAAATGCATATTTGGTATGCTATCTCGAAAAATAATAATAATATAATAACAAAGAAATGTTTATTTTATAGCTCTTATTATTTTAATATTATTTACAACAAGATGTCAATTTTTAATTTGGTATAGGGACTTTAATCCGTAGTAAGTACACACTATGGGCATTGAGCTATCTAATATTCTATATAATCAATGATACAGTGTAAATCAAGAAGTATCCAAAAATAACAGTGTTTGTACCTGATGTCTATCCAAGAAGATTTTCCAGTTGTCTTTGAAGAACTGCCAAGTTAGGCCCCGGCCGTGAAGATGAAAACCGACAGCGCCGATGAGATATGAAGCATCTTGCACCTTGACATCTGACTGTAAAAGGAAAATCGTAATAATAAAATCCTAATTTCATATATTTTTTAATATTGTATATTTAAACTATGACTACTCTAGAAAAAAATAACATTTAAATTAAAATAAAGCGATCAAATTGGTTCCTCCTAATCCCATGCAAACCGAGGCTAGCCATAACTCTAACTAGGCCTACGCCTGTACCTAGACATGCGATTTACAACATATTTTGATACGTCGGCTAACAGCTGACGTTTCAAAATATATTGAAATAGGTAGTAAAGATATACTGTGTTGAGGTGCGGTCTACGTGGACAACCTCTAAATGTCGCTGGCGAGGATTGCAGGATTCTAGATAAACGCCTTGTTCCAGTGGTTACACAGATTTATTGTCGGTTTATAATTCAATAGAAGCTTGCAATTGTTCGGCTTGAAACGGGTTGCCAAGCTATAAAGTTTAAACTAAGTACTTAACACTGCCCCTTTTGAAATGCCAACATTTCAAAAAGCAATTAAAAAAATACGAATTTCCTATATCAAACTACAAATTTCCAAAGCCCTGAAATACTAATAAAAACTTTTTAATAAAATGCAAATTTTAGTAATAAAATCTGGGGCAAAATACAGGCGATATAATAAAAAAAAACTTTAGCAAATTTAGTACAATACATAAGCAAAAAATATATATGTTCAAGCCACAGGCCAAGCCAACGGACAGAGCTTCACTATCGGTCGAGCATATTATGTTCCGTCCGCAGTTTTGGATAGAGACGGCTCCCACCATGGTATACCTCGAACACCCTGGCTAAACGCCACTGGAGAGGCGGGAAGGGAAATTGTCTTCCTTTAAAAGGACCATATCACCGACTTTTATGTCTGGCTTGTCTCGGTTCCATTTTTTCCATTTTTCACTCAAGTACTCGGATGACCATTGTTTCCAAAATACCTGTTTGAGCTTTGTGATCTAATTGTATATTTGGAGTTTTCCAATGTCTACATCGCTCAAATCAGTCCTCGGAAACGATGTCAAAGAGTCGTTAATCAGAAAGTGGACAGGAGACAAATACCCAATATTATTGCCACTTGCAGTTAAAGGTATGAGTGGTTGAGAATTCACTACGCCTTCAATTTCAATCAGAAGGGAATTTAATTCCTCGTACGTCAGGGTCGTGTTGCCCATAACAAGCCTCAAGTGATGTTTGACGAGTTTCCCATATCTGAAGCAAGTTCTAAGTGTATTTGCCTTTGTTGACATGCAAATAAATAGACAAATGTAACTTTTTGTAGTAATGCTTTTCCTGATACGAGACTGTTTGATCGCAATCGGGCCGGCGTAATCTACTGAAACATTTAAAAAGGGACGTGTTGGCGTAACCCTTTCAGACGGTAGATCTGCCATGATATGATCTGCTGTGGTAGTTCTAAATCTAGCACATTTTATAATAACATGACGAACTTCATTACGTCCATTTAAAATCCACACATTCTGCTTAAGACTGGCAAGTGTGGTCCCCGCCGCCCCATGCAATAGTCTTCGGTACTCATACTCAGTTATTATTTTTGTTACTTACGTGGTGTTCACAAGGCAAAATATATGGACATTTTTGAGCAACCATTATGCTAGCATAACGAAGACGTCCACCGACTCTTAATAGATTCTCTTCATCTAAGAAAGGATTTAAAAGTTTCTTTTTGCTTGAATTTAAATGTACTAAATTGGAAGTTTCTTTGGCCTTTTTTAAGATGGTAAGATGTTGAGCAAAATTATTTTGCTGTACTAGACCGATGATAATTTAAAAAGATTTTTTCAACTCTTGAGTATTTAACGGGCCGTGAATTTCGACATTTCCTCTTTTAATATTAAAAATGAATCAAATCACAAAGTCCACAATTCTCTGGAGTTAAACCAATTTGAATATTTATGGCAACAATCCAACATACAGTTTGAGTTCTCGGTTACCGCATTGCGTACAACTGATTTTGCATCTGGCAAATTCTCTGATATTTCAATTGTTTTCCATTGTTCCCAAAAGTACTCACCTGAACACAGCTAGCTTGGACCATTCCAGTAAAATTTGCAATCTTTTAAATGCTGCGTTTCTAGTACTCGTGATACGAAGTTGATATTTAGTCGCATTGTTATTAATTACTAATAGAGGTATATGTAGATATCTCACGCAAATGGGCAATATTTTGGCAAAAAGGGATCCATAAATCGGTTATGCTTTCTGGAACTAAATCATCCCAATCTAGCTTATGTAACCAGATTTTTTGCATGATTATTTTTGCATATACAGTAACGGGTGATACGAGGCCGGTGGATCAATTTTTGTTGCGAGGAACGCTAATATTTCACGTTTGTATTTTTAACATTCTAATATTTTTAGGAATTAATACTTGAAATATATCAGGCTGAGGATTCCAAATTAGACCTAATGCTTTAAGCGAAGAGTTTCCATCAGATAAAACAAAATTGCATTTTTCTCGCCTCTTTTCTGCATTCTGTTCGGGAATCAAATTGAGATTTTTTCATTATTTGAATACTATTTGTGTAATTCAAATTGACCTTAATGCAATAGGCAGATGAGCTCATTTTGCAATTTTACTGCAGTTTCAAAATCGTTAGTCTCAGTAATGATGTCGTCAACATAGGAATTTAACTCAATAGCTCGGGATTCTAACGGATAGTTGTGGCCTTCGTCGGCAACTAATTGCATCAACGTTCAAGTTGTAAGAAAACTAGCTGAGGCTGTTCCATATGCGACCGTGCTAAGCTGATAGCATTTTAGGTTGTCTTGAAGACTGTCCCGCCACAAAATTCATTGAAGTGACTGATACCGAGGTTTAATATTAATTTGCCGATACATCATAGTTATATCAGTGATGATGGTATATGTATGGAGCCGCAATAATATCGCAAACTAGTCTGGTTGTACGACAGGACCGACCAACATTGTATTATTTAATGACACACCTGATAAACTCGGAGCAGATGCATTGAAAACTACTCTCAGTTTCATAGTGGACGACTAATCTTTAATTACTGCATGATGCGGCATGTTGTATTCCTTTTTAATGAGTTCAGATATCTGCAGAAATTTAAAGACTTCGTGCGCATGACCCAATGACACAAAATTATCAATTAATTCCTTATATTTTACAAAAAAATCCGAATGTTTCTTGAATTTTCTTTCTAGAGACAAAAAGCATCCATACCTACGCATAGTTTCTCAACTACAATTGGTAAATCAACTTCATATCTCCCAGTGCAATTACGTGAAACAGATTTAATGTATTTTCACACTCTTTTACTTCTTTGAAAAGCAGAGTTTTTCCGGGAATTCTTCGAGTCGCCGAAATTTATTCATATTATTTAAACTTTCCGTTTCGGAAACCAATGAAGTGTAATGACAACTGTTATAGTGGAATAAGGTTTAGTCTTCCCACAAAGACCCATCCCAAACTGGTATTTTGCAGAGTAGGTTTCTCACTGCCCAAATCAATTTTTCCTTTCTGCAACAAGGAATAAAATATATCCGCGCCCTCCAAAATATCTATCTCGCGTGACACGTTAAAGGCAGGATCGGCTAATTTAACAGACTTAGGCCATTCCAAAGCTTTGTTGTCAAAAGTGCAAGCAGGCAAATAATTAGTCATACTCTGCAAGACTCCAAAATTAGCAGTGAAAGAAAAGATGTTTATTTTAGATTTAATTTTTAAAGAAACGGCGGTGGATACCGGAGTTTTAACACCACCGACACCATAAACCACCCAATTTGCTTTATCGCCAGAAATGTTTAACTGGTCATAGCAATTTTAGGTTATAAAGTTACGCTCGCTCGCATTATTTATTTATTTATTTATTTAGTATAGTAGGTACGCAAACAATACTCTAATAATACATGGTTATCGCTAATATTTTTAAATTGTTACTAAATAGAGTATAATATTTTATGCGTACTCCGCATGCTTAATTAATAATTGCGTATGCGCCGTTTATCTCAAGATTTACAAAAGTATCAGTACAAAAATTAATATCCTTAAAAATTATCAAAACAAAAATTAAAAATTTTAGAAATAAGTTTACAGTAAATTATGAAAAACCTTCCGAAAAGGTCCTCATAGTAGGGATTCCAAATTATGGAACCAAACTCCAGTTGGCTGCGTAATAGAGAATTATAGAGCAAGTTAAAAGGTTAATATTTTTTAACGGTTTAGTAACCCTATATATAAACCCAGTGTTCGCTCGCTCTTACTTACTACATTGTTGATATGCTCTCTAAAAGTCAGGTGCTCGTCGTGAAGTATTCCTAGATCTCTTACACTTTTTGTAGACTTTAGTGTTGAATTGCCGATAGAGTAGTCTTTAATTTGCTTATTTCTAGTGAAACGAATAATTATACATTTTCAACATTCAGTTCCTTTCTATTAGATTCACACCATTTTTTCAATTCGCAAAAATCTTTCTGTTGTGCATTGTAATCCTCCATTGTCAGTATTTCTTTGAATATTTTAAAATCATCTCCATACATTAGATTCCGACAGCGTAGACTCTGAGAGAGATCATCAATGAATATTAGGAATAGAAGTGATCCGAGATTTGATCCCTGAGGCATTCCAGATATAACTAAGGCAGGGATCGATCTATATATCGTTTCACACGAACAATTTATGTCCTATTTGATATGTACGACTTCATCCATCTAAACACGTTACCGTGAATACCGTTATTTGCAAGTTTCATATGAAATATGTCATGATTAACGCTATGAAACGCTTTAGCGAAGTCGGTATACACGGCATCCACCTGGTGTTTCTTATTAAAAACGGATGAAATGTACTGATTCTAATCCAACAGGTCAGTTTCCACCGATCGGTATTTGGTGAATCCATGATGGTACGGACATATTATATGTATGTTTAAAATGTTTAACATGATCGCAGACAAGAGATTCGAATATCTTTCCGAATAATGAGAGTATGCTGATTGGTCTGTAGTTAGATACTGGACTCCTGGATTTATGAATCGGTATGATATCAGCAATCTTCCACTGCGATGGAAATACTTCTATCTTAAGACATTTATTGTATATAATGTGCAATGTCTGTACGATTTCTTTTGAACATTTTTTAATAAATAAGGGAGGGATTTCATCATGACCTGGATCTTTACTATCATCAAACATTTTGAACTTAGTTCTAATATTTATTTTAATAATAATAATATTGCATAGCGAGTAATTAGCACTCGAAACACACACACTTTCTTGTCAGCTGCACTGGGTTAGAATCGAAAACTGAGGAAAAGTATTCTGAGAACAACTCGCTTATTCCGGATTCATCGGTGGCAGTTTTGGATTGAAAATACATAGTATCCTGTATCGTTGGTTTTGCTTTTTTCGCTTTTACGAATGTCCAGAATGGTTTACTTGTCTTATTTAGAGACTCTTCTATTGTCCTAATATAGTCATTATAACTTTCTTTTACCATTTTATTACCTCTTTTTCTCAGCAAAGAAAATGTTTTGTAGTCGACCGCGTTGCCATACCTTTTTGCCTTTTTTCTGAATTTTTCTTTTTCCTTCAGCAACTTTATACAGGATGTATTTCACCATGCAGGATATTTTGAGGATCTTTTGCTCTTGAACGGTACCTATTGCTATTTTAATTTTTCCCAGCTTGGAATAAAATGGTTCGACTGATAAATCTGAGTAATCGTTAAGCATGTATACCTACCATTTAATTAGTGATAATAATTCAGTACATTTTTTGTAGTCGCCCTTAAAGAAATCATATCGAGATGTTGCAGTATTTTGAACGAGCTCGACGTTATATGCAAATTTCAGATATGCCTAGCGGTGGGCGTCGACTCGGCTTATTGCTGTGGAACTTTTTACACATATATTGTCTTTGTCAGACAATATTAAATTTAAAATTCAATCGAAAGGGTTATTGATATAGTTAGATTGTGTGAGGTTACCGGTCGACATATTAATAGGCAATATTATTATGTCGGCAAATTAATTTTAGGTATTGAGATTCCTTTTGCTCATTATTGAGCACGGTACTTGTAAAGCCAGTATTTAAATCGGCCGTTTAGCGATCTCTCAGAATTGTTAACCGGTTTTGCAACTTTTTATTTAATTTAATATACTTTGCTTCAATGTCCAGTCCTTCCTGCATAAACTTTAACCCGTCGTCAAACCTTTCCAAGATGTCATTCAGTCGGTCGAGAGAAATTTGAAGGTCGGTGGCGCATTCGATGTCATCAATATTTGGCAGTGACCTTTCCAAATTTGTGATGCGTCCCTTCAAATACTTGCGCTTATTCAGCAGTGCCTTGATAACGTCATATCGGCTGTGCCACATAAATAATTGAAGCGTGCATAATTTACACTTACTAACTATTGAGAAAAATAACATAGAAATATGTGAAAGTCAAGAACAGTACTTATCTATACTAATATTATAAAGAGGTAAAGTTTGTGACGTTGTAGGAAGTAATCTCTGGTACTACTGAACCGATTTTGAAAATTCTTTTACCAATAGAAAGCCACGTTATTTGTGAGTGTCATGGGCTATATATTAATCCGAAGAATAAAAAGACTTTTTCGTGGTAGTCGGATTTCCAAAGTAAGTCGGAAAAAACGGTCGAACAAAAACGTTTCTAACTAACGCTGCCTTAACGGTGAGGGATATATGATTAACTTCTAGGGAAAAGATGTAGAGCTTGATAATGCCTACAAAAAAGCCAGGACAGCATTTTTATATTTAAGTCACAAAAAGTAGTATTTTATATTTAAAAAATAATTTTAATCCTTAGGTCATGTTTATTGGTCATATTGTCAACAATTCTGAATTCTTATCAAAATAAGTAATTTTATCGTTTGAAGTGTTTAAAACAAAAGGCTTTCCCCTTTTACTGCATATAATTTCCCTTTTACTCCATAAATAGTTAAAGAAATAATACACTCACAAATAAGACACTCACAAGAAGACACTCACAAATAACGGTATTATAGTCAAATTGGCATGCAAATACATACATACATATGCAGTAAAAATATAACCCTTCTTTTGGCAGTCAGGAAATAAATCATAGCACTCACTACTAACCGAACCACACTCATAATTTCATCACAGGTAAAAAGTTTTACCACCCAACGAAGTGGGCACGGGTCAGCTAGTATACACTATAAACACAGTTGTTGCAAGTAGTTGTTCTGTGTAGCTTACCAAAAGACCAAATGTTAATAACTGCCCCAGCAATTCTGGATAATTGGCCGTTAATAGCACTCTTGCGAAAGCCGTTAATAGCGCTCTTGCCCCGCAGTTTTTAACCTCTACTGAGTGGCTTAATAGGCAACTTTTGATAAAACAGAATAAAAAAAACAAAAATATACGTGTGGCACTCGGTGACTGCCGCGGTAAAGCTATTGCATAGCATTTTTAACAACTTATGCAATTATATTTATTTACCTATTTATTTTATTTATTTTATTTTTTTCTGACTGCGCTCTATCGGAAAACTTTGAAATTATTCCGAATCATTTGCGGCTGGGGTAGCTGCGGTAGCTAAAAGGTAAAATATCTCGTATTTTCCATAAAAAAGCAAATTTCTATCCATTTTTTTTTGTATTTTTTCTAATTTTTTTTAATCAAAAGTTGCTTATTAGCTCGTACTGATTCACCCACTTCAAGGATGTCACTAATTAAAAACTCACCTTTATACGGAGGGCACAGGCCGCGGCCTAGGGACTTCAGATTTCAGAGGGCGTTCGCTTTTTACAAGATTTTATTTACCTTGCAATGTTTGTTAGATATGTTAGTTTGTTTAGGTCAAATCTTGCAAGCTGAATTAGAACCACTTTCTCCTATCCTGTAAAGTTGAAATTTTACATGTTGGTACAGTTCCGATGACAATGCATTTATATGGTGAGCATGACCTGATTCTGCACCCAGGATTGACTCCCGACGAGGGGACTCCTCAATGGTCTACAGCACAGTCACGAAGTTTTATATACGCATTCAATTATGATAGCCCGTTCTAAGTTTCACCATGACATGGCTGTTGCGTCCAGGGTTGGCTCCCAACGAGGGAACTGCTCAACGGTCAACAGCACAGACACGAAATTTTGTATTACTCATTGAATCAAAATAGCCCGATCTAGGTTTCACCGCGACTGGGCTGCTGCACCCAGGATTGGCTTCCAACGAGGGGACTCATCAACGGTACACAGCACAAACACGAAATTCTCTAAAGCATTCAATTCTGATAGCCCGTTTTAAGTTCCACTATGACATGGCCGCTGTACCCAGGGTTGGCTCGGGACACAGTATTTTAATAAAAGCTTGTTTTAAAAAATGTCTTTTTCTATTAACTTATTACAAGCTTTTATTTACCTTGCAATGTTTGTTAGTATGATAGTTTGTTTAGGTCAAATATTGCAAGCTGAACTAGAACCACTTCGTCTTATCCTGTAAAATTGAAATTTTACATGTTGGTTCAGTTCCGATGACAATGCATTTTTATGGTGAGCGTGACCTAATTCTACACCGACAACAGCACAGCCACACAATTTCGTGTACGCATTCAATTATGATAGCCCGCTCTAAATCTCACCATGACATGGTTGCTGCGCCCAAGGTTGGCTTCCGACGAGGGGACTCCTTAACGGTCAACAGCGGAAAACAAATTATTGTATACGCATTCAATTATGATAGCCCGTTGTTAGTTTCATTGCGAAAGGGCTGCTGCACCCAGGGTTGGCTTCCAACGAGGGACTCCTCAACGGTCAACAGCACAAACTCGAAATTCTGTACAGCATTCAATTATGATAGCTCGTTCTAAGTTCCACTATGATATGGCTCCTGCACCCAGGGTTGGCTCGGGACAGAGCATTTTAATATCAGCTTGTTTTAAAAAAATACTTTTTACTATTAACATATTTATAGTAGAAATCATCAAGTTCTTGCGCGATTATGAACGTATTACTCTATCCTCAAGTCACTTGAGGATAGAGTTTCTATCTATTAAATGTTAAATCTCATTTGGGTAAATGTTTAAAGTCCCCCTTGCAACACCATTACCCAATCTCTGAAAATTAGTGAAAAACAAGTTTCTGTACGTGCGATTAGAGATCCAATCGCGTTATACCAACACAAAAAACAAGAGCGCCATCGAGTTTATTTAAAACGCGAAAAAAAATCATAGGTTAGGTTATGACCGAAAAATGAAAAAACAACCACAGGGTCGGGGAAAGAATTTGGTTTGGCACTAAATTTGGCAAAACGGAGAATAAACCTTCGCAATTTTAAAATAAACTACAAATTTAAAGTTATCAAAACAAAGATCCTTTAATCAGCAGGTAGCTCCGTCAATCTCTTCTTCTGACAGGTGACATGTGGGTTTTTCAGGTTCAATTACAAATATCCAGGCGAGAATGAATCCGGGCACGGTTGGCCGATTCGTTAGGGTTTGTTACAATTGGAAATAAAAGGCGACACAGCCAAAACCAAGCTGTGACGAAAAGAGAAAAACCTCCATTACTACAAAACTTGTTTATCTAATTGAATCCCCAAAAGAATTAAACGCTTACCAAAAAATAGGACCTTGCTCACATTACTTTAAAACGCCGCACTTCTGGTGCACACAACCTCGCCGGTCACTTCGCTTTTAGCGGGTTTTTTGTCGCCCTGCACGAGTCAGAAGTGCTCCTCCTCGCGTCATTTTGGAAACAATGTCCCCCTCAATGACTGTGGCAAGTTGGGACAGACCGGAAATGACTGTCGTTAAACCAACTTTAGGAGATAAAAAAAAACTCATGACAACTCGTTTACAATCAAATAGTAATATTTTTGTAATATTTATTACATTTATTAAAAAGGTTCTTTTGAACTTGATTTTTTAAGTAAATCTTTTGTTTTTTTGTCATGGCAAGGACACCAGAAGGGTCATTTTTTATTGGACCGCGGAATACGGCCATTTCTATTTTGACAGGTCAAACGTCAAAGCTTTTAGCGATTTTTTTTTGTTTTGGAGAAATGCTTTAAGATTTTGAACCATGATTCAGTATTCAGTATTCAGTATTCAGTTTATTTATTCAGAATATACAATAACAGCATGAATTAGGAATTAAAGCTAATTATCGCATATTAGAATTCGTCAGTTTATATGTAGATATAAAACTATTTAAGCATAAATATTAATTCAACAATAGCATTGACTAAAGTCGGCTTTACACGACAGACAAATATTTTTTTTTTTTAATATTTTTTTTTTTAAAAATTATGAAACAACTCAAAAACTGAGTAAGACCAATATAAAAAAACATGAGAAATACACGCGAAACATGTTGCAATGCGTGCAACACGTTTTTGAAACAGACCATGCCACGCAAATTTGGATTTTTGTTACAACACTAGTAGCTTTCTGTATCGCCTTTTGCACTCTGGCCACAAATTATTCTAGAGAAAGAAAGTTTTCTTGTTTATAACGAGTCTTCATCAGTCTGAGGTCTCTATAATCTCAAGAATAACTCAACTCTTGGTCTCTTCTACTTATAGAGGCAGAGATTATGAGCACCGTAAACTATGACGATATTATAGATGATTTCGCCAATAAAAAAAATACCGCAAAAAGGTGTAATTCTTGTTTCATTACACTTTTATTATATGACTAATTCATTCAATCATTTGAATTGTCAATATTACCTATCCACCAAAATACGTAAAATTGTTCGTGGCCTTAAAAAGGCCTAAATAAATACAAGTGTTAAGATAGGTAGAAGGCAGGGGCGGCATATACTTAAGAAAAGTATAAATCCGGCACTGACTCAACCCCAACTCATTCACCTATCACCAGTGTGTATATTTTGAGAAATTTTTCAGAAAATAATGACATGCGTGTGCGTTTTAGATTTTGTGTTAGATTTAGTTCCTCGCCAAAAAATAAAAATAAAATAACCTAAACGATATATTTAAAAAAAAATTAATCAAGAAAACTGATATTAAAATTGAGGTACGATTTTAATAATTGCTTAATTTAAAAAATGGGTGTCGTTAAGTCCAGTTTTTTTTTAATGAGTCGTATCTTATTTCCAGTTTTTATCTCTGCTGCCACACAGACCCCACGGTGTGCTCACTGAGGCGGTGTGCTTGCGACTTGTTTACACCATCGAACAACTCTGACTGGAGTACGGGTATTCCAATAGATCATAGGCATTATCGCACTGGTAGTTCTATTTGCAATAATACTACATATATAGCAGTTGTTTGGTGGTCAAAAGCAATATTCTAGAAATGAATTCTAATTAAACTTTTCGTGCTGTTTTTATTTGTGAGGTCCATTTTTTTAAAACTGCACAGTAATATGACTTTTTCTACATCGAAATCCGTTATTGGTTTCAAAAACTTACACCTGCCCACGAGTTTGGTTACAAACTCTGTATATTTGGATTCGGTACTATTGATATTATTTATCAATAGTACGCTGTCCTGTTATGACAACTTGTACTAATAGTGGCTAAAAGGTTCCTTAGACTAAAATTAACTAAACATGTATTTTTTGTCTAAATTTCCAATGTTATTTACGAAGATAAACAATACCTTCATATATTTACGTGTTCATATATTAATACGGCGCTTTACTGTTAATTTAATCACTAATTTATGTTTCTACTCTTTAGAATATTGGTGAGAAATAAAATAAAATATGTACGTTATTTTCAGTAGAACTGCCAAAACGAAACCGGTAAGACGAAAAGATACCCGCATAATATTATGACAAATATACCAAATTCCGCATATCTTTAAATTAATTATCCAATGTATTATGAAAATATGAACAAATACATTTCTAGAATAATCTTAGTCTTGATTTGCACTCTGCAGAATCATCTTCAGTTTTGAGATATACAGTTTTTCGGTTTCCTTAACATCCTAGCTGAGTTTGATCTTAGAAAAAAGTTCCATTTTGGGCTTCCGAACTACCATGGGCCGCACCGGCTGTACCGGCTTCACCGGATTAGTTACGTCACTGCTTATATGAATTACGAAATAGAAAAAAATCATTACCGCAAATTAACGATAGTTAAAAATTCTTTGTTAGGGTAGGTAAAAGTATGTAAAATGTATTCGATACTGGCCATAGGATTATGAAAGGAGTAAGATATCAGTTATACACGGAATTTCACGGCAGGCCTACTTTCCTTCCTAAATGTAACTCTGTACCTACGTACCTACAACTAAACAATAAAATTGTTTTGATTTTTGTTTTACTTTTTTATACAAAAAAAACATGTTTTTGGATATTAAATTTTTTATTAAATAGAATAACGCCATCAACATGGAATGAACATACTACATAGAAAATTACAGCACAATTTCTTAACAACAGTGTGCTGTATGCAAATTTCTTACAAATAATAAAAAACAATCGGTACAGGTTAAGCACAAAGTATACAGAAACCATCCAACCCACATTTTGCAGATTCGAGAAGAAAAACGTTTGAATAATTTTTTTGTTGTTCAAATAACTGTTATTTAATCAAATTTAATCACATTGTACGTAATAAAAAATATATATTATGTCCAATACTATCCATCTATAATACCATTCCTTTAATCCCTGATCTCGTAATCGTATTATGAGAAAAAGCTCATAAATATTCCTTTTGTAAAAAAATATACAGAGTTACTACTTGTTGGGTTTATCGTGCAGTCTAAATATCTAAAAGTTCATATAATTTCATCTAAAATATATATTAAAACATTGAATTATTAACAACATTTTCACCTGCGACTACGACGCCGATGGGTATTCACCGCTTTTCTAGTGGTTTTTGCCCTTCCCCCTGGATAATTTAAACTTTTTTTTATTATATAAAAAATATCCAATATAATAAATTGCTTTGGCCAAAACAAATGTAAAAAAAATATATATGAAACATTTTTTACATTTTTTTTCGAAGCTGGTAAGATGACATTTGTGCGGATTTTATCACCCCACTCGATTGATTTTATCACCCCACTCGATTTTATCACCCCACTATCTGCCCTAGGGTGACACTATTAAAACATAGTGACCATTTTTTCCCCTTTCATACATTATAATGCTCATTCATTCTAGAAAATTAAAAGTTAAATATAAGTATAATCAAATAATAATTACAAATTATTATACAAATAATATTACAAATAAGTAAATTAATAATTACAATTAACAGTGAATTAATATTAAAAAATAAATAGACCAATAGTTTAAATTCGTTGAGAAGGTTTCTTATAATAATATATATATTTTTAATTTAATCAGGTAAATGTGTTTATTGTAAAGTATTCAATATATTAAATATCCTACTTCGGAATGTGACACCATTTCTTCGCACTGACTTCTACTTTTCGTCATGAGCCACTTGATAATGCATTTTTTTCAGAGTCAATCTGCTCATTGAGCTCTGCACTTTAGCCTCTCTCGGCCAAGGAAGAGCAGAAGGAATTATACAGACTCTAATAGAGTTTGAGGATGATGACCAATTTGCCTCCATGTCTGACGGGAGAGGTGAGGTAATGTGATGTAATATTGTGCTGTCTTTGTACTAAGCTGTTATCACCGCTGAAACAGTCTGTATAGGCGAGGCGTGGGAGTGCGGTCCAAGTGGACATCCGTGGGTAGCGGTTATCGCTTCCGGTTCGCCGTCGCTATCGTACTGCTCTCCTTCCTCGTGCGCTCCCGTTTACCAATCTGCTCCAATTGCCCGCCAAACGCTATGTACATTTATTTTCAACTCTCCAAACTTACTAATATGTAGTCAAATAAGAAGCGCCATCACAATAAATAGGCCAAGAGGCAGCGCCAGAAAGTCACGCCACTTTATGACAAAAATACTTAGGGTACCATATTCTGTGTTCCTCCTTCAGGACCATTAAATGGTTGCTTTTCACTAGAATGGACTAGTCAAATGTCGAAATTTTATTATGTCCAAAAATCTAGTTCAAATGTCAAAATTAATTATTAATAGAGCAAAACTTTTTGAGGGTGGCTAGTTAGTCTGTGGTAGCAAAACTAGTTAGAGTCGGTTGGTCCCCAAACGTCTGTCCTTCATAGTCTATGTCTGTTCTGAATGAAATGACCAGGGATATAAGACGGAGATAGTGACTCCTGACGGCCATATAATATATAACGTACTTCTGCAAATATTATTATTATTATTATTAATAATATTGCCATTATTAAAGACCACCCATAACTATAATCCGAACGCTTTGAGAAACTGAACAAGGTACACTTTTGTGGTGTTTGGATTTTCAATGCTCTACTGTACCTATCTATGCGTATACCAATGTATAACATGCAAGCTGGGCTTTATTACATTTAAAAAATTAAAACGTGCATATAATACACTAAGTGATAATGAAAAAGACTTTAAACGGTATAATGAACCATCATTTGAATATGAGTGGCGCACCAACTATAGATATATCATAAAGCAACACTACATATATAAGAGTATAACAGTTGTATTTTTATACACCGATCGACTTTCCTGAGCGATCGACTTGCCTGAACAACCGACTGGCCTGAAATACCGACTTGCCGAGAAGCCTGCTCGAACGAGTAGATCAAGCGGGGGAAGACAAAGCTAAATGCATCCACAAACCCTCTTACCCCCCCCCCCCCCCCATAAGGTTTTTAGGTCTATCATCCAACTGCAGGAGGTGGGGAGCGCCAGCAGCCGAGCAGTTCCCTGTAATGTTACCCAAAAGTGCATGTTTCAGAAGCTGCTCATGGCCAAAGATTTCGATCACGGACTTAATCCGTACCCTTTGTTTTGCATTGCACGTCACATTTATATTTGTAAACGTAGAGATGATACCCATTTGAACCCTAATTTGAACTTCTTCCGTTCCCTTTTCTTTGCATAGCAAAAAAGATAACTGCTAAAAGTAAATGTAGCATCAATCCATTGCTTTGCTTTGCTCCCAGAAGAAAGAAGAAGATCAGCCACCGGCTACACCGCTAGTCCACAACATGCATGTCCAGTCAGTGAACTAGACACACAAGAACCCCAAAATAAACGCAAAGCGTGTATTGTGCAATTTTTGTACGCAGAGTTGCGCACTACAAGATGATGACCACGTTTACATACAACAACTGTGCAATAGGGTTGTCTGCCTGCTACTGGCGCAGTGCACCTCGGATCTTTCGCCGTGATAGGTAGTAGTTGCAATAAAACTCTAATGTATGATTGTAGGTATGGCTGCTTTTCGGGCAGGAGCGAAAAGATTTTGTTTTATTATTCAATATTTAGTAAAAACAAGTCATAAATCGATTGGCTGAAATAGTATATATTTCGATTTGCAAAGGTATAAAGTTATATGTCTGGTCATGGTTTATTTTGTAATATATTTTGAAACCAATACATTCAGCTTTTATTAATATCATCGCCATGATGCGGTAATGTGTGACTTAAGTGTGATTTTTTCCACCAAGAGCGCCGTACTTCACCTTTAAAAACTTTTTGAATTTTGGAAGGTACATAATATGTGGAGTATGTATGATATGTGTGTATTATAAAGTAAACTCGCAATCTCGATTTTCTGCGAATTTAAAGCTTTTCCGACGCAGCGACTGTTGTTAATCATTTTAGTGATGTTTATAAATCTGCTCATTTATTTTTTAGTATATTAGTGACCATATTTTGTGTGACAAAGTTTTTTAAAAATGGCTGGTGGTTCCAGGGCGACTCAGAAATTGCCCACTCAGTGGGCGTTTCTCACCGGATGCAAAAATTGTATGTGTGTAATAACGATATGACTAATTATTGAACTACCAATTTACAATGTATGATATATTGAAATAGATAATAAAAATATATTCAAGAGATACGAGGAGGAAGTTGCCAAGGCCGTCATATCACCGACTGCTCCAGTTGACATCAATTCGTACGTTTCGCGTGGGATACCTTTGGATACCGATGATGGTAGTGGTCACAGGGGCGGATCTAGGGATTAAAGGGGGGGGGGGGGGGAGGGAGGGGGGTAATTACTTATTTTGTAATGCAAAACTGTCAATTTGCTTTTTTTTAATCTCGCTGTTGCGCAAACTAACGCACACACAGATATAATTGAATGCTTATGAAGTGAAGTACAAGGTGTGACAAAAGTAATGAGTCTGGCAACCCTGAAAGCGATCTGAAAACCCTGCGAGCTGTCCTTTCAGACAGCTTGTATCCCAGTCCCACAAAGATCACAAAATCACAAAAATATTAAGATAAAAGAAAACTATTTCGTAATTAATTTCTTCCCTCAAAGGCTGTATTACAGGAAGAAGTCTAAAAGGATTGATTGACCTCCTAGCCGCAGTATTAAATATTTATATATTACACAAAAAATATAAAGAACAAGCGGACCCGGCAAAACCATATTCAGCAAAAATATTTCAGCGAAATATTCAAAAATAAGTTTAATATTGGATTAGCCAACGATGGGCTTGCAAGGCAAATTTAACAAACACATTCACATTGGGGAGGTGTCAAATACAACGAGGTTACCCGTCACCCCAGGCTGGTATAACAACATGTGATTGTTCATTCAGCCTGGAGTGACCGTAGAAGACTTGTAGACGTAGATAATCTACTATCTAGTTCCACCAACTCGCCCGCGAGAATCCAACACTAAATCGCGTGGCACCAGGTAGAAAACCGGCTGGCATCCACGCGCCCTCGCTACTAGTTATGTTTGGATTTCTCCGTCCTTCCGACTGTCCCGGGTGCCAGGTCGCTTCCGCGGTCCTCTACCTAACGTAAGCGGCGATTCAGTTTGAATCATCGCGGACCACGGCATCCTTTGCCCGACTCCTCACTCTGGATCGGGTATCCGACTGGTGGTTTCAAGATCGGCTGTCAATAGCTTAACAGCCACCCCCGCTCTACAGAAAACAAAGTTGTTTCCAGGCTCCCCCATTCCAGTCGGAATTCACAGTCGATTGCCTGACGCCGCACAATGGGCGAACCAGCCGCGAAGAACAATTCCCAAGGGAAACGGTCCTTCCCGGACTCGAACATCTACTTGGAGGCTACCGGATGGGTGATGACCCGTTAGTTTGACCGACCCTAAAACAAAGTGGGTCATAATGTCCCAACTGCACTGGGCCCGTTAGCCCCCTAAACACACACATGTACAGACTAGAAGACTAAACACATGCACGAACTAAACACATACACAGACTAAGATAGTCGATGAAACCCATTTGCAGGGGTAGCGGAATACACATGCCGGTTGAGCATGTAATACGTACGTAATCAGCTTTGGCTATAGGAGAAAAAAAAAACACATTTTTTAAGGCTGATATGTGCAGTGACCGTCCGTTGTGCATTCTACGACTGGTCTCCCAGGTGAGCTGGTTGCGGGGTTTATAGCATGGACTGGTGGCCAATAGATATGGATAGATAGAGAACAGTCTGGCAAAAAAGAGTAGACCATACGTTTTAGGGAAAAATATTTATATTGCAACACAGTAATGTGAGAATAGTAAGACTAAATAATCTAGGGACATGTCTCAGTGCCCTCTCCCAAGAAGCGTATTGTACTCAGACTAGTGTGTCTGCTCCTTTACTGACTCTGTCACCGAACATTGACGTTTGAATGATTGTGAGCTTAAAAGAGAAATAAAACACGATAGCCTCTAATCCGTTAAATAATCATTAATTTTGACTACGACTGAGACAGGTACCAATGATTTGTGATGAAATGTTAGTCTAAACATAGCCTCAAAATGCGGCTAGAAGTACATTTTAAGACGCTGAAAATGGCTTATCTGGCCCCACTTTAAAGAGTTTTGTTTATTTTTAACGCAAAAGAACGTAAATAGCGAGAATAAATAACAAAATGACCGCAAGTTCATGAACATAACAAACAGCATACAATTCATCTGACACCAAGGTTAGTGTTGCCATGTCAAATTATTTTCTATTTTTTTTTTGCCAAACTGTAGGTAAGTAAGCCTGAATGGGCCTAAAATTAGGACTATGCCGGAAGATCATATACTTGCTCTCCTATATCGTGTACTCTCCCAATTAACACCATCCTATCTCCACGAGCTTTTTGAACCACTAAGTTCCCACGGTCTCGTACTTTGGTCAGCCTCTGACAGTTTATTAAAAATTCCGAGTCATAATAGTGATTTCTATTCCTATTCTTTCTGTGTCCATGGTGCAAGACTCTGGAACGATCTCCCAGCAAATATACGAAACTCGCCTTCTTTACCATCGTTTAAGACTCACCTTAAGGATTACTACCTTTCTAAGAAGTAACCAGTTCTTCCCTTTCTCTCCTGTTCCTCTCCCAATTTCCTCTCCTCGGGCATTATTAGTTTTAAATTCTTCCACTTGTCTGTATGTTATGTAATAATCTTTATTTTCACAATGCGCGCATGTACCACTGTGTTTAGGTTAGTTGTAAGACATTGCCATGTGGTAATAAGCTCGCCTTTTTGTATACGAATTAAGTGCAAATAAAGAGTTTATTATTATTATGATACAAGTGTTTATTTTATATACGTGGGGGTGAAACTACAAGGCCTCTACCACCCTTCCAGTACCTTCGACTTATAACCAGTTCCACCCTGTCGTTATAGATTTATATTAAAACTAAGTTACTACTTGCTGTTTTATATCATGTTGCTACAATAGCAGCTCGCTCGTAGAGGCCCGGAAATGTGTTCTGATATCGTACTATCATACCTAATTAAATATTTTTTTGCCTCTCATCTGCTCGCTTCCGGATATTTCATTCATGCTAATAATCGTACTAGTTTGTTACTAAAAATGACACAATTTAAAAGAACTCTGAAATTTACGCGGTTGCTAGTCACTGTATGTCTGACCGAGTAAGTCGTCAAGGCGACATGAGACATCAGGAAATATCCGAAACGGGTGGACACGCGAAGAAATATGCGGGTTCAATTTTGTAGGGTTCGCCAATAAAAAACCAGCGTTGACGAAGCGTCAGGTGATTCCACGTCCACTCGCGCCGGCGACCGGGCGCATACTAAACTTTCTATAGCAGCGCTAGCACAGAATAACTATCATTGCGCAGTGGTGGTATTTATTTATTTATTTATTTTTATTTTTCGGAAAACTTACAGCGTTTTAAACTTAATGCTAACGCATATTATACAAATCTAAGACCAATTAAAAGTTTTCACAATTAAACTAAATCTATTGTTACCGTGCAACGAGCTTTGAAAAAAGAATGCAGGTTTAAATAAGGAGAAAGGGATAGGGAAGCCACATTATGAGTTATGTAGATGTATTTAAGATATATGATGATATATAACATACATACATATATACATGCATACACGTGCACAAATAATAAATTAAAATAAATAACACGACAAGGTAATAATAAACTGTAAAATTATAGTTAATTTAAATATATATAATATAAATCACAATATATTTATGATGTTAATATACATATGAACTTTTATAGAAAATATGAGAAAATATTATACTGGCTAGAAAGCATTGTTATAGTGTAGTAAACAATACCACAGCCTGCGTACCTAACGGACGAAGAAATACCAATTAAACCCTAAGGTATTTATCGTATTTCTAATTTGTTCGAGGCAAGTATTTCAAGATAAATTAAAAATATCCAAATATTGAAAATTTAGGTTATATGATCGAAGGGCTCTATAAAAATACATATTTTGACCATAATTGGTATTGACTCTCGGTAGATAAAATAAGACACGAGCCCTTGTCTTATTATTTGGGATTCGGTAGGAAATTCTGCCAACAGAATAGAGACTGTCTATTATATTATTAATAATATTGTTCAGAAAACGTATATCATATTGGAGGCGCCTATCCTCGAATGAGTCCATGTTATGACGGTTAAGTCTCTCTGAGTAACTATCGGAGGTTTGAAACGATTTGAAATCAAGATGTCTCATGAAGTACTTCTGGAGTCTCTCAACTCTATTTTTATACACTGTATACTGAGGCGACCAAATGATAGATCCGTATTCGAGAATGCTGCGTGCATAGGAGAAGTATAAAATCTTAAGGGTTCTTACATCGCTGAACGGTTTACACACTCGCTGGATGAATCCTAACATTTTATGAGCTTTTCCGGTAGCATAGTCAATATGTTTATCAAACAGCAGTTTATTGTCTAATACTAAACCCAGATCGCGCTCCTCGCTCTTTTCACTTAGGGGGATATAATTAAGTTTATAAATGAAATTTATTTATTTTTTTTCCTTGTGAAAGTAATTTTGTGACATTTTGAAATATTTAATGTTAATTTATTCCTAACACAATAGTCGTAGAACCGGTCGAGATCTCTTTGGATAGAGACGCTATCATCGATGCTATTTACATACTGGTAAATTTTTAAGTCGTCAGCTTAGGAGATGTGAAAACTATTATAGAAACAATTTCCTACGTCGTTGATGAATATATTAAAGAGCAATGGTCCTAAATGACACCCCTGCGATACCCCAGATGGGACCGATATAAAATTCGACTTATGTCCCCCGATGACAACAGCTTGATGTCGATTGCTGACATACGAAGTAAACCAACGCAGTAAGTCACCATGTATACCGATGTTGCCGAGTTTGCAAATTAGAATCGCATGATCAACTCGATCGAATGCCTTGCTAAAATCGGTATATATAACATCGACCTGAGAGTGATCATCCATTTGGCAAGATATATAGTCTGTGAATTCACACAGATTGGTCAAAACAGAGCGTCGCTGTGTAAACCCATGTTGCTGTTGGGAAAGAGACGAGGAAATAACAGGATAAACTTGGTCGAAGACGACCTTTTCGAAAACCTTGCTTAGAGTAGGTAAGATGGAGATTGGTCGGTAATGTTCGATTTGCATCCACCCTTATGGATTGGTATGATATGGGCTTCCTTCCATTTACCGGGAAATTGTCCTTGGTCAACAGATCTTGTGAATAACATGCTGACAGGTTTTGGAAGTTGTGCAGCACAGTTAGCGATAAAGCAGGGAGGAATCAAGTCGCTGCCTGCACCTTTCTTCTTATCAACTGCTTTAAGGTACTTATAAATTAATGCCTCATTTGTATCGATGCTGTTAATAGTCGCTATTGGGGAAATATTGCTGGACGCCATAATATGTGATGAAGATCCGGAAGTTGGGATATCCGCAAACACAGATTCAAAATACTGAGAGAACACTTCGGATATTTGTGAGCCACCGCTAATTGAGTGGCTGTCATAGGTCATATGTTGAGGAATTCTATCATTCTTCTGAAGTTTCTTCACATACAGCCAGAACTTTTCCGGGGAACGGGTTATATCACATTGGATTTGATTTATAAAGTTCTTAAAACATTTTGCTTGGACGCGTTTTTGTCAAGCGCGTAACATACAAAAAGTGTCATAGTCGGAAGAATTATGGATTTTTTTCCATTTCTTATGGTATTTAGACTTTTCCTTCATTATTTTTATTAAAGGGAAAGAAAACCAGAGCGGATGGCTATTTCTGAACGGTTTGCGAAGAGGGACAAATTGTTCGATGGCATCGTTAATAACCTGGTAGAAATTATCTAATGCATCCTCTAAAGAACAGTTATTGAGCAAAGTCTCCCAATCGACGGTCGCAAGGCGAGCAGTGATGTTTGAATAATCCCCTTTGTGGCAAAGAAATTTTGGGTAAAGAGCCTCCCGCAGAGTCTGAGGCTTACGACAGCGAAATATGATATCTAGTGAAGGTTGATGAGCATCCTCCTTTACAAGGGGATGTTCAGATCTAACAACGTTTACCAATTCCGTACTTAAGATGAGATCTAGTATGCGGCCATTTCTGTTGGTGATACTGTTGTATTGCTTTAAACCGCAAAGAGATGATTTGTCTACAAACATAGATCCTACTGAATTAAGTGTACCAGAGTGAACAAAGGACGTTAGCTCTTGACTGGGAATCCATTCAATATCAGGTAAATTATGGTCGCCAAAAATAAAGAAAATGTCGTCTGACAATCTGTTTCGGATTGAGACGAGACTGTTCATGAAACCGTCAAGCTGATTATAGTGGATGGAGCCTGATCCTGGAATATATACGCAGCATAAATGAAGGTCGACCTGAGCATGTAATGAAGAGGCAGGAACAGTAACCCAGACGCATTCGGCCGAGCAATCGCTGCCCCAGTCGGGGTTGTACCTGGCTCGCAGTTCACGCTTAACGGCAATCAATGTCCCGCCGCCGCGAATCTGCCCGGTAGAGGAAAGTAACCAAATATGGAATAGTATCCCTAATATGGAATACCCCTGTTTCTCTCTAACTGTCAAGTCAAGACGAAATGCACCATCATTTTCCATCTCATTTACCGACTGGCGTGTCGCACTCGATCAATCACGGCAATCGGGCGAGCGCCATTGCAACGGCAGGAGTGTTTTGTTTTGTCGGCGACTCAAAACTTTACAAGATGTGTAATAAAATATTGGTTTCTTGATAATTACATTGTGAAAATGGGATTGTTACTTATTTAACGTATTGCTGTGATGTTTTTATTGATATTTTCGATAAGTTTTATTGCGCAAATGCTGCTATTTATTTTACACGACAACTAGTTTAAGCCGGTCTAAAGTTCCAAATATGGACACCCACTAGGTGCCTAAATATGGAATATTCCATAATTGGGCTGTCAAGATTTGGTAGTTGAGTTGACCATTTTTGGTGGTGGTGGTCTTTCAATAACTTGTTTTTCCAGAATGCCGTCTACACTGTCAAACGTAAAAGACTCTGAGGATGAAGGCGAAATCTGAACCTGATGGCATAATAGGATAGCATGCTCCTGACTCCTGACATAATAGGACAGCATGCTTCTGAATGTATTTTCTGTCAGCAACTGTTTTTTGAAGACTTTCTAGGAGAAACATGGATCAAATGTTTCATGTATGGAATCTGGGCACACAATGAATGTGCTGGTCCAGAATATGACAGTTGGATACGTGATTTTTGCAAGTAGTTTGTTAGATTAAACAGAATGTGTTCTTTTTAGTCTTGACCAAAGTTTAAAGATCCCTTAAAAATAGATGTCAATGTTTTCGTTATGTTTTTACTGAAACCTGTAGTATTATATATATATATATATATATATATATATATATATATATATATATATATATATATATATATATATATATATATATATATATATATATATATATATATATATATATATATATATATATATAATATATATATATATATATATATATATATATATATATATATATATATATATATATATATATATATTCCATATTTAGGTACCTATTCCATAAATAGCTACTCATTTGGTCTTTTGATTTTTAATTGATAATAAATATTTGTGTTAGTCTTAAAAATTCATGGTTGTAACTCAAATACGCCAAAATGTATGACTGATCGTTGCTATATTGAAAAGCATTTAATTCGTAATAGTTTTTTAATTATACCAAGAAAACAAAATGGTATTCCATATTTGGTTACTTTCCTCTAAGGCTGTATTCACGATCCTGGCGGAAGACATCGTACCTCGCATCTATTATTTCAGCATCACCAAATCCACTCGATAGCCAACTCTCTGTAATCATAATTAAGTCATTATTCTGTAATAGTATATTCTGAAGAAACTGAGCAGTTTTCGTACGCAAGGCTCTGGTATTTTGATAAAAATAATAAAGGCTGTAATAAAGTATAAGGGTGTTAATGGCTCCCTACAAAATTTAAACAGCTGGAGGACATAAAATTAAAAAAAAACATCAAGGAGTTGCTGATAGGCCACCCTTTCTATAATCTGGCCGAATTTGAGGGCCATGATTTTTCAAATATTTTGCCCATTTAAATTACTTAAAAAAGAAGAGCCTTATTGGCTGATTATTTTATATGGTCTTATATCTGTACTTTAAGATTAAATTTGGTTATTTAACATTTTACTGACAATTTGAATATTAAGATTAATAATTTTACTACGTATCTTTTCGAATTACTAACTACTTCAAATATTATGCTTCTATTTTGATTATTTATATTTATAGTTTGACAATCTAGTAGTTAATTCTTGACTACCTATGTATGTTCAGTAAAAAGTAGTAACGAAACTTACTACATAACCCAATTATTTTGACACGTCCAAGAGTGGTCTTTAGCCGTCAATTGGACACGATGAAAATGTAATGTAATGGCAAAGCATGTTTAGAGTAACTCTCAGAGCGCCCTCACGTTTTAAATAATTGTAATTAATTTAAGGCCTAACTAAAAATGCGGCCAAGCGCGATCCTAGAGAATTAACCAATCAATTTAATGAAATTAAAATAAAACACTCACCGCTTACATTGCAGGATTAATCGCGCCTGAAAATTTTCGAAATCAGTTTAAAGCCTTAGGCAAGGCAATGAGCAACTTTTTTGGGTCCAAATTGTTAATTGGTTTCTTATCGAGGAATTTGCTTAAATGCTTTTTTAAAATTAATGCTTATATTTTTCAAAAAAATCATAAAACTAAAATTCTTCAGATATGGTCGTTCCCAGGTATCATATCACCGTAAAATGGCGAACCTGTCGTTAGAGAGATTTATTAATTGTCGTGCGGCTAAATATGTCTAAATATGAAATAAGGATGTTTTCTTTTCTGAGCGTACCTACTCATTATTCTACCAAATCATAACATCCAGCATTTCAGAAATTACAGCCATAATTATTAAACACTGGCTATATCAGTCCTGAAACCGAGTAATATGAAAAAAAATAGATTATCTAGGTCAACTTTATAAATGTGTTTTAGCCATGGCAAGAGTTACAACCATTAACATAATATATCTATGAACAATACTCACCAGTATTTTCAATATTTTGATTACTCTGGCAATACAATCGCTTTCGGCGATTGAAGAGCGAGGTTCGTTTTATACGCCATTATGAACACTCGCCTTTCCTATTCATTTGATCTGACTATCTTTTAGGGATCGACCTGTTGCTTGTTTGTAGTGTTCCGATGCGTTTGGCCAACTGGTTGCTGCTAGGTTCTCAAGTAAACTGTTAATTTTTTCGCAGATTACTTGGGGGCCGCCAGCAAATCGTTAAATTTACCGGTTTTGATTCCAAATTGCACAACACTCAATCAAGGATAAGCAAAGGATTAAATTGGTGGCCTTTGTTATTCTATCTTTTTTTAAATAATAACATACATAATACATAATACAATAAAATACATAATAAAATACATTACATACAATACATACATAACATACATAATACAATAAGTACAGTTGTCACATCAGCACGTTGCCTAGTGATTGCTGATTATGTCTAATTATTTTTATGCACTAGAAGTGCTGAGGCCTGCAAGTTTTTCCAGCGTAATATTATTACAGTTTACGCATGGATCCAATAACCTTGACATGAATGTTAACAATGTTCAGTATGATTATTACTCCATCGCTGGCTGTGTGCTTCCTAGAGTGCCTGATGTCAAGAACTTGTTAGTTAAACATTGGGCTCGATTGCGTTTCTTCGTGAACTAAAATCGGAAATTAGTCCGTGTGAACGAGACGGGGCAATAAGCTAGAGCGGAGTGTGAGATGACCGGTTGTCACAAGGTCAAATCTTACACCGCACGAAATATGCTAGGATTTATTCGGACGAGTATAAGTTCAACAGGTAGTATTTATCGACGATCGTTCGCTTCATATTCCACTCTAACATATTGCTCTGTCTCGTTCGCTTGGACTAATTTTAGGTTTAGTTCACAAAGAAACGCAATCGGGCCCATTGTTAAACATAAAGGACAACATTAGTCAACTATTTGTAACTTCTTTCAAGCTTCTAGGGTTTGTGATACTGCAATACAAACACATTAATAACATTCGGGATATACGAATCAATTTTTAGAAGTCGCATGAAAACGAATGCAACTATTTGATATCCGCATGATGATACCCATAACCACGTGCTGGGAAAGGTAAAGAAATGTTTTTTTGAGATTGTTTATTCAAGCAGTGCGGATATAATCCATTTGTGTATTCGATTGCATTTATATTTCTCTCTTTCTTAGAAAGGAATGATGACCATGTCCTGTATTTTTGATCTGATTCGAGGTAAAACTGATAACCATAGCTTACTAACTAAAGGTGGATCTTTTGCGCCTAATAATTATCTTCTTCTTGATCGCGCCATCTTTTCGCGGTGCTGTTCTCGCACACTAACCTTACAAGGTGAACCTTAGCGCTTGCAGATTTAGATATTTTACTGCCAACCGCTCTGTTAAAATTACAATCAATTAATTATTTATTATTATGTGATAGCATTGTTTAATAGCATATATAAACAATAGTGGTAGGTGGTGTATTTTAAACGACTTTCTATTTATATAGTTACTAGTTGATATCTGTATAATTTTTTCGTTTTAAGTTTCGAGCGACGGGCCAATAAAGTTGTTATAGCCACATTATATGTAAAGTACGTTAGTGGATGTGGCACCTTAATAATAACAATAATAAATCTAATATTTCCAGCGAATCCTTCAATTTGGCTCCTAATTGTTCCGTGCAGCTTGGGTGATCATGGCCTTGTTTGTGTTACTTTAGTCGGCCTAACTCGATCCGATAGCCTACGGTTTAGCTCCCATCCGATAGCCTTCTTCAAGAGGGACTTAACCTGAAAGGGTCTCTGTTAACTCTGCCTTCTGACTGTGACCTGCAATCGTAAGCGGTTTG